>CM053770.1:543473838-543535599 GCA_028658325.1 Potorous gilbertii
TAGTGATTTTAAAATTCTAACAGAGGGAACTGGACTCCAAGAGGACCTATTTATCTTATCCTAAGGAATTAGGTGCCTAAAATATGGGTGAGTCGTAAGATAGACTTACCTGGTTATTTATTTTTTTTAAAGAACATTTGATTTAATGCGTCACATGAAATTACTATTACTTTTTTCCTTCAAATAACTATTTTTTAGGTTCCAATGTATTCAGTTAGTTTAAGTTTAAAAAAAAAAAAGACCCATCAATAAAGTGCTAATCTAGTAATTAGTCAAGGAAATGTTACCTTCTCTCCATAGTCACAGAGATCTCTTCTAATGTGCTTAATAGCCAGTATTGTGATGAGAGGCTCTTAGCTGCCGGTAACTTAAGTGCTATACGTTTACAATGGATAAACTGCTTCTCACAGACTTTGGTATAAATACATTTTTTTGCAATAGACTTTGAAGTTAAACTGATTTTAACTCTAAAGTTTGCTTCCAGTGTGCCCTTTATTTTCAATTCTCCTGTACTTTTTTAGTGGTGAATTATTTCTCCCCTAAACCTTTGTTGCTGATTCTACCTTTTTATGCTCAATATGGAATTTAATTTTTTTCTAAGCTGCACCTTCTGAATTCCTTTGCAGGTTGATGCAATAAAGGAAAAGGTGAAAGTTGATTCTTTTCCATCTTTAAGTCTGGAGGACTAAGTCTAAGAAATCTGCATGATTTTTTTTCCTTCCTACCTTTTCTACACTGCTGCTGCTGCTTTTTTTCCCCCAACAAAATTTCACTAAAGCCTCTGCAAGTCCTTTGAAACATATCTACAATAGAGCTGTAGGAAATTAGTAGATGTTTGCTACTAATCGGCTAATAGTCCTTTAGGAAGGGCAGGAGGCTAATCAGTAGTTGGTTCACAGTCTCTTAAAAATGTCTTTTAAAAAATAGGATGCTGAGTTGTTTTTCTTATTAAATCCAAAAGTATAAGAGATTTCTCTGTCAGGGCATCTGGACCATAAGTAGGATTTTCTCTCTAATACGTGTAACCAATTCAATTAAAGCAGCCTCTGGTTTGACTTTTGCAACCCTACCTGACAGTTAGTAAAGAATACGTGCCCGAGAGGCCTTTCTGACCTCACACCGAAGGACTGTGATCCAGTTTCTGATCTCTTGATTATTACTAATTTTTTTGCTGAAAGTAGAGAGAGGATACTAGCTGCTTCCGAAGTGACTTTCCTCATGTTTCTCTGGGTGTCCAGTTCTTATGGTGCTTGTTCATTCTCAAGAAAAAAGTGAAATTGTTTTTAATAAGGAATTCAGTTTTAATACAATTTAACTTGCTGTATCTTGTTGCTGAGCCAGCATGGAATATTTCATTTTATGATGACCACAGTATTAGCTATCTTCTTTTGGCATCAGGCATATCTTTAAAACCCCTATCAGTTTGTTCTCTTCCTGATGTTGATTTATTCCTAGGAAGATCAAACTGAGTGTTGCTAATAGCCCCTACCTCCTTGATTAGCCTTATCTGCATCCCAATATGAATGAAAGACTTTGAAAACTTGTGTCACGTTCAAAGAAAGTGTATGGTGGCCAGGGGCTGGGAAAGCAGAAGGAGGATGACACAAATTCTTACAATCATTTGGAAGGGCTTATATTGAACCCAAATGAAGTCACCACTAGAACTTAGGGCAAACCTGAGTAAAATACATTGTGTGTGAGACTCTTCAGCAGCTAGTAAGCAAGGCAGTAAGAAAGCGTGTGTGTGAAAAATGGGTAATTGAACTGCAGTGTATGCATTGTTTAAACTGAGCATGTATAAGAGTCATTGCAATTACATCACACTATTTCTGAAACTCTAAAGCATTGCTGTGGGCTGTGTGTGTTTCTTGGGAGCCTGTATGGCAACAACCATCTTCAGACCTCACTTCTTGCTTCAGTACTTTTGCCTTTTTTTCATGCACACATACACAAAATAACTGACTGCATGTTAATTTTTCCTCTGCAGCTTATTGCAGTCTTTGTGGAAAAGCCTTTTTACATTTTAATGATCTTTCAAATAGCGTGGATGAACTGAACCCAGTGACATGGCTTACTTGTCTTTTTATTCAAGGATCAGAAACTTTTGTTACAGCTCTTTTAACAAAAGCTTGTGTTCATTAAAACATTCTCTGCTTTTTCATTCAAGCAAACTGGGTCAATGAAAGCTAAAATTGGATATTTCTGTGCCAGAGGCTGTCCCTGTGTCTGGAAAAATCTAAACTTTTTGCTTAGCTTGATGCTACCCCTTCAGTATTCCTCCTTTCCTGTGCCCAGCCTGCCTATATCTGTGCTTGGGCATTTTGGCATTCTAGCTTACCTAAATCTTCCATTTTTCTCTATAACAGGAGTTTATGTTGAGCATATATTACCCTAATATGGACTTTAAACAGGCATTTACTTTAAGATTCTCCCCTCCCCCTTAAAATCTATAAATATTTGTAACTTTTTAAAATAGTTGCTTGAGTAAATTACTCAGCACGATTTTATTCTGGAAATTTTCAAGTAATCATTTGATGGCATTAGAGCCTTGTTAATGGACTCTAGAGCTGTGAATTTATTTTTGGTGGATTAAGTTTAGTTTGCAGAAAATGTACTTTTGGATAATAGTGCTTACATACTAGTGTTTAGCTTTTTATTTTTTTTAGGTTATTTTGGGAGATGAGCACCTAGGCTGCATATTCTTTGCCTTTTGTAGAAAACTCTCCTGGGGAAGGATAACCCCACTTCATTTGAAGAGTCTATAGTTGAACTTCAGTTTACTGTTTAATTTCTGTAGGTAAACTGGTCTTTTGCATAATTATTATAGATTATAGCATAATATAAAGTATTAAGTATATGGAAACCTTTCACTATTGGATCCACTGTGGGCAGAGAGTTAACTTTTGGGAAATCAACCAGTAACTAATGCTTTAATTACTAACACATATAGCATTTTAAAGTTGACAAAACACTTTATATATATTTGATTTGATTCTCATAAGAACCCTGTGAGGTAGGTACTATGGCTATTGTCTACATTTTACAGATTAGAAACTAAAGCTAAGAGAGGTTCAGTTGGTTGGTCAGGGTAACACAGCTAGTACGTGTTGTGAGGCAAGCCTGGCTGTCATACTTTTCATTGTGTAACCTCAAAGCCAGGGCTTACACTTTAACAGCTCTCTCTCTCTCTCTCTCTCTCTCTCTCTCTGTATGTATATATACATATATAGTTATCTTAATTATTACAGCTTTCCATAACATTTTGGTGTTTATAACTCCACATGACTTTTTGAAAGATACTAAGCTTTCTTCCCCTTTACTGTATATCAAGGTACCAAGAAACTATGTACATAATATTCTGAAAGTCAAACCTAGGAAGATAGGGAGAGTTGTCCATAGGTAATGGTAGACCAAAGCTGTTCTTCATTTGCAGTCTCATGTCATTGGTCAGACCCCAGTGGTACATGACTGCCTTTTACACACGCACACACACACACACACACACACACACACACACACACACACACACACACACACACACACACACACACACACACACCCACCCCCTCCACCCCTCCCCACCTTCACTTCCCCCCCATCTCCCACTCCATGTTTCCTTTAAACTCCGTGAATTCTCCATACCTCTATTTCTGGGATCTTATTAGTTCCTCTCCACATGCTTTGGTAATTAGTGTGACTATAGTCACTTATCAAAGTACTAATAGTCTTTGCAGAATGGGCCTGCATCTGTGATTTATTGGTATAAGAAAAACTTTCCATATGAGGAACTTCTGTTAGGAGTGCAGATCAGCACCTCTTCTGTAGCCTTAGGCACTGGTCTGCCTCGGGCGTCACACTATTGATGTGTCAGAGGTGAGACTTGAACCCAGGTCCTTCTGAGCCAGGTCACCTTTCCATTATATCACACTGCCTCTCATAGTCTTTTTCTGGCTTTTAAATAAAAGTATAGTTACAGGTACAGGTACAAAAAGAATTTGATCAAAGTAAAGCTAGGTAGAAATCAGGTGATATTAATATGTAGTCTTTTAAAAAAGAAAATGGAACCTGGAGTTACTTAGGTCTTGAAAGCTTCAGGACCTTGTGTCATCAGGAACTATATATACTCTTGACAAAGTACAGTGTACAATGCCCTTGTTGATCTTTGTCAAGTTAGACTGCGGTTTTACTTTTTTTAGAAAGTTAATTTATTTTGATGAGGGATGCTTTTCTCTTTTCCAAGAATTTGTCATTTTATTCTAGTCCCATTTAACTAGGAGGCAAACTTCATTTTAAATGGTTCCCTCTCCTCTTCCTCCTCCCCTCAGGCTGCATCCTAGCATGTCCAGTTTTAGCCTGGCGTGAGCTTTTGAAGTTATAAATCCCTCCTTCTTGAGGGTTTATAACAACAGTGCTGAAAAACAACCTTGACTGATGTATGACCATAACCATTTGAATCTGAGGGGGCCTGAGAATGTTCTTTCAAGTCCGGTTTTTACAGTATTTAACACACTAAGGCTTTTCCACTTTCTGCCAGAAAAAATAGGTGTACGAAACCTTTTTGGGTGTTGATTAACATTACCTGTTTTCCTCCAGGTGGATAAACTGGATGCTTCTGAATCCCTGAGAAAAGAAGAGGAGCAAGCTACAGAGACACAACCTATTGTTTATGGTAATGCCACTTATTTGCAGATATAAATAGTGGATTGATTTAAGCTTTACTAAGAAATATGCCACTAAGTAGGTATATGCCACTATATAGCAAGGCTTACGAAAAGACAAAATAAAAGAAGACATCTTATTTCATTATTTAAGATACTGGTCGTAAGTCCATGAAAGTTTTTTAGAGCACTACCCGTTTTCATGTTGAACACAGTTCCTAATAACATCTGTTGTTCCAGTTAATCTTAGAGACTCACAGATGAGCTATCATTTATCAGTTTACTCCCATTAAACTTTAGATTCCATCTATCAAATAGTAGATACTTAGCTAGTTGACTGAGGTAATGAATGAAAAATACATAGTATTTAATAATTAATAAATATTATTAAATAAATAATACATTGAAATTTCTTAAGTAGCTTAAGGAACAATTAGAAAGTGAATAATTGTATCTATAAGAAAAACAATTTTAAAAAAGCCCTGTTGTAAGGCAAGATACACATGTAATCATTACTGCGGGGTGGCTAAGGCTAGTGAGTCATTTGATCTCAAAACGTCCGAGCTCTAGTAGGACTAAGCTAATCGTGTATCCACACTAAGTGTCGCACCAATATGGGGACCAGGGGAACACCAGACTTAAGGAGGTACCACTGACCTAACTCAGAAACAAAGCAGGTTGAAGTTGGGTTATTCATTGGATTTAGACCCTATGAATGACCGGTGCAATGGAGACTGTCTTCCAAAAAAATGTCTGTATGTATTTACATACGTATTTATGTATATATACACATACACACATAGCTATTTCTTTAATTAATTTAACCTGTTACTTATGAATCCCTAGATCACTTCTTGGATAAAGGTTAAATCTTGGTTAAATTGGTAAGGTAAATAGATTATTTGATCTGAAAATTTAAGCTAAAAAACTTAAAAAAAAAATTTGTGCATGGTTTGTTATCAAAATTTTTGTTTTCGTTGAGTATTAGCCTTCATTGCTTTATTTCAAAATGAGTGGAATCCTTAACATGAGTATATCTCTGAAGCCAGTGTAGAGAATAATTTGTGAAATATAAGGCCTGTTACTTAGTTGTGTTTCTCTTTTACTTTGTGCTATTTTAAGTTGAACCAGTAGTTAAAAAAAAAAATTTCTGTGGTAATAGGAATTTGGATGAAACACTTCAGATTGATGGTATAAGAATAATTTGTGTAGATTTTAGTTCTGAGAACATGAATCCCTATAGAACAAGTGTCATTAGGGAAAAATGTTTTTTAAGTCGGGTTTGCTACAGGTATCTATGGACAACTATCAATCCCACTGAGGAAACTGTTACTGTATTACTTCAGTCCCATGTATTTCAAGGTTGATCGTGCTGGAATTTTTTTTCTCTACCTGTTGTCAGATTTTCTCTTTCCTGGTGACAGATCTTTGCTAGAAGGCATTGCTCAACTGGGCATTTCATATTCCGATGACTTTTTTCCTCCAAGACCTTTAATATGTCACTTTTTAACAGTTTGAGGCACAAGTACAATAAAATTCATCTTTTATAAGATTGAAAGTTCTGTATAGTACTTGCTTATGTTATAAACCAACATTCTTGAAATTTTTATAATTTTTTATATTATGAGCAACAACCTTGTCCACAGGTTGAATGAATATGTAACAAAAGCAAGTGTGATGATGATGCTAAAAATATTAAACTCCTTTTGGGTAGTTGCTAAATCATCTGATAGAATATCTCTGCCACCTTCAGGCAAACACATGTGTCCAAAATGTTCCTGATGTCTTACACCACATATGAAATTATTAAGCAGATCAAAAACATCTGTTCATACAAAGAAACCTGCTCACCTCTGAAAGTGAAAGACTTTCCATTCCATTTCCAAAGGTTTTGTGCAAGTGTGTATGTTCTCCACAATTTGTTCTTTTCTTAAAGGAGATTGGTGAGGAATTGGGAAAGGGCACATTTAATTCATCTGCAAGTAATAGGCTTTGACATTACCAAAATGGACTTGGGGTTTCATAAAAGATAAAATCCTTTAGGAAGAGAACATGGACCAGTCCTATAAGTAGACATCCAAAAAAATTCAGAACACCGTTCTCCACCTTCAAAATCAATTACTTTTCACCAAAATATTTAGCTTTCTGATGCCACAGTGTAACTGGCATTAAAATTTATACTTGCCCCCAAACTACAATTATAATTTGCTTTTAAAAAAATTCACTTTTCATTCTTTCTATGAACAATAAATAAGATATAAGGAAAATATTCCTGTATCAGTTCACTAAAAAATTTCTCACAACAGGGACCCAATTTAACTTACACTTTTTAGGATCACAAGTGCAAATAACTGTTTACTGGGCTTTGATGTCACAAGAACATGGATAATCCTTTACTTTCCTGTGTCTGTTTTTCCTTCTTCTTTTCACTTATAGGTATTTGGATGGTTTGTAATAATAGGGATGGTTTTTTTTTTTTGTCCCAGAACTCTTATTTCATCAACTCCTGCTACAGAAACTCCGCCACTGTATATCAGCAATTTTTCTATAACTCAGAATTTCTCCAAGATTTTTCTTCTTTCCCTTCATCAGTGTTTTTGTTCCATTCTATAATATTTATGTGATGCCTCATTTCTTCCAAAGGAACTTGCACATTGCTATTCCCTTGTTTTACCTCTCAGTGGTAACTATCTTCCCCTAATTACAGCATATCTTTAACTTGCTCAGATCAGGAAGCTAGAGGATCTCCACAAAAGCCTTATTCCCTTTGGCAGAATGGCCTTCCCTTTCCCCCCACTTTTAGTCACCAAATCATCATTTTAAGGTTCTTGTTTCTTAAGATTGTAAAGCTAGAGGAGATTATAGAACAAGATTTCAATACTAACTGAAGAGAACCTGTGACTTTTTTGAAGAAAATTTTTGTGAACAGCTTATAGCAAATCATTGGGAACACTCTTTGATTCAAAAAGACCTAAGATAGCGTTCAGGCTAGAATATCCCAATAAGTACCGCATGCTAGGTTTTAGTTTTCAAACTGGTTTGCCTATAATAGAAAAGGAGTTTGAGCAGCCCAGTCCCTCTCCGAAAAAGCCTTCATCCATGATGTCAAACCCTGATGTTTCAACATTCAAGAAAGTAAACCAAAGATCTTTTGTGAAGGAGTTGGGTTATATTTAACAAGCTTCATTGGAACTCTGATTATTTGTCAGATTTTATTGACTTAAAGGAAATAAACTAAAAACATTTTGTTGGTGAGGATGTACAGTAGTTTTAAGCACTTAGGTACATGTTGCCAGATACATAATTCTTAGCCAGCTTCTTTTCCTGTTTAATTCCTGTTAATGGACCCCCTGTTTTCCTTTATCTAAGTTGAACATGTCTTTGTCTGCCTCTTCTCCACTCACCTACATCTTGTCTGTTTCATGTTGATTTCTTGTTTATCTACCTTTTCATTCTTACTGCTGATGATACCTTAGTTAAAACTTGTATCTCTCACCTGGACTTTTAATGAAAACTCCTACTTCTCATCTGAACTGAAGAGAAATTTTAAAATTGTGGAACAGAATGTTAAAGGGTCCATATTCTAATCCAATCTCATTTATTATCTATTGTTGCCATTAAACTGGTTGATTTCATCCCCTGGACATAAGTGCTTTTCCAGCTGTTTGTTTGGTTTTTTTTTTTCCAACTTCCATGTTCTTCTCTTGTGGAAAAGCCTTGTTTTTTCCCCCTCTCTTGTAATCCTAACAGTATTTCAAAGTTCAGCTCAAATCCTCACTCTTTCCCACTCTCCATGCTACAAGTGCTAATTCCATAGAATGCTTCTGTACTTTTAAACTTTTTATTCTATCAACTTTGTGTAATACATCTTGTGTTTCCTCCTAAACTATAAGGTCATCAAAGGCCAGGGCTCTTTTGTGTCTTTTTAACAACAATGGCACTTTTCATATCACAGCCAGTAAAAGATAATTGAGTTTATAATAAATAAAAGTAAATCCCAGTTGTGGTTTCGACAAGCTTACCTTCCCATTTATGAAGGTTGCCAAATGACTCCTTTAATAGAATAGGTTTGGTTGCATATAAAAGGAAACAGTTTCATCCCATTTGTTCCAACAGCTGAGTTTCATTTGCTATCAGAACCCCATTTTCATGTAGCAATGACAGCTTCTTCCCTCTTTTTTTATAGGTCAGCCACAATTGATGTTGACAGCAGGGCCCAGCGTGGCAGTTCCTCCCCAAGCACCTTTTGGCTATGGCTACACTGCGCCCCCCTATGGGCAGCCACAACCTGGCTTTGGGTACAGCATGTGAGGCAGAAAACGGATCCTGGAGCCGGACGCCTTCTTACTGAAACTCCACCGTCCCAACCCACCTCTCAGTTCATAACAGGGAAAAAAGCAACAGAGTTTTGCTTCGTGTTCTTGTAACCTTTGTTTCATGAAGGACTTTTTTTTTCCTAGAGCAAACTTGGATCACCTATGTTTGAACCTTTATTTCACATTCCACATCATCTTAGAATTTATTTTCAAAGGGGAATAGTTTAAATGTTTGTTCATGTGGGCTTTTTTCCTCCCCCTCCTCCTTTACAGAACTGCTTAACATTCAAACAGTCTGTTGTGAAGAACTCGATTTGCACTCTGTAGTGTTTATAAAAAAAAAAAACAAAAACAACTCTAATATCAAATCTCTTAAATTCAATGTACGCGAGCAGCTTAAAGTATGTACTGTCTAAATGCATTTAAGTCTTATCGTATATTCAAAGAAAAGCTAAAGCAAAAATCGGTATTTGACCATGCAGGACTGCCAATGACAACACAGACAACACTAATCAGCATCTCCTACACTGGTTGGATTGCATAGCTCTTCAAATTTCTTTAAAATGCATACAGACAACTTTGCCTGACATTTTAAAATGAGCATAAAAGGCCCTCTAACCTATGCAGGTTTAAAGTTACACATATAGAAATGCTAGCGTGTTTTTGCTCACTCCATATGTAACAGATGCCCTTATGTTGTGCTGTATCCTGTGCTTTTTTTGTGGGACCATTCCATTCAGGAACAAAGAGCACCATGATTCCAATTCATGTGTATTTACTAACCCTTCCCTGAGGTTTGTGTATGTTGGATATTGTGGTGTTTTTAGATCACTGAGTGTACAGAAGAGAGAATTCAAACAAAATATTGCTGTTCAGTTTTGGTTGTGCAATTTGAAATTACTCAAATTTAAAATAAATTACTGGACTGTGGACATATCCTGTATAATGGCAGTTTTAATTATGTATTTTCCTAACCTTAACATATGCCAGATCAATAGATTTGGCAGGGTTTCACATTGGGCAAAAACTGAGATAGTAGCAGGTTATCTTCATGGTGAGGGAGGAATAAAGATTGAGACCATGTCAAATAATGCAACACTATGCATTTTACAATGTGTATTCCTGTAGTTAAGATACCATACAATAAAAGAACCAAGCAATGTAAATTTGACTACATTTCAGCAATCTCTTCAGTATTTTAACTGAGTGATACTTTAGATTTGTATCCAAGTATTTCAGTTAAAGTAACAGATCATGTTTAGGTATGTTAAATTGCCTTAATATTAGCTTCAAATAAAAACTTAAATGTTTGACTCTTGAATACTTTTTATCCTGTTTGAACACGTAGTTAGTGCTGTGTATCATCTTTCGCTATATACCAGGTCACCCCAAATAGGGATAAATTACTTTAAAAAAACCCAAACTGCTACATTTTATGGCAGTTATTAATGCATTAAATTATTTTACAATGTGCAAGCACACATAATAGCTTCAATTGGCTTATTTCATCCTTATTTGAAAGTTTCTGTATCCATTTGTGAATACCCTATTCATAGAAAAGTAAAAGTCAAGTCCTTTGAGTAAAGCTAATCAGGTTCTCTTTCTGCTTTATAGGAACATTAGCATGAGAAATTTTCTGTTCTCTATAGCTGGGTACACATTTACCTATAGGTATAAGATTGGTTAGAAAAGTCACTAAAAGTCTAAAGGAATAATTGCCATAAACAACAGGTCCCTTTTTTGTTGTTACTATATTTAGCCTAACCAATGTGACAAGAGCCTAGTGGTGTTAAAGCAAACCAGTTAGTAATATAGTTCTGTAGTTAGTTTTTGTTCTCTTTATTACATTGTTAAGATCCTGCTTTCTCATGATTATATCAAGATTATAATCTTCATAGACCTAAAAGTATAAACATTGAGTTTTATACTTTCTCTGCCATACTCTTTCCACCAGGTAGACTCTCTCCATAGAAAAGTAATACTTCATTTTCCCCTTTATTTAACCATGTTGTAACAACTGTAGTAGTTTGCAAGTGTGTGACTTTAAATTTATATTCCACCTAAGGGAAATCTATTTGGAGAGTGCAGATGAAAGCTGTTTTGGGCATCCATTTTTAACTTCAGTGATCAGGAGCATGCTTTTAATTTGGTCTCTAGTAAAGCAAGATAAGCCAAATTTGATAAGAGAATGTATTGCTTCTTGTTACATGCATGCACTTTCTTTTTGGTGCGGGCCTGATTTTATTGATAAGAAATTTCTGGTGTAAAAACTCCCTCCACTGATGCAGATTAGTACTACTCCTTTTGTGACATTCTTAATGACTTGCCTAGAGCCATACAGCTTATTGTGTATCCAAGGTATGACTTGAACCTCTGGTATTCTGACTCCAAGACAAGCCCTCTGTTTACTTGGCCATGCTGCCTCTGACTCTACATTTGGTGTAGCTACACAGGAATTAAGAGAGTATTCTGGGTTTCTTCCAGAGAGCTTTTTGCATTTATGGTATAGCTTAGTGAAAAATGGAGCATTAGGTGAATTAGTTGCATATTCTGATCTAAACAAAATTCTGATTCATGACTTTACTGATCCATAGCTCAGTATTTTGCACTTTTTTTTTTTTAAGTCTGCAGGTTTCTCCAGCGTTATGTCTGGATAAGTTCAGTAAAAATGGGTAGTTCATGAACTGAAAAACGTGCTTGAAGTGTATTTTATAAACGGCTCTCCTCATTACCCTATTTTCAGGAAAATTCAAGAATTTGAATTGTACTTGTCCTTGGCTAAAAGATAGCCATACCTTTATATTTTTAAGTATTGAACTTGAAGTAGTATGAGGTAAGTTTTGACTTTGTGAAATGTATGGGCAAGTTGTTTCACCTTACTCAGTATAGAAAAAGAATTTAAGTTCATCTATAAAATGATGATAAGACATACCCTAACTCACAGGATTATTTTGCAAACCTTAAAGCAATATAGAAGGTGAACTTTTTTTTACTCTATGCAGTAACTTTTAAGTTTCAAAAATAGCCAACACTGGGACTTTTAACTTCAAAAGTCCTCTGAATTCTGTAACATTTGAATCATATTTTAAGAAATGTGCTAGGGGTTAAAAAAGCATGAGCTTAAGAGTGTTTTTTTTAAGGAAATAGTACTATCATCCCTATCAAAACGAATTGCTTTCAAGAAATAAGGGCAAATTTAGTTCTCTTCTGTGTTTTCAACTTATAGCATACAGTAGCTGAAACTTTCTAAATGAAGCTTGGTTCCTTGGTAGGTGTGACACGTTTTCACTCACTATCTGGAAAAGTTTAGGTCATCCTGGGGAAACAGATCTGAGTTGAGGGCCAGCTAAGAATCATAACCTAGAGTTAAAATGGATGTCAGATTAAGTTGAACCTCCTTATTTTACAAGAGCACAAAACTGAGGGAGGTTCACAGAAGGGAATGACTCATCCAGAGTTACATGTTAACAAGCCAGGATTTGAGTCCAAGTACTATAGTTAAAATCCAGCCTTTTCTGCACTTTACTCCTTCTAAGACTATCAGATGACAGCCTCAGAAAAGAGGCTAAAGGTAAGATTGAGTTGAACCAGTAATTACATGCTGTTGCATCACTTTGAAGTCTTGTATAAACACTCACTTTAGAGACAGTTGCTAATGCAGCATCATTCTCACTGTAACACCCCCAGTATTCATTTTATCTAGTTATTTATGAAACAGACCAAAGGTAAGTAACTTTAAGACACTAGTTGGAGCATTCCCTAGGTTTCTGCAAGTCAAATACTGCTATAGGTCTTGAGAAAGCATTAAGATCATCATACATCTTGGATAAGATACAGGATACAGTTGTGACACTGGAAAATGCTGTTTTACCACTGTTTGAATCAAAGGTTCACAAATGGACTATTTTTCTTGCATTGCAAGTGAACAAAGTTTTTATGCCTAGTCTCTTAGCAACAGGTCAGTTCTATGTAAGGTTCAGGTACTACTAGCCTATTACTTCAAATGGGATGTGCTTATCATTGGAAAAATAAGAGGGAGATGGTCTGCAAACCAAAACAAACTTTATTATCATTCTAGGAACACTAAAGTTAAAAAACAGCTAAATGGGGAAGTTATCTTTTATTGTTAGAACGAAATGGAGGTTGAGTCTAAGAACACTTGGACCCCATCACCACACAAAATTCAGCTCAATAAAGTTTTAAATGACCAGTAACTTTGTCTATTAAATCTGCTGGTCCTGGCCCAATTCCTAGGACAGTCCGAGAGCCAGGTTCTATCTGAGTACGCCCAGCATCTTGGATTAAGCTCACAGTTAGTCCTAGTACTTTGGCATGAGTAAGCAATTCAGCCAGAGACTCTTCATCAGGAGTTTTGACCACCACTTTGGGCTGACCACAGTATTCCCACTGTTTCAGAAGCTCTGGATTTCTCCTTTGTACTTGTTTGTAGGCAGAAACAGCAGCATGAGAACACTGAGCTGCCACTTTTCCCTTCCCCATCTTCAAATCATTGCGGACGACAAGAATCATCTTGAACTCCCCACTTTCTCCCAAGATGCTGGCTTCACTCTCTGCCTCTGGGCTTTTCTTAATCACCGGGTTTGAACCATTCACTGAGGGGGTCCTGGGGGCCACCCCAAATCGGACTCGGAGGCCCCAGCCCAAACATATGCCACAGGCAACTCCAGCAGCTAGGCTGAGTGTGCCAGGGTGAGCCAAGTAATCCATGCTCAAACTTGGAAAAGATCTAAAAGGAAAGAAATAACAATTAACTACTTCAGCAAGTACCATAATGAAACATTTTAGATAAACTCACTGATATTTCTAACATACTTCTGAATCTATATCTGAGAACATGCAAAAAAAAAGGGTGTTTTGAGTGCATCTGCTCAAAATTATTCTTCAGGCCCTAAAGTAGACAAGGTGAAATTATTTAGGTGATTTAGATAACTGGGTTCTTGGACCCCCAAAAAAGGTCTTTTTAAATTGTCTTCCCAATTTTAGTGTTGAGATAAGCCAAAATGGCTGGTTATTTTCATCAAAATATCTCCAGGCTCTCTCTACTTTCAAGAGATAGTTTCACCACAGTCCTAGGATACTGTGACACATTGGCTGTCACTACTGCATTTTAGTTTATCACCATGTCCCGATTCTATGTATCCAGTCTTTGCTTAAGATAGACACAAGGAGAAAAAAAATAACTTTTCCCCAACCATAGAGAGAAAAATCTTCCAATGCCCTTAAAAAGGCAATGCTTTGACTCAGAGGCTGGGTTACTACTATATTGCAGAGAATTCTGGAGATGAAGATCACCTAACCTAGCTTCTTTGTTTTATAAAAGAGAAAACGATGGGGAGGTGTCATCACTTGCTCAACGTCACTGCTAGTTAACTAATAAGAGATGGAACCAGGATTTGATCCTACATTTGACTCCAAATCCAGTGTTCTTTCCACTATTATGCCTTCTGCTGTCGGGCAAGCCCAAAGCAATCCTTTTATTAGAGTAGGAGGTCCTGAATAATTTAAAGGCAACCTATATATCCCTCCAATTCCCATTGTCTTTGAAGCTCAATTCTTGGTTATTTTTACAAAGCTCTAGTATTATCACCCACACATCAGAACCATTGCCATTGTATCTCCTTGCTTCTAAACAAGCTGACGCTCAAACTTGCCAATTCCGTGGCCACCTTCACCTCACCAGCAGTGCTGTGGTTGGTACATGACACTACATCTTCCAGCTCTGCATTTCTACTGCTGATCGTGCTCCAGGTTTGGAACTCTTTCATTCCTCATTTCTGCCTCCTGATTTTCTTCGTGTCAATTAAAGTTCCACCTTCTGCAAGAAACTTTTCTCAGTCCTCCTTATCTTAGAGCCTTCCCTCAGATTATCCACAATTTATCCAGTCTATATTTTTCTTGTTTCTATGTAACTTTGCATGTTTTCTAACCCGTCAGACTGATTTTCTCAACGGCAGGAGCTGGTTTTTGTGTTGTATGTATCCCCAGAATTTAGCATATCGTGTTATCTTGACTTTGATCTTGGAACCCTCCTTTGGATTCCTTTCACTTTATAATATGCTAATTCTGTGTACAATGATACCAAAGTGCCTTCATCTGATGTTACTCAATTCCATAAGCACTCAATAAGTACCTACTATAAATAGATAAAGAGAGACATACATACAAGTTTATGGAGAGAAAGAGCTAACAATCAGCAAAGAAAGAACTGATGGAATTTTGAATGCAAGTCAAAACATACTATTTTCAGTTTCTTTGTTTTTTTCATGGATTTTTTCCCTTTTGTTCTGTTTCTTCTTTTACAACATGACTAATGTGGAAACATGTTTAACATGATTACACATGTATAATCTATATCAGATTGGGGAGAGGGAGAAAAATTTGGAATTCAAAATCTTATTTTAAAAAATGAGGGTTGCAAACAATCTTTTTATGTAATTGGGAAAAATGAAATACTATTTACTTTTTTTAAAAAGAGGGGAAGGGGAATCAGGAAAGGTTTCCTGAAGTAGGAGGTAGCTAGAGATTCTAAAAGGAGCAATGGGAGTACATTTTAAGCATGATGCACATGTAGAAAGGCACAGCATTAAAAGAATGAATGCAACCTCCAGGGAGTAAGTAGGCTAGTTTGGCTGGAATAGAGAGGAAGGAGGTTATATTTTAACCCTGAGATAATAGGAAGCCAAAGAAGGATTCTTCAGAAGGGTAGTAAATTGGTCAGACCTGTGCTTTGTGAAAATTACTTTGACAGCTGTATGGATGAGGACTGGAGAGGGGAGAGACTAGAAAGTCAGTGAGTCAATATACATTTAATAAGAGCCTACTATGTGCCAAGCACCATGCTAAAAACTGGAGATACAAAAGAAGGCAAAAGATAGTTCCTGCCCTCTCAAAGTTAGCAATCTAATGGGTGAGACAACAAGCAAACAAATATGTACAAACAAGATATACACAGGATAAATAGGAAATAATTAACAGGGGCAAGGGACTAGAATTAAGAAGAATTGGGAAAGGTTTCCTATAGGAGATGAGATTTTAGCTGAGTACTGAAGAAAGCCAGGGAAGCCAGAAGGGTGAGATTAGGAAGCAGAACATGCCAGGCTTATGGGGCAGTCAGAGAAAATGCCTAGAACTGAGAGGTGGAGTGTTTTGTTCATCAAATAGCAAACAGGCTAGTATATTTAGACAGAAGAGTATATGGTGGGGAATAAAGTATAAGATTGGAAAGGTAGATTGGATGGAGGATGGGGATAAGGATTAATGGAATAAAACTGAATGGAGGAGGGGGATAAAGTAATGAAAATCTTTTAACACTAAACAGAACGTTTTGTTTGAACACTAAAAGATCCATAGGGAGCCACTAGAGTTTACTGAGTAGTGAAATGGTCAGATCTACACTTTAGGAAAATGATTTTAGTGGGTGAATGTGGGATGGAATGGAGTAGAGAAAGAACTCAGGCAGGTAGACATGCCAGCAGGCTATTGCAACAGTCAAAACATTAAGGTTGTGAGGGCCTGTACCTGAAAGGTTTTTTGCAACAGAGATAGTGAGGAGTCAAGGATGACGCCTAAGTTTCAAGCCTTGGAGACTGGGATAATGGTGTCACTTTGGCAACTACGTGGAAGGTACACTTGAGTGAAAGAGACTTCAGGTAGAAACCAATTAGGAGGCTACTCCAATAGCTAACGCAAGAGGTGATTAAGGTCTAAACCAGGGTGATATCTCTGTGCCTCCATTTCCTGAGTAGATGGAGAGAAGAGAATGATATGTTATGGAAAAAAGGTAAGATTCAGCACCTGATTGGGATCTTTGAGGTGAGTGAGAGTGAGGAGCTGATGACAGAAAGTTATGAGTTTGGGGACTGGGAAGATGATGGTAGCTCTAACATTAAGAAGGAAGTCTGGAATATGAGAAGTTTTGGAGAAAAGATAATGAATTCCTTTCTGGCCATGTTGAGCTGGAGATACTTAGGGACATTACAGTTGGACAAGTCTGACAGGCAGTCAGTGAGAAGAGCCTGGAACTCAAAAGAGAGAATAGGAATATATATAGATCTGGGAATCATCCAGCACAGAGATGAGGACTAAAACCAAGCAGGTGATGAAATCACCAAAGGAGATAGCACAGAGGAAAAAGGAGGCCCAAGACAAAGCTTATGAGCGATAACCAAAATTAAGTATGACATACATAAATTCCAGCAAAGACTGAGAAGTAACAGCAGAGAGGGAACAGAAAGCAGGGTCACAAAATCCCAGAGAACGGTAAACAGTGTCGAATGCTGCAGAGGCAGCAAGATACATGAAAACTGACAAAAGAGCACCAGATTGGGCAATTAAGAGATCATTAGTGACTGTGGAGAGGAATTTTACTTGAACAATGAAGTCAGAAGCCAAATTGTGAATAGTTTATAAGACAGTGACAGGGCAGGAAATAGAGGCACAAAGTGTAGATAGTTTTTTTTCAACAAAGCTGAGAAAGGGAAGTGAAAGAGGATAATAGCTAGCAGGTATGGTAGGATCTAACAGAGTCTCTTTAAGGATGGAAGAGACATGGGCAGATTTATAGGCAGCAAGAAAGGTGTCAGTAGATAGGGAGAGATTTAAGATTAGAAAGAGTGAGGATGACAGTGGGGAGCCCCCATTGCTGGCGAAGATGCTGTGGGGGAGGGGTGGATCCAGGATGTAAGTAGGAGATGGCTTTTGTTCCAAAGCCCATCTCTTCCGAGAATGTAATGAAGAGATAGTGGAAGATGATGGAAGACAGACAGAAGAAAACAACTTGGGACAAATGACCCCAACTTTTTAGGTGAAGTCTATGGCCAACATCCTCAGTTGTGAAGGTGAGGAGAGGGGCTGCTGTAGAAGGCTTACAGAGAAACAAGGTTTAACGTGGCTAGTTCAGTGAGTGGGACATATAGTTTACATATATGTAGAAATGCCCTAGTAAGAGGGCAAAAACTGGGTTAGAGAGGAAGACTGTGACTCAAGAACTATATTCAAGGAAGGAACAAGACTTGGGGATTGTAAAATAAAAAGCCACAACGATCTAGAGTGGGTGATGAATTTGGATAGACTGAATCACAAGGGAAAAGTTGTCAAATGATGGTGACAGAAAGTTGTGAAGTGGCAATGGAGAACAGGGAATTTCAATTTCTAGACTATGACCAAATAATCAGTAGCTGAGGGAAGGTACAACCATTTCTGTGAAGGTTAACCAGAGATGCACTGTCATCTGTAGGGATCCAGCTCTTATTGGGCACCAGAAGAGGGAACAAGTGGGGGGGGGGGAAATGTAAAATGAAAGGATATTTATTGATTTTAAAGTGGAAGTTCCAGAAGGCAAGGTGGAAAGAGATGAGCAGATTTGGAGCAGGGCATTAAGGGGGAGTCAATAAGGCTGCAGTAAATGGGAATGAAGGAGTGGACACCTGGCTTTGGGGAGGAGGTTTGTTCTTTAATTATTACTGGGATGGAGAGAATAAGCTAATTGCTGGTTATGAATCTAGGAAGAATGTTAGTAAATAATGAAGGCAGGTGATTACAAGGTTTAAGGCTATCTCCCAGGACCTCATCTCTTCCTGACATATAGTAGGCACTTAAATACTTGCTGACAGACTGTTCTGCTTAAGTACTGAGGTGATATGAAAGATGCTATGCTAGTTGCTGAGTTTACAATCTAATAAAGTAGATATATTATCATATGCATATAAGCATGATGCAAGTTTAAAAAAAGGATAGAGAAAAGGAGGCTGCAGAGAAATGGGAAACAGTGACAAGATACTCTATGAAAATTTGATTTGAAATAATCTTTTTCAGTGGGGATGATGCTGCGAAAAGGGTAAGACATCAGGGAATGAAGGACAAAATTCACTCCTGGTGTATTAAACAGCTGTTGAATACAGAGATTTCAGAATGAGAACAAGCAACAGTCCCTGCAGTACAGTCTGACTGGAACTATGAGCTTGTGAAGGAGTAATATGAAGTTATACTGAGGCCAGATTATGAAGGAATTTAAATGCCAAACTGAGAAATTTGGATTTTCTCTTATGTATGACAAAGAACCAATCAGCTTAAGAGAAGAGGATTTTAGACATTTTGAATCTGACATCTGGTGGGACATTTGCATGAAGATGGGTTGATGCAATAGTGGAGTTCTGGGAACAGACTGGACCAAGACATATAGATTCGAAAATCAAGTACACAGAGGTGATAAGCAAAGGGCTTGGACTGCATCATGAAGACCAACAGCGTGTGAAAGGACAGGATCTTAAGAGACGAAGGAAAGCGGGAAAGAAATTGTGTAATAGGAGCCAAGATATTTTCTTAAGACTCATTAGATCTGGGGGGAAGGGGAGGGGGTTGGGAGGGTCAATAGTACAACGTGGTGAAGAAATTGTAAGAATGAAGAAAAGGCCGTTGGATTTGACAATCTAGAGGACAGCAATGACCTCGGAAGGAAAAGTTTCAGTTAGAAAACACACCGTGCCAAGGAGAATGAGGAATAAGGTAGCGGCTGAGGGGCCTGTTTCTAGAAGTCTGGCAGGAATAAGAACAAAAAAAGACTTAGGGCTGGCGTAATGGCCAGGGAAGGGAGAAGAGGGGAAACAACTGAAAAGGAGGGAAGGAGGAGAGGATGACACGAAACCACAGGCAAGGCCTGTCCCACTTTCAGGCGGGAGCCGCGATGGAAAGGACTGGACAACGACTGCACCAGGGGATTTCTACCAGCGCCCCGCTTCGGAGGGCCGGCCGGTCAGGAGAAGGTCACGCTGCAGGTACAAAGGTGAGCTCCACCTACGGGGCCGAGAACCAAGCCCACCCCAGCAGGCCACTCTGGCATCCCGGAGGGATGGCCTGGGAGCGGGAGCTCGGGCACCTCCCCGCCCCGCTGGGCAGGAATGACAGTTGGGAGCTCGGCCGCCGGCGGGGAGGCGCGGCGCTGCCCCTTCTTCCCCTCGGGGCCTCCCTTCCGGAGCCGGCCGGGCAGACTGGGCGCGGCCCGCCCGTCTCCCTCGGGTTCCTCAGGCCCCTATGCCAAGCCTGGCCTCGAAGGGAGGGAAGCCTCGGCTGCGGGGGCGCCCGGAGGGCCGCTCTACCTCCGACATCTGCCTTTCCTCCCTACCTGAAGCTTCCTTCGCGTCTATCCGGCCGCCGCTCTCTTCCTCCCGCGCGGGCTACCTCTTCCGGGTGACCCGACAGCCAGTTCCGGGGCCTGAGGCGGTGAATCAGCTCCGCCGCGGCGGACCTCAGATCTCGCGACAATTACTCTGCGGGTGATGGGGAGGGGTCAGAGGAAGGCAGGGGGCGGGCCGGCGACGAGTGAGCCTTCCTTCTTCTGGCGGCTTCGGTGTAAACTCCTCTTTTGGGCTTTTAAACCTTTTCCCTGCTTGGCCCTAGCCTGTCTTTGCGGCCTGGTTATACGTCACTTTTCTCGGCACCCCGTCCCCCGTCTCCACGCCTTTGCACCAGCCATCCCTCATGCCTAGAATGCCCACCTTCTCCTTCCTTTCTCAGAACTTCCCAACTTACAAGGCAGCCCGGGCTGCCTTGTAACCGGTACAACCTTTGTGTTCCCCGCCACGGATGACCTCACTACGTCCCATCCACCATCCACAAGCAGCTAACCTACAATGGCCCGGTTAAAGAGCCTGGCTCGGAGGAGAGAATGATAAACATTCATGTAACGCCGGATGCAAATGCCATGAATCCTTGCTAACTATACGTTCTAAAAGGAGAGACGACGTGATTGGTTGTAAACTCTGAGGGCGGAGATTGTTCTTGCCTCTCCTGGCATAGAACACGTGTTTTTTGAGTCCTTTTTCAGTCTTGTGCGACTCCGGGATCCCTTTTTTGGGTTTTCTTGGCAAAGATGCTGGAGTGTTTTCCCATTTCTCCAGCTCATTTTGCAGATGAGGAAACTGAGGTAAACAAGGTTAAAGTGGTTTGCCAAGGGTCACAGCTAGGAAGTGTCCGAGGCCAGAAAATGAGTCTTTCTGTCTCCAGGCCCGGCACTGTACCATAATAGATGCTTCATAAACGCAAATTAACTTGGCTCAATGTCTAGATATACAGGTGACTCAGTAGATTAAGCACTGAACCTGGAGTCAGGAGGTCTAAGTTCAAGTCAGTCCTCTGACACTACAAGCTCTGTGACTCTGGGCAACTCAGCTTTAAGTCCATGGGTCCGCCTCCTCCTCTGAACAAACAATAATAATAAAGTCTACCTCAAAGAATGGTGAAGATCCATTGAGAATATATGTAAACCCCTTTGCCGTAAAATGCAACTTGTTATTAGAGAATAAATGCAAAAATAAGTAAATACAAAGCATTTTGAGAAGGAATTTGCTAGTTGTTAAGGGGAAATACTTTTATTTTGTATTTATCCTGTATAGACTTATATATATATGTACATTTCTTAAAGCAGATACTGTTTTTATTTTTGTTTTGTTTTGAATCCCCAGTGCCCAGCATGGTGTCTGGCACACGGATGCTTAATAAATGCTTGTTACTTGATTCATTGAAAAAGGGATTTAAAAGGACAAAGGAATGATAAAATGGTTTTAACAGGGAAGTGGGAGGAAGAAGGCAGACTGGAAGGAAGGTTGAGGAAAATCAGGAAGAAAAATATCAGAAGTAAGGCAAAGTGAAAAGAAGAGAAAGAGGGACACTGGAGAAGAAAGATGAAAGAAGGGGAGAGGGAAGAGAAAATGGGTGGAGAGAAGGGGAGAGTGAAAAAGAAGGGGAATGGAAAAAGAAGAGGTAGGAAAAGAGAAAAAAAGGAGTGGGAAGAGAGAAGGGGAGAAAAAGGTGTGAAAAGGAGAGAAGGGAAGCTGAAGAAGAAGAAAGAGAAAGGGAAAGGGGAGTGGGAAAAGAAAATGAGGGGAAAGAGAGTGAGAAAGGGAAGGGGAACTGGGAAGAGAGAAGGGGACAGGACAAGAAGGGGTGAGAAGCGGGGTGGGAAGCCCCTGAGTCTCCCCCTTCCCCTGGTTTTCCAGTCCGGCTCGGCCCTCCAGTCACCCCAGCCCTGTCCAGACCCTCCTCCCACAGCGTCTCCGTAGGTAACGTCCTCCGGCCTACATGAAGGCGCTCAGATGGATCCGGCCCCCTGGTCCATACAAGCGTCACAGGCGGGGAGGCCTCCGGGAGTCAGCCCGGTATGGCCCGTCTTTAATAAAACTCTTCTTCTTGGGCTGAAAGAAAGGCTGGGGGGAATTCATTGGGGCAAACCTCAGCCGAGGAATAGGGAGGGAGAGGGGAAAAAGAGAGGAGGGAAGGAAGAGGAAATGCTAAAACAAAGAAGGACTAAGTGAGAGACAGGGAGCGGGGACGGGAGAGGAGCGGGACAGGCTGGGGGCAGGGAGGAAGGAAGGGACCGGCGAGGGGAGCACGGGAGAAGACGGGACGTGGGGGAGGGGCAGATGGTGAGGAGACGAGAGGGAGGGCCTAGAGACGCGTCATCTCTTGGGAAAGGCAGAGCCGAAAAGGAGAGGAGGAAGGAAAAGAGGACGATAGGAGGGGAAGGCACCAAGGGGTGAGGAGGACCGGCCTGGGAGGAGGGAGCGGGATGACGTGGGCCTCCAGGGGGAGGGGGAGGAGCTGAGGAAGCCCGGGTAGCGGACCGGAAGTGAGGAAGGAAGTTCCGGTTGGCCCGAGCCCACCTACGGGTGTGAGAGTCCGTCGGGATCCTCACGCGGAGCCGGAGCCGGAGCCGGAGCCGGGGCTGCCGCCGGGTACGTACGTTAGAGAGGAGCGAGCGCCGGCGGCCTAGAGCCGGCGGCCGCCTTCCCGGGCGCTCCCTCCGTCCGCGCCGTCGCCCGGGCTACAGGTGCCGGGCTCCCGGCTTCTCCTCGCTCCTCCGCCGCCGCGGGGCCCCCAGCCCGGCCGAGCGGAGCCGGGACGTCGCCGGGCGCCTCCCCTCTTCCGGCCCGGGACGCCGTCCCCGCTCCCGCCCCCCCGGGCAGGCAGGGCTCCGAAGGGGAGCCGGCTCAGCTTTCCGCGCTCCCTGCTCGGGCCCCTGGGGCTCCTGTTTCAGCGCCGGGCCGGCGGGCAGGTGCTCCCCCCCGTGGTCCTCGTGGCTGGGCTGGTTCGGTCCTGCGGCCCAGAGTCCCTGCCGAGTCCCGCCTTCGCCCTCCCCCCGGACCTCTCTGTCTCTCTCCGTGTCAGTGTCACTCTCCTCTCCCCTTCCTCCTCTTTTCCTTTCCTCCTTGAGGGCGGAGGGGGCACCGTGGGGTACTTTCCTTGGTCCCGAAGCCTCCAAAGGCTGCGCTGGGGCAGAAGAAGCTTTCTCCTTGCGTGCTGCCTTACGGAAGACCTCTCCTTACCCCAAGCTGAACCGTACCGGGTTTTTTCTTGTCCTTCTTGAATTCTTACACAGACACCTCCCAGTCTTTGCCACTTCCTGCCCCCTACCCATCTAGGGAACTAAGCACCAGCCTTTTCTAAGAGTCTTTCTAGGAAATTCAGTGAGTTTGATTTTTCAATTCATAACAGCTAATTTTGAAACTGATTTTACAGTTAAATTACTTAGAGTCTGGGAAAGGGAATTTGGGTAGACATCTTTTTGTGATG
The DNA here is from genome assembly GCA_028658325.1 of Potorous gilbertii. Lineage (NCBI taxonomy): Eukaryota > Metazoa > Chordata > Mammalia > Diprotodontia > Potoroidae > Potorous > Potorous gilbertii. Next base: position 543,497,399 of record CM053770.1, read on the forward strand.
TAATAATAGAGAATGTATTTTGGTCAGCCTCTGGCGACTTGAGCAATTGAGTATGAGTGGAGGTGTATGCTAATTCTTAAACCTATATTGTTAGCCACAGTTTACATTTCCTAGCCGGGGGAATGTTTTCCTTAAATTTTTGAAACGACGAGACACCCAGTTAGATGTAAATAGTTTGTGTAGACAGCGAACTGTCCCTTATCTAGAGTTATAAATGGGTGTACTTGTTAGCAGATAATTACATATATTTGGATGTTTAGCCTCAATTCCACTAACAAAACAAATTTACATTACATTATTTTGTCAGTTTGGGAAGGAAAGCTCTGACATTCATTTTCAATAATTTAATAATAGAGAAATTGGATCTTTTAGCCACAACTAAATGAATTTAACTGCTGAATGTAGGAGGAGATACATGCTAATGATTATACCTGCTGTTAGGGACAGATTATATTACTGTACACATTTTGTGTTACCTAATCAAGGGAATGTTTTCTTTAAATTTTGGAAGGATGAGAGACACCTAACTGGATGGTGCAGTGCACACTACTAAGTTTCTTTTATTGATTATGTTTGTTGATTTTTGTTTGTTCAACCAACCCAATTTCCCATCATTGGGCTACACATACAATATTGCTCCTCAAGGGCAGCTACGGGGCAGGGGATTGAGCACCAGCCTTGGAGTTTGGAGGACCCAAGCTCAAATGCAGCCTCAGATGTTTACTAGCTGTCACACTGTGACCCTGGGCATGTCGTTTAATCCTGTTTACCTCTGTTCTTCCTCTGTAAAGTGATCTGGAGAAAGAAGTGGCAAATCACTCCAGAACCTTTCCCAAGAAAACCCCAAAGGGGTTCACGAAAAGTGACTGAAACCACAAAACAGCAAACAACATTGCTCTTCAAGATAATCACTAGATTGGTATTTAATATTAAACCTTTTGTAATCATCATGGGTCTCTGATTTACCCCTCTATTGTAGGAAACTATTCCCCTGCTGTGGAGAACATAAAAATGCTATTTCGCTGTTAAAGAATAATCCATGTTTCTGTTTGAACTGTCAACAGAACTAATGCTAATTTACTGAAAGATTTTGTTATATCTTATTATGAAGGATATTACTGTGGTACCGCAAAATATTGGTACCTTGGCTCACTTAGGGAGATCCTGTGTCTTGACAGTGCGTTCTTTCATTTCATCTGTAAAGAAAGCACTTTTCTGAGATGACCTTTGCCTTACTTTGAGCACACATTAAGTGCCAGCCCATAGAATTTGAATGTAATGATGTTTTAGAACAAGTCATTTTAGTTTATACCTACCAAATTGGAAAATGAATATAGCTTTACTTCCATTCTTCTATGACTTAAAATACAATGCTAGTTTGATTATTTTTCCACAATTGTAATTTTTGTGGTTCTGAGGATCTCTACATATAAGAGAAGTTAACATTTAAGGTGTTTGTTATAGTTAAGCAGAAGTTTTGTAATAGTTAAAACACCTTATAGAAATAGCAACAAATATACAAGACTCACTCAAATCATCATAGGGATTGAATCGTAAATATTAGACCTGGTAGGGACTAAAAATATTATATAATCTAACCCCCTTTTTATATATATGACCCAGTAATTGAAGAGATAACTGACACCCAGAGAATTGCCCAACATCAGAGTTAATGGAAGAGGCTGATCTTAGAACCCCACTCTCCTAACTAAACACGGACTATTCGGTGTTCTTTTCAGTGTGCCACAGTTGTTATCAGAAAGCTTTATGTGTTGTTGATACATATGAAAATGGTTTCCTTTGAACAGAAAAAAACACAAATAAAGAGAATAGCTTTAACAATTACCTGTTGAATTAATGTTATACTTAAAAGGAAAAAACAAAGTGTATAAAGTAAGAGTTTGAGCTTTCTTGCACAGTCTCATTTAAGAGGTCTGTTAAGCTTAGACTAAAAAAAAAATGTTTCCACTTGATTTTTCTCTTTTGAATTGATTGTATTAAGAACACAGTCAAGAAACTGCCTGGAAAAGACACCCAAACCGTGGTGCAGGTCTGCTTCTGGTTGGGTTGGCCAAAGGAAACAGAGTGATTTATTGTGGCTTTCAGAACCGTGAATACCAAGGAATCTTAGTAAACTCCATAAACCTTTGAAGAGGAGGATTTTAGACTTCGGGACTGTAAAGCCCCCTGAATGTCGTCTAGCCCAGTACCTGAGAAAGAGGCTATGTGAATTTCTTGGCAGTTCCTCGGAAAATACTTTTTGAGACTAACTTAGTTTGCTGTTTTAGCACAGTGAATTCTATGTTTTGTTAATTTGTCTTTGATATTTCAGTTAAATACCAGCAAATTATCATGGCCTCATAGTGTATGTAGGCATATGGTTTAGAGTCTCCCTTGATTGAACATCTAAAAAACTATTCTTTTGAATCTATCCCCTTACCTGCAGATAATCATCTCAGATTGTAATTTATCTCTAGCATCCAGCACTATTAAGTAAGAGTACTCTGAGTCAGCAAGCTTTTATTAAGTGTATTTTATGTGCTGAGCCCTAGGTATAAAAAGAAAGTTTAAAAAATATATTCCATGCCTGTAAGGAATTAACATTCTAATGGCAGATAGAACATTGCAAATAATTGTAAATACATTACACACACACACACACAGTGCAAAGGCAAGGTATTGTTGTTCGTCCTTCATTTTTTTGATGAGAACCAATGACATCACAGGATGATACCTTGATTCATGAATGAATTGAATTTAAGGGAAGCAGTGTTGCACAAAGTCAGCAGCCTCATTTTTATTCCAGAGTCATTGAAGTCCAGTGGCAAGACAAAAGTCAGGGTGATTTGACAATGGCTTGGGATACAGTGGGTGACCTTGGGCTTCATTGTCTGACCAAGTTCTAACACCAGCAGCACCTTCTTCAGCTGCCTTCATGGTATTTATTCACCCAGTCCTCTAGGTGGGGCTTCACATGCTTATCGTTGACACTCCCTAACTCACCTATGGCTTTCAGGCCTCTCTGTTACCCTCAACCTGATTAAACTTGTTTGCTGAGATGGTTTACTGGGCTGTTAGCACTGCAAGTGTTACTGCTTCTTGGAGCCTCCGGTGAGAGTTGAGTGCCAGGTAGGCAACAAAGGTGGATGAGCAGCCCTGAAAAGGGTTCACTAAGCTGTTATATAGAGGTGCTAGTCCTCCTTGAACACCCATACACCCCAGGGCAAATGCAAGGTAATCTCAGAGGTAAAGCACTAACAATGTTAAAGGAAGTGCCATGGAATAGAAAGAACATGGAAATCCTTGAATGACAGATCAAGGATTTTAGCTTTTATACTATGTAGGGGGGATTCATTAAAGACTTTTGAGCAGGGAAGTGGCATGATCTGATATGTACATTTTTAATTGTTAATATATATATTTAAAATTATTGATGTAATGTGTTTTGACACAACATACACTTTCCAGCAAACACCAACCTACAAAGTATGTTTCTCAACAACAGTTAAGCAAAACTGCTTAATAATATGTCATTTTACACTTTTATAGTTTATCAGTTGTTAACTTAAACCTTGGGAGTATAGGGCATTTCTAATGACCCATCATATTTAAACAAATTTTTGTTGGCTTATGACTTTGATTTTATTTTTATATTATTCTAGTCATTCTCTTTGTTCTTTTAGCAGATCACTCACACAAATCTTCCCATGTTTAATTGAATTCTTTACATTTATCTGTAATATGGTAGTCTACAGTAGTCCATTACATTCATAAGTTACAGCATATTCATTCATTCCATAACTATTGCCCACATATTTTTTTAGGAAGATTACTTTGTCAGCACTGAAGGCTAGATTGAATGAGGAGAGCCTGGAGGTTAAGAAGACCAGTTTGGAGGGTATTACAAGAGTTTAGCTAAGAGGTGATGAATGCCCAAACCAGGATGGCAAAGGTAAAAAGGTGGGAGAGAAAGAATACTTGAGAAAGTTATTATTAGTGTTATTTATATATTATAAAGTGTTACTGATATTAGAGGAAATGCAAATGAAAGTAAATTTGAGGCTCTTTCTACCCATCAGATTAGCGAAGATAACAGAAAAGGAAAACGACAAATGATGGGGTTTTTAGAAACCCAAACATTAATGCACTGAAAATTGATTCTAGTACTCTTCACTCCCAAAGTCCCACTTTCTGATTGTCTGATTCCTCCCCAGAACTTCCAGTTTAGGGAGGAGGACCAGACCAGAGATGTCTTGATCATTTTCAGGATATACTACTAACCAGACTCCGCAGGAGTTCCTCTGCTATGTATTGGGCCTACTGACTCCTACCTTTTCAGCTCCCTTTGTGTGTGGTTTTCCTCGGTTAGGATGTAAGCTCCTTTGAGGGCAGGGACTGTCTTTCCTGTTTACTTTTATTTGTATTTCTGGTACTTAGCACAGTGCTGAAGTCATTAAGGAAATGTTCAGGAGGTTGGCACAGACTAGAATGAGGGGAGAAGGAACTTGAAACATGAACTTCAAAGGAGAGAATTAGTATTCGATTTAGTGGTAGAGCAATGGTTTCAGAATTACACTAAGGATCAAGGAGTGGGGTGTTTGACGCCTAATGAAAGCTTTGTAAATAAACATCCATTATATCGTGCATACTTTTGTGGTTAGTTTATGGTTTATGTGGCTTTCTGCTTAATTATTCTGTCATGAAGCTGTTGAAGGTAGCAGCTGGGAACACAGAAATATATAAGGTAGAAACTCTGACCTCAAGAAGTTTATGATATATTTGGGGAAACAAATCATAGTATTTAATTCTTGAATTGGATTCAGAAGGAGTTCTGTTTTTAAACTTCTTTTTCTTCACTTTAAATTTTTAATTCTTTCTATAGCTATGTTACATTTATTTCCTACAAAGCCTTTCCTCTCTCTGCCCGAAGGCCAATTCTTGTAACAGAAAACTTCAAAATAAAGACAAAAAAAATTCAGTAGAAACAATCAACACATTGTCTTGGTCTGACAATGTATGCAACATTCCAGCCCTATCCTTCCCTCCCCACTTAAACCCCCACCTTTGTAGTAAAGAGTTGATTCCCACTTTTTTGGTCAAAATGTTTTGATATTGTATTTTCTTTTAACCCTTTAGAATAAATCCTAGGTCTACTCCTCACCCTGGTGTGACCTTATGGAACTCAGTTACTTCTCTAGGACTCGAATTTCTTCATTTGTAAATAATTTGGCGTTGGACTCTGATCTCCAAGTTCCTTCCCACTCTAACCCTATAAATACTGAAATTATTTATGTACATTTATGGTAACATTTATGGTAATGTGTGTAAAACTTTTAGTTCCAAAAGAATTGAAAAGGTAATGTAGTTACAGAGTTGATTGTTTCCTAAAAGCGAAGGTGCCAACCAAAAACAGCATAAGGAAAAACTTATGCACAGTTGGCAGGAATGGTTTTTATTTAAATCTGAGTTATTTTAATCATTTTATCAAGAGGATATCATAGGTCTGTTTTCATATGGACATCTTTTCCTTCAGTTTTGTTGGGGAACTTTTGTACTTTTAAAATTTGAACATGTCTTGAAATTTTGTACTTTGAGACTATAGGCTTTACATTTTATTCACAGACTTGCAGACAAACAGTAATACTGACTACATATCTCAGAGAGTTTGGTAGAGGAAGTATAATTGACTAGCAAAGACTATTCTTGAATTTTCTCACCTTGTGGCTGGTAAGGGAAGGAAAAAAAGGAAAGGAACTTAAAGGAGTGGCTGGGTCCTGGAGACATTTTTTTTAAGAATAGGCCAAGACCTGAGTGTGTTTGTAGGCAGAGAGCTGAAAGAGTGAGACAGAAGAGGTTGAAGGTGAGGAGTAGGAATGATTTGTGGAAAACTTCATAAACCTTAAACCCTTATGTAAATGTGGGTTGTTAGATCTGTTTTACTTATCTCCATCTGTTGTTGTTAGTTTCTATGAAGAGAAAGTTACTCACAGAACCTGATTTAAGCATTTCTTTGGTCCTTAACGTTATTCCACTGACTTCCTGAGTTGTAATTTTCTTTAATCTTTATAAAAAGAAAATAGAAGAGTCTTTGAGATTGACCCTGAGTTTGAACCCCCAAGGACTGTTGTGATATATTGATAAAACTTGGCTAGAAGGTTATGTGAACACATAATCTCAAAAAAAGTATCTTAAGCATTTATTCAATTTCTCCTATGTGCCAGACGCTATGGATGCAAAGACAAAACTAAAATGGTCCCTGCCCTCCTGAAACTTAAATACTTTCAAGGGAAACTACATGTATACATATAAATAAGTATATATAAGGTAAGATAATTTTAAGAGAAATACTGGCAGCTGGAGGAATCAAGAAAGGCTTCCCATAGCAGGTAACCCTTAAACAGAGTTTTGAAGAGGAATTCTAGGACACATAAGGGAGGAATCCTCAATGACTTTAAAGGGTGCCATCTTAGGAAAATGAACCTGATATTGGAAACAGAATTTTTGAAAGGGAATGAATAGGAGTTAAAATGTCTTATTTATTAAAATATTTATGAATTATTGAAAGAAGTTCAAACATGTCAAGATTTTGAGTTCCAAATTTTGTCCCCATTTCTCCCCACCCCCACCCCAAGACATTGTGCATTCTTGATTACCCCTTCCCCCCAATCTGTCCTCCCTTCTATCACACCCTTCCCTTCCTTTATCCTCATCTTGTCTCTTTTCTTGTAGGGCAAAATAGATTTCTATACCCTATTACCTGTATTTCTTATTTCCCAGTTATATGCCAAAACTATTCTCAACATTCATTCCTACAACTTTGAGTTCCAACTTCTCTTCCTTTCTCCCTACCCATCCTCACTGAGAAGGCACACAGTTCAATATAGGCTACGTATATGTAGTTTTGCAAAAGTCTTCCATAATTGTCGTGTTGTGTAAGACTAACTGTATTTCCCTCCATCCTATCCTGTCCCCCACTTATTCTATTCTCTCTTTTGACCTTGTCCCTCCCCAAAAGTGTTTACTTCCAATTACTCCCTCTTCCCATTTGCCCTCCCCTCTATCATCCCCTATCACCCCACTGATCCTCTTCTCTCCTACTTTCCTGTAGTGTAAGATAGATTTTTATACCAAATTGAGTATGCATGTTATTCCCTGCATAAGCCAAATGTGATGAGAGTAAGCTTCACTTTTTCTCTTTCATCTCCCCCCTTTTCCCCTCCATTGAAAAAGCTTTTTATTGACTCTTTTTACAAGAAATAATTTGCCCCATTCCATTTCTCCCTTTCTCCTCCCAAAATATTCTTCTTTCACCCCTTAATTTTATTTTTTTAGATGTCATCCCTTCCTGTTCTACTCTGTGCCCTCTGTCTATATGTGTGTGTGTGTGTGTCTGTGTGTGTGTGTATAATCCCTCCAACTACCCAAATACTAAGAAAAGTTTCAAGAGTTACAAATATTTTCTTTCCATGTAGGAATATAAACGGTTCAATTTTAGTAAGTCCCTTATGATATCTCTTTCCTGTTTACCTTTTCATGCTTCTCTTGATTCTTGTGTTTGAAAGTCAAATTTTTTTCTATTCAGCTCTGGTCTTTTCATCAAGAATGCTTGAAAGTCCTCTATTTCATTGAAAGACCATTTTTTCCCCAGAAGTATTATACTCAGTTTTGCTGGGTAGGCGATTCTTGGTTTTAATCCTAGTTCCTTTGACTTCTGGAATATCCTGTTCCAAACCCTTTGATCCTTTAATGTAGAAGCTGCTAGAAAACTGGAAACGACTACATTCCCTTCTCACTCGGATGAAAAAGCTTTCTCACTGACCTTTGAAGCTGTCTTTGGCATTTGTGGATTGAGAAATCTGGGAACCACAGCTGCTACCTGGGATTCCGCCCTGAAGCCTGTTCCAGTGCTGTTAGTGAGGCCAAGGCTGGGCTGGGCTCCTCTCTGAGCCCTGTGTGGTAGATCTTTCCTGTCGACTTTCCAGGATGTCTTGGTCTAGAAATCTCTTTCACTCTGTCATTTCGTGACTTCTGCTGCTCTAGAATTTGTTTAGAGTCATTTTTTACAGGTATTTTATGGGCTATGTGGGAGAGCTTCTACAGGTCTGTCCTTCTACTCTGCTATCTTCGTAACTTATAATTCATAGAATTATGAAGTTTAAGAGATAGAAGGGAGCTTAGATATAGATCTTCTAGCATAAGTTCTCCGTTAACAAATGGAACAATCACAGAACCATTAATCTCTTATCTGGAATGTGTTTTGTGATCTTATTTTCCTAATCATGATTTGGCAGCTAGGTGACAGTGAATAAAACACCAGTCTTGGAGTCAGGAAGAACCTGGCCTTAGATACTTCCCTAGCTGAGTGACCTTGGGCAATTCCCATTTCCTCATCTGTAAAATGAGCTAGAGAAGAAACTGGCAAACCACTCCAGTATCTTTGCTAAGGAAACTTCAAATGGGATCACAGAGTTGAACACAGCTGAACAACAAATATTAAGATTAGTTTGTATTTCTTGAATGTGGACTGATTCCATTGTTAGGTGGAGTAAGGATACTCAGAGTGATGAACTAGGGAAGCTATGCAGAAATAGAAACTATCACTGGTAAGCCGTACAAAAATAATCTAGAGTTAACTAAATTAAGTATAATTAAAAAGTTAATTTTATGTCATGGTTAGTGAAGGGTTATTTTTAAAAAAAACTTTTTAATTGCATGTTTAGAGGGTCAAATATTTGACTGAGATGAAAATGATAAAAATAATATTGTCTGAACCAGAATAATAAGTATAGTGGCTCTGAGTGCAAATTCTGGTGAGAAGTATTTTGTAGTTGAGACATAAAGGGATGTGGACAAAGACCATAAAGAGGAAGAAAAAGATTCAGAAGATAGTCTATCTCAACCCTTTTTTAAAGAAAAGGGAAACTGAGACCCAGAAATAAGACTTTCCCCAGATCACCCAAGATGTAGCAGATCTGGAATTCAAATTCGGTTGCCCCAATTCCAGGTCCATTCCTCTTTAGTAACAAGATTTAGCCTTCACAGTTTGATCAGTTATTGTAGGCAAATTGCTAGTACAGAACAATGACCTTAGGAGCCTTTGCTTTGCTTGAGGAGAATTGAAGGAGACTTTCACCAGAGCTTATCTTTAACATTAAAAGGTGAGTTATCAAGTGCAGGGAAATAAATTTTAACCTTGTGAAAGTACAAATTCAGAATTTTTTCTACCAGAATAAAATGTTTAAAGGAGAGAAATAGGAGCATATAATCAGGTGTTTTAGAGAAAACTCCTTTGCTGCCTGTTGCTCACCCCCAATAAAAATCCTTTCTTTTAGGTACTTGTGTTTTATTTGGTTCTCTGTAATTTTTTTCGGAAAAAACATTTGGCTTAAGTAGAAAATAGATCTGGAGCAGTGACTTATTCCACTATATGGAAATCTGTGGTTATTTTTATATAAATTACTTGTACTTTGTGGGATTAAATACATTTAGTGGAACATTTTTGTTCAGGAATATACTTATAGTGTAGTACAGCTCTCCCTCACTCAAAACAAAGTCAAGTGCAAGTCATGTCATTATTTCTCCGATGGCATGGTCTTCTTTGGCAGCGAAGGACGAATACACACATATATAGTGTAGTAACTCATGATAAAATCTGTGAAGATTATGAATAAGTATATAAAGTATAATCATATACTTTATATACTTATATACTTTAAGATGTGCCCTAATTTGGGATTTTAATTGAATAGTTCCCTGAGTATTTTTTAAAGACCAAGAAATGTTATAAGCCATTAAAAATCATTTTTCTTATGAAAGTTATTAACCTTCAGAAAAAATAATATAGTGGCACAGTCATGTGAAAAGATGCTCATCTAAAGGAGTCAGATGATCTAATAGTTTGATATTGTCTAAAGTAGCTAAATTTTGTCTTTATCATCACTTGTGGAAAACTTCATCAGTGAACTAAATGTATTTTTTCTTCTGCTGAATGTACAACTCTTTTCCTGTGTTTCTAGAAACTGTTTATGGTTATCTTTTTGAAGTCTATGACTACTCATAGGAGCTAAATAGACTAAAAACAGTGGCCTGTCCAACCATCCTTCCACAAGATTGGACTTTTTTGCTGTTTGTATCCAAGTGGTATTCTGGAGCCTCTGATGGCTAAATTTTCAGTTTGAACATTTACCTTGGAAACCAACAACCTACAAATCAGGTCTTCATTTGTTGATTACCTAGAGACTTGAGAACGGGATGGAGAAAATATTCATTATGCAGATTAAATTTTAAGGGTTTTGTGCTATGTTTCCCTCTCTCTCCCCCTTTGTTAAACATTGACCAGCGTATACCCCTGTGTCCCAGGATTTGAGTTCAATCTTATTTGGTAACTTTTCTTCTCTATATTTTCTGGTTGTCTTGGTTTACTTCAGTTTTACTTTAAGTGCTGTTAAAGTAATGATAGGAGGTTAAAGATTAAATGCACTAGCTGAACTTGAGCAGGCCATACAAATTGTTGTCCTGATCTTTAGTGGTTAAGTAGTTGATATACTGCTGTTGTTGCAAAACTTGATAACATTTCATTACCTTTCTTTACTGATACTGTTGTAACATGAGTAGGAATATATTCTTTTTTTTTTAGAAAAAGCCAATTTGATGTTTTCTATGAAAGAATTTTTAAGTTTATAAGTTTAATAGAAGTACCCAAAGTGTTGTAGATTTCATCTTGAAAGTACAATATGTAAAATAAGATTATATATAACATAATTATATAGCCAGAACATAGTAATCATTGACTCTTAAATCTTTTTCTCCTCTTCCCTGTACAATATGACCTTATCCAATAATGGTTATACAAGTAAGGTAATTGCAATCTGACTGTTATAAAACACACATTATCACAGCAGATTTTGAAAACTTTTAGTATCTACTCATTTTTTCTCTTTATAATTAATAATTATAAATTTATTATTATTTATGATTAATTCTTTATAATTAATTCAGAATTTCGAGCTAGAAGAGGTTAAGGGCCATTTAGGAAATATAGTATGTAAATAGGACACCCCTCTAGCCAACCACTGCCTTACACTTTTTCTTAAGACTTCTGTTTGAGGGGTGGGGAACTTACTACTCCTTTTTCAAAGACCGCTGGCTGACTCACGATCTCTAAGAGGCATTTTTTTTACTTTTGTATCTTTCCAATTGTTAGGGAATTTTTCTTTCTGTTATATTAGGGCAATTATTTTTTACTTTTGATACAGAAAAACCTCAAATAAATAAAAAATAATTTGAGGGTTTCCAAGATAGTCCATTATGCCTTCCCAAGTCAAAACCATCTATTACTCTACTGTCCACTCACTTTACTCTTGTTCGCAAGCTGCCCAATGAAACTGAAGAAATATGGAACTGCTGACAAAGTCTACTACTGCTACTACTGCTGTCAGAGATTTTCCTAATTTGATAGTCTGACCCTGTCACCCTTCCCAGCTCCCTTATTCAGTAAGCTTTCTTTTTATCTCCTGGATCAAATATGAAATTCTCTTTCACTCTTATAACCCCTCATAACCTGGCCCCTTCCTACCTTTCCATTCTTCTTACATTTTACTCCTCTTCACTTACTCTGCTGTCCATTGACACTGAAAGTAATTCATAAATACTACTGCTGCTGGGATATTAAAGAATGTTGAGTTCTAGCCCTGATTTGTCTCCTTTGTGTTGGGCAGCAAATCCCTTATCATTTGGGGACCTCAGGTTCTTAACTTGTAAAATGAGGCATTGGTCTAGGGTCCCTCATCCCTAGTACGCATAGAACAGTAACAGGTTCCATCAGCTCCCATGCACTAAATTATAATCTCTTCGTTGGATGCTTTTCAGACCTACTTATCAAGCACCAGCCTCCAGCTTCAGATCTCTAAATAGCCTGTTAGACATCTCAAACTGGATGTCCTGTTGATATCTTAAGTTCCCTGTGTCCAAAACTGAACTCGTTATCTTCCTCCTCCACCGCCTCAAAGTCTTCCTTCTTCCTAACTTTTTATTACTTGTTGGGGGGCACTGCCTCCTCCCAATCACTGAGGCTAAGTATCCCAAGTCTTAAATGTCATTCTCTATTTATTCACTTCTTCTCTGATAACATTTTTCCTCACCCTAATATTCCTTCTAGCCTGTGAAACTGGTACAGGCCTTCAGCACCTCATGTCTGGACCACTGTGATAACCTTGCCTCTAGTCTTTACCCAGTTCAGGTCAGCTGTCATATTAATCTGAAAGCCTATGTCTGATCATGTCATTCTCCTATTCAGTAAATTGCAATGGTTTCCTGTCATCTCCAGTGTCAAACATCAAGTCCTCTGTTTGACTTTTAAAGCCCTTCATAATCTTACCTCTCCCTACCTTTCCAGTCTTCTTACATCTTACTTGCTTCCATGTATTTTGTGATCTAGAGACACTGACTTTGCTGTTTTTTGTACTAGAGACTTCATCTCCCAACTAAACCTTTTAAGTGGCTGCTTTCCGTGCCTGGAATGCCCTTCCTTTTCCTATTTGTCTCCTGGTTTCCCTGACTTCCTTCAGGTCCTAGCTAAAATCTCACCTCTACAATAAGACTTTCCAGATCCTCCTTAAATGCTAGCGCCTTCCTTCTGTTTATTATCTCCATATATCCTGTATGTAACTTGTTTGTACATAGTTTTTTTTGTATTGTCTCCCCTATCCTTATTAAACTTTGAGCTCCTTGAGAGCAGGAACTGCTTTTCTTTTTCCCTTTCATTTGTTATCCCTACCTCTTAGCATAGTGTCTGGCTTATAGTAGGTGATTGTTGGCTGACTGACCAAGTTAGTTAAATTAGTTGTATCAGTAATTGGTGGAAAATGTGCTATAACCCCTCAAGATCACAAAGGCATTTTACCAAATTCTCAGCAATATCATTTTGAATGTTTTAAAGTTTAAGTATTTTGTTACTTCAGATATAAAAATATATAATTTGTTTTTTTGGAAAAGTTGTACATATTGCTTAATGCCAGAGCCAACCACAGGCAAAATAATAAAGTAATAAATGTTGGTTTTTGGTGCCACTCTAACTTCCCCTCTCTCCCAAGTTAAACAAAACAAATTAAAAAGCTGCTCTCATAAACAAATCACCACATACTGCTCCTGCAGGACAGTGTTAACTTCTACCAATAACTGTTGAATGTGTCCCCCTTCTAGATCTACTTTCACTTTAGTGGATGAGAAGTCATTGTGCACTAAAGAAACGATTATATTAGTGACAGGTTCAAGTTTTGTTTGTGCCATTTACTGACCCTCTAAACTTGGGCATCTCACTTTGCCCCTCTTCCAAACTGGGAATAATTCAGTCCACTAACATTTATTTAGTTACTGTCACATGCATCACACTATACTGGAAGTTGGGATGCAAAGATTTTTTTTTTTAAATTACAAGACATAGGCAATAGCCATCTGTTTAATTGCCTAAATTATATACATAGGCAATAGCCATCTACTTAATTGACTAAATTATATCCTTATAGTCTCCAGTTGAAGTAGTTTGGTCTACAGAACTGTCCTGGTGTTGTTTTGGGGGTTTACGAATGTTGCAGCTGTGTTAGGATATAATGGAAGAATTGTGCTTATAGTTCTAGATTTTCAGCCCACAGAGAACCTTTTCTGAATTCTTTTCAGCAGAACTATAAGCATTTCATTCTGAGATGGAGAAAAAATCTATCTTGGCATCTCTAGTTTATAAAGCTGTTGGTAACAGCCTCTGGCTTGAGCATTCTTTGTTTTTTAGATAAATCCTTAAAGTAAGAACTCTTGCAGTTAAATTTTGCTTCTGCTGTTTTTTTCTTTTCGTCATCTCAACTCTCAACATCTCAACATAGAATGTTTATAAATAACATATTAATGTTACCACCTTTTTCATACAGAAGAAGCCCAGATAAACACTTTAAAAGTTGCCATTAGAAATTCTTTATTTCAAAGTACTGTATGTCAGGGGTTATCGAGCTACCTATCTGTTGATAAGCATTTGGACATACATGTGTGTATGTATGTGTATATTATCTAGAATTTAGACTTAACACTGTTGGAGCTCATACGGGCTTAGGGTATCTAACTCTCCTAGATCTCTATACCTACCATGTAGTTCTGTGTGTCATTAGTTGCTCTAGGGTCACTTGAATGCTTATTTAATTAAAAGGGGAAGTAGGCTATCCAGTTCTTAATTCCTACACCATCTCTGATTCCTGAATAACACCTGCTATCTATAGAGTTGGTAGTTATAGACATTGTTTTAAGTTTGAAGTCTAAGGTTGCTCTCCATGTATAAACATGAATCAGGTATGGAACAAGTAGTTTATTGCACACAGAAGAAAAGAATGCTAAGCAGTAAAGACTCATAGAATAATTAGAACAGAATCCAGTAATTTCCCTACTAGGACATCTAATTGGGAGCCTAATACTTAGCCTCACTAGTGTACAGAACAGAAAAATGAATATATAGGTAGATAAGCAGGTAAGTAATCCAACCTAGGTAAAGTAGCAAGGACACAATGAGGAAGAACTGGAGGCACCATGTGCCAGGCAAGTCAAATCACTACCCACCACTTGGACCACTATTTCTCCTTTGACCCTGATGGAGGCACTTCAGGATTCTGAGCCCAAGAGCCTTGGGAATAGCAGTGTCCCCTTGAAAATATCAAAATTAACATTAATTCTGTTTTCTACCATATGGATTTCTGCTGTATCGATTCTACATTGTAACTGATTTTATAATTTAGTCTACATCTGCCTAAAATCCCTTGTTATATCCTGCAGTTGCACTTAGGAATTTCACTTTCCTTCTGAGTTAGTTTAAAGGTATGGTTAAAAGAAAAACTGTATATAAACTGTTATTTACTATACCTTATCTTTAAAAGCTGATCTAGTACATTTCCACTTATTGTCCATCCTTGCCTGTCCTTGTACATTTAAGGAGGGTCTTACTTCCCTAGCGTATCCTCCAAGGAGCAAGGGAGTCTGCTATCTCTGGTCCACTGACAACATTCTCAAGAAACAGTGAGTCCCAGTGAGTGAATGAATCAAGTATTCCTTAATAACAGAGAGGGCTGATTACTAGCTCCAGGTGGGTGCTAGTCAGCTTTTTTTGGATGTAACCATTCATGTTGTCTCCACTTCCTGACGCTATCTCTGCTGTCATCAGTCACATTGTCCTCCTCACCTATCCAACTCTGTATTCTCCAAAACTATATTAAGGCTGATGAGCCTTGCCTTGGAGTCTTTAGTTATTGAGAGAGGCCATTGATACAATTTATTGTTTGCTGCTAGCTTAACTAATAAATTGATTGCCCTCTGACTGTTGTCTCTCAGTTTATCTTAATTTCCAAATGTAACACTCTGAGACCACAAAACCTGTTTCCGGCAAGCCTCCACAGTCATCATTGAGGGGAGAAATCATTGCATAGAAAGGGTCTGCTTTCCTTACTATCACCATCAGTACCTGCCTGCTGACCAGTTGTCAATAGCGGATGTTAAGAATGAGAGTCCTAGGAATGGCAGCATCCCCAAATCACCAATCCTGCTTTAAGTTCATCACTCAATGCCCTCATCTATGGAAGCAACTTCTGTGGAGCCAGGGCTAGCCATCCTCAACCAGCTGCCAGCTGGCTACCACCCACAGGGCAGACAGGGCAGTGAAGGTGAAGGAGTAAAACACTCTAAGGGAGGGACAGGAGGTAGTATGGGCTGGGCAAGTCGAATAACCAAGATCTTGACCTCTGTTTCCCTGAGGCATTGATGGAGACAGCCCAGGTCTCTTAACGGAAGAACCTTGGAAATGACTGCTTTCTAGCCCAGTGACCCAGACATCATCCTGGGAAACAGCCCCCTTTGCAGATGCAGCTTGCCAACTGCTCCTGAAGTGATTTAGCTACAGCTTCTGAAGACCTAGGAAAAAAAGTTCTTGTCATCAAAATCTTTTGCACTGTCAAATGGTTCAGCATCAGAAACCGAACAAGCCAAGCTATTTGAGTCCATGCTTCACTTGGGGAACAGGGGAGGACCCTAAGTGCCTCCCCTCTGCCATTATGCTGGGGTAGGGAAGGCTCTTTACTTCTTCTACCCTACTATTTGGAGTCAGATTTTGCTTTTCTGAAACATGCCTCCAGGAGACTGCCAGTGACTTGCTGCTTTGTCCACCAGGTATGATATTTTGCTTAATTTGCTTTTCTGGCTCAGCTGATAGTGAAGGAACTCAGCCCAGTGATGAGTCATAAATATATATCCAGCAGCAGGCAGAGGATATCTATGCATGCTCAGATTTCCAGCAGGTCTCCCATGCAGAGAATTTCTATATTTCTTGTGTTCTATAGTTTTTATCTCATATATGTTTCAGAACAATGATTTAGTTTAGATTTTTTCCAGGGCCACCTACAAGCAATGAAATAGGGAAGCTATAAGGGCATTACTCTTAATTTTGTACACAATTTGCAAATACTGCCATAAGTTATACAGCACATTGTCCTGCTGCATAGTACAGCAGAAAAACCATTTGATGAATTGAGATCAGAGTTTTACTCCCATGGATGTTTCTAATTAGCAGTGTGATGTTGGGCATTTTATTCAATTTATTGCAAGACCAGGGCACAAATGACTGGTTTGAATCTTGGCTTCAACATTAGCTAGGTGACCTGGGGCAAATCACTTAAGCTCTCCAAGTATCTGTTTCTTATATCTTCCCTACATCCTTCATATGATTTTGTGAAGATGAAATGGAAAATTGTGTTCAACTGTATAAAATACTATTCAAATACATGGTAGTATTGTTTTTCAATACTCCAAAGTACTTTGAAGGTTCTCTTCTATCTATCTTCTTTCACCCTGTACATTTGTGAACCTGCCTTTAAAAGGAAACTTTTCTGATTGTCAGACACATAAAGGGAAAGAGGTTTATGTTGATAGAAAGCAAAAAATGCTTATCTCTAGATGTTACATGTCTATATGCATCGCCTGCTCTGAAAATGATAAATACCATTTACTTCTTATCATTAGAACTGTGAACTTTTTGTTATGCCTTTTCCAAAACTTTTTATCTCTCCTCAAACCTTCTCTTTGACTCTCTCCACCCATCCTCTCAGCTTTTCATTCATTTACTTTCTCTCAGTTCATCTACAGAAAATAAAACTCTTCTCACCTTTAGGTGGGTATATGTGTGTTGTTATGTTTGGAAATTATGGTAAACTGAGAGACAAATAAATGGTTTGAGTGTGATCAGTTTATTTAGTTGTGCTAGCAGTAACCAATATATTAGGTTAATAGCCTTACTTACTTACCAAAGACCCTGAGTGAGGGATGAACAGGGTCTTTTAAATCTATATATTGTCCTCCTTCTGACTGGCCTAACAGTACATCATTTGGCCCTCACCTAACAAAGGTAAGATAATCCTGACTGGTAGAGATTTTAATGAAGAGGTGAATTGAGTCATCTCAACTCCTCATTATCTCTTTGGGAGTAAACCTCAGGTGGTAGGATTAGTCTATCATCATAGGTTGATTGAATCAGCTTGAATTTGGGTTGAGTGGAGGATGGGTAAAGTTACAAAGGTAGACTATACAAGGGTATAGATACGAACTGAAATAATAGAATTGACTCAAATGACTAGAGGCTACCAGGGTAAAGGGTAGAAGTAGTTATGACGCGAAAGCTTGACCCTTAGGCAAGTTTCTCCAGAATGTAGGTGAAAGGTAAAGTTTCAGTGGTAGAAAGTATGCTGAGAGAGATTATTAAACCTATGCCAGCTTGACTATGTCTTCAAAATAGAATTAAAATCCATTTTAAATTTTACATTGTGGACGTGTCAATTCAACTGAATATTAAGCACCTGTTTTGTACAAAACTATGTGCTAGGTCCCTGGAACAATACAATATAGAATATAGGAACCCTGTTCTCATGTCAATTGCAGTGATATGACTTCTACACAAGTAACCTTAATACAAAATAATACGGTAAGTGAATGGTAGTACAAACATAGTGCCATGTGAGGACTGAAGGGCAAAAGGTCACAGAATCTAAGTTGAAAGGCACTTCAGTGAAAGTCTATAATGTCCATAATTGAACAAGAATCACCAATACTCAATAAGTGGTCATTCATTCTCTGCTTTTAAGGTATCCAGTGAGCAGAAGGAACCCATACAAAGGCAGCCTATTGTGCTTTTTTTTTTTAAAGCTCTCTTTAGTCATAAATTTTTCTATACATTGAGCCTATCTAAATCTGCCTCCTTTTGGCAGTCAAACTTGTGGCCTATAATCCTAGACTCCAAGGTCCTCCTTATGTTGGGGACTCCATTCCTCCCAACTAAAACTGAAAAGAACAAAGGACATGACTAAAACCTGGAGCCCATTTCTCTCTGTTACAGAGTCTAAACAAGTGGCCTCTGGGGCCTCTGCCTTTAGTGAACAGGAATTTCCTACCTCCACTCCACTGCAAAGAGAGTGAAACTCTCCCAATTTGGTAATTTTAAAGACAAGCAGTTCTGGCCATACAGCCAGTAGGAAGAGACTCCTCACAACCACATGGTAGGCTTGTTCCATAAACAGGTCCATGGTTTTTCCTATGTGGGTGCCTCCATCTTATGTCAACTGGACATGTACCAGAACTCTGTTACATGGAATAAATCTAATCCCTTCATCACAGGCTTTAAAATACTTGAAGACAGATATCATATCCAGCCCCATCCCCTCCTCTCCCATTTCTTCTCTTTATGACTCATTCCTAATTTTTAAAACTGATTCTTGAATGTGGCGTGAACTTTTGTCCTCTCCCCATCCATGTTAGTCTTTTGAATACACTTACCACTTCCCTTCTTCAGATGCTGAAAGATAAGTAGGGAGACTGCAAAAGAGCACCTTACCACTCTTGACTAAGTTACCACAACCATACAAATTACATTCCAGGTTCCTGGAGATAAATAAAAACAAAAGGTGGTGAGTGATGGAAACAGGAGAAGTATGGCAGGAGTGAGGAGGGGCAAATGTCTTCATTTTCTGAAAAGAGAAGAGCATATAGTATTTGTAATAAAAGTCAATCAGCTTGATTTCAGTTCCTGGCAACATTGTAGAATATATTGTGGAAGCTAGTTAACTACTTCCAAGTGTCTTTAAAGGGGTGATTAGCAAACATCTGGAAAAGGAAGCCAGAGTCACAAAATCACAATGACTTCCTTAAGAATGGGTCATACTTGACTAACTTAATGCCGTTTTTAAAAATAGCATTAGATTGAGAACATGGGAAAATGCTATAGATATAATTTATCTAGGTACTAGAAAAAAAGCATCCTTGTGGACAAGCTAGAAGTGTATGAATTAGACTGAGAGTGTTAAACCTTAATAGAAATGAATCCTTGAAGGGAGCAGATTGACTTAGGAAACTACAAATTAATATTATGTTGTATTTTTCCAAATTACATCTTAATCTAATATAGCAGCACTTGGGAGTTTTGTTGGCCAGCAGTGCCTCTGGACTATCGTGTGGTTAGGTGGATTTGAAATTGGCTGAGTAGCCTTACTTAAACAATTATCATTAACGGCTCAACATCAACTTGGAAAGGTGGTTTTTAGTTGAACACCTGAGGGGATTTTCCTTAGTCCTGTATTGTTCCACCTTTTTATCTGTGACTTTGATATCTATTAATGGTATTATGCTCAATAAATTTTGTAAGCTAGCTAAAAAACAAATGATGGAGGGCAGGATACTAGAAGGTCTTGATGGATGCATATTGAAATCTTGTAAGATGAATTATTGTTATGACAAATTGACTTCATAAGATGGGAGTGCTAGACTGCAATTTGTCTAGAAGAGATTTGGGGGGTGGATTTCAGTGGACTTAAAAGTGTATTAAGAAAATCATCTGAGCGGTGAAAAAACTACTAGTAAGTTGCAATTAGGAAGTGTGGAAAGTAACGATCTGCCCAAGTGTGACCACGTATGGAGGCAGAGCTGTGCTCAGTTTTAGGAAATGTCTGATATATCTGATAGGTGAACATCCAGAAGAGGATACCCAAGATGGTTACAGGCCTTGACAACATTACATAGCAATAGTGATGGCAACTGACATTTTTTGTGATATTTCAGTGTTTGCGAAGTGTATTATATTATGCGTATCATTTCATCGCAGCCTTATAACTGCCCTGTGAGGTAAGAACAATTAGAGACTCAAAACCTTTAGCCAGCAGGGAAGAGAAGACCTGATAATTATCTTCAGGCATTTGAAGGATTATCATGTGGAAGAGAGATCTCATTACTGTTTTCTGGCCCCAGTGGTTAGTGGGTAGGAGTTTCAGAGGGTCAAATTTCCATTCATTGTAAAGAAAACTTTCTAATAGAGTGATACAAAAGTGGAATGAGTTGCTTCAGGAGGTAGTGAGTTCCCCCTCACTAAAAGTGTTCAAGCAAAACCTTGAATGACCTGGTATGTTGTAGCAGGTGTTCTTGTTCAGGTACGCTTGTGTAAGCTAGTCAGTAAGGTGCCTTCGACCTCAGAGAGGCTGGTCTGGTTCTAGGGAGAGGTCAGAACTAGAAATACAGAGAAACTGATTAGAAACTGCGTGAAGTCCCTAGATGTCCTGTCAGATGACATAAATGACAACTGACTCTCCTGCTTACTTTCATGATCCCAGCACTAGAATTTAAAGAGGTCATGGATTGTGGTATAGAATACAGGTAAAGCAGTCATAATTTACTTTTCCTTCCACATCCATTTAGTGAAGCAAGAAGCGTTTGAAGTCTTCTGTATATGTTCATGCAGAATTATTAGTTTCTGATGCTGTGTGACTTTGGGAAAGTCACTTAAGTCTGTTGCCTCAGTTTTCTCATATGTTTATAAAACAGGGATGGTTGTCAGGATCATATGAGGCGAGCGTTAGGAAGTGCTTAGCGTGGTGCCGGGCACATAGTTAGCACTATATAAATGTTATTGTTGCTGTTTAAATTAGTCATTGTTATTGTTGGTATATCCTTTTTGAAGAAAGCTCCTTTTAACAAAGTCAGCCTCACCAAGGAGGCTCTGATTGAGTCAGAGCGCAGTTTGCGGTGGTACCTGGGCAGGAGGCAAGATTTCCCTGGATCTAAGGCAGAATTATATCACCGAGTTAATAATACCCAACTGAGGTGTAATGAGGAAGGAGAATGTATTCAGTCACAAATCTTTTAGGCCTTAGTTCAATGGCAAGAGCATTGACTCCTGAGTCGGAGAACTTGGATTCAGTTCTACCTCTGGTGCTTCCCACCAGCATGACTTTGGGCAAGTCACTTCACCTCCCCGGGCTCATATATCTCTTCTATTTTTACCTCTGATAATAAAGTTTCTAACAACAAAATAGGATAGCAAAATGTGTTGTTTTTATTAACAGAAGTGTTACTGTGCTATAATTATAATATTTTCTATTAAAAATCAGAGCATGACACATTGGGTACCAAACTCTATTTAGAGATCTTAGTGAAATGAACTTTAAGTCACCCATTGACTTTTATTACTTAGAAAAAAAAATGAATTTGCTGTAGTAATTAATTGTTTTGTATATATACTGTATTTACTCATTTGGGAAATTTTAATCCCCGAGGGTGCAGTGGCCTGGAGCCAGGAAAACTCATTTTCTTGAGTTCAAAATCCAGCCCCAGATACTTGCTGTGTGACCCTGGGCAGATTACTTAATCCTATTTGCCTCAGTTCCTTGTCTACAAAATGAGCTGAGAAATAGCAAACCATTCCATTATCTTTTTCAAGAAAACCCAAATGGAATCATGAAGAGTTGGTCATGACTGAAACGAATGAACAGTTCCCTACTGGAATATGTGTAGGACTGTTTTCAAATGAGATAACATAAGCAAAATGTTTTTCAAACCTTAGAGCACTATACAAATGCTAGTTGTTATTATGGTTATTGTTAGAAAAAATGCTATCCTTTAAGTAGTTTCCTAGAGCAAGTTTTCATACAAAAAGGTCATTCGTGAATCCTTGAAAAATGTAGCAACTAAAATAACTCTGTTCAATAACTCTTCAATATAAATGTCAGTATAGATCAGTGGTCAATACTTAACAATAGACTGGGGCAGGAGGAGGGAAATACAGGCCTGGCACCCTTAAGTTTAATGTGCATTTTTAACATTTTCTCCAATGGACCTCTTTCCCTGGTCATTATTCCTTTTTACATATTGACTTACTTCCTCTTACCCCCATTAGAAGGTAAAGACCTCAGTCATCTTAAAAATTAGATAAATGGAACAGATTAGATAAGGAAGGATCGGAAATTAAAAACTATTCAATAATTGTGTTCTATTAATCTAAAAATATATTACCGAGACCTCGCTATTTGATAAGAATTGTTGGGAAAATTGGAAAGCAGTCTGGGAAAAATTGGGCTTAAGTCTGGAAATCAGAACAATAAATCATGCCCTGATTTGTACAAATTCCTATTTCCAAAGATGTAAATGCTTATACTGAAAATTGTAACAACTCTTGTGAGCAGATAAGCTGGCTACAAATGGGCTTTTAGTTGAAAAGGAGGAAAATGTTCAGATTGCTTTTGGGAAATTGGAGAGCTCTTTTATTTACCTCAAGCTTCCATGAGAACAGAAGCCCATTTTTCAATACTAATTTCTCACCTATATTGTTATATGGCAGTGGGACATGGAACATGGGAATGAAGCGCATTGTAGGAGTAAACAGGCTGCAACATATAACCCAGGGGTGGGGGATCCTGCAACCTCAAGGCAACAATGTGGCCCTCTTCAAATGTGGCCCTGTGACTGAATCCAAACTTCAGAGAACAAATTGAGGAGCTTAGAGGGCCACATGTGGCCTCGAGACTACAGGTTCCCCACCACTGATATAACCAATGTGAAATTAAAGAAACAGTAGTAAAAGATGTTATCAAGGAGTTGTATGACAGGAAGAGAAGGTAGGTGGTCATGTGACAAGATAGAGAGATGACAGTTGAGTAGCCAGAGAGCTCTCACAATGTCAGGGCCCTTGTGAAGAGCTTTTGGGGGAACATGGACAAGAATTACACAAGACTGGCAAACATGGATGCGTTGTCATCTACATCATTGAAGGATATGTTAAAATCTACAAGATCACATCCATTTTGTTGTATCCTAGTATATAACCATACCCACTTAGGGAGGAGACTCCCTAAGCTCATATTTTGAGCACAATTAAAAGGTATGTACAGGAGCAGAGCATTTCCTCTGTAAAAAAGGGTACAAAGCATTTACTCTTTTACCTTAAAACATTCAGTTTTGATTATTTTGTGGCAGTTCTTTTCGTGTGTGTGTGTGTGTGTGTGTGTGTTTACTGTTCTAGTTATTTGTCAATTCATCAAAGTCTTTCCATACTTCTCTGCTGCATCCCGTGCAGCAGAATTTGAGCAGGGGTCACCTGTAAGGGGCCAGGAGCATATGTGGGAATAGAAGACAGCACCCAGACACCAAAGTGTTCAAGGCATAGCCTGAGCAGGCTGGGGAGCAAGTGACTGTCCCGAGCCCCTTCAGGAGTCAACTTTTACTTAGAAATTGACATCATGTTTACATCCCAAGGTAAGGAAATGCAAATATGCTTTTCCTGGCAAGCACACAGATATACAATATACAAACCTTTACAGTATTTAACTTTTACGACCCATTGTCCTCTCTTCATGACATAGAATTCTGTGCAATTTACTTAGAGGATATTCTGCCCAACTGGGTTCCCAAGGAGTCATGCTTGACCTCATAGTCATGTCCCTGCTATTATATTATATGCTAAACATATACCTCATGGAGAACTTTTACTGCTTATGAAGCTTGTAAAATCAAGCCGCAATAGGATCGAGTCCCGCACTTCTCTGCGTTAATCATGCTCGTCATTTCTTACAGCACAGTAATATTTCCTTACCTTCAGGTACCAAAATCTGTTTGGTTATTTCCAGATCAGTGGGCATATAGTTCTAGCTTTTTACCACAGCAAAAAGTGTTGTAAATATCTTCATGTGTATGGATCCTTTCTTCTTGTCAATGATCTCCTTTGGGTATATACCCAGCAATGGAAACTGTGGATCAAAGGGTATGAAAGTAGAGTGCCTGTTTCTCCACAGGTCTCTAACATTGACTTCACAATTTTTGTTTTCTGAGTATGAAGTGAATTCTTAGAGTTCTTTTGATTTACTATTCTTTTATTATTAACTATTTGAAGTATTCTTCACTTGTTAATAGTTTGTTAGTAATAGTTTGAACTCTTTTTTTTTTTTGAAAACTACTTTTTTTTTTTGAAAACTTTTTTTTTTTTTGAAAACAACTTTTTTTTTTTTTGAAAACTACTTTCATCATTTGACCATTTCTTTTGGAGAATGGCTTTTGCTTGTATAGTTATCTATAAATCTTGTTTATCAAACCATCACTAGAGATACTTGATATAAGAATTTTTTCTTAGTCAACTTTGTCCCTTCTTATCCAAGATACATTGCAAAATTCTTATTGTTTATGTAAAAGCTTTTCAATATCATATTGTCAGAAAAATCTGGGAGCCTGTAGGGTTTATTGAGTTGGTGTGTGAATGACATGCTTTAAGAAAAATCACTTCAGTCATTTCTCAATTGATAAACGGTCAGAGGATATGAACAGGCAGTTTTCAGATGAAGAGATTAAAATTATCTATAGTCACGAAAAAATGTTCTAAAACCACTATTGATTAGAGAAATGCAAATTAATACCTGGTACCACATCACACCTATCAGATTGGCTAACATGACAAAACAGGAAAATGATGAATGTTGGAGAAGATATGGGAAAATTGGAACACTAATGCATTGTTGGTGGAATTGTGAACTGATCCAATCATTCTGGAAAGCAATTTGGAACTATGCCCAAAGAACCACAAAACTGTGGCATACCCTTTTATCCAGCAATGCCACTTCTAGGTCTGTGTCCCAAAGAGATCATAAAAGGGAAAGAACCCACATGTACAAAAAATACCTCTATGATAGCAAAGAATTGGAAATTGAGGGGTTGCCTATCAATTGGGGAATGGCTGAACAAGTTGTTATATATGAATGTAATGAATACTATTGTGCTGTAAGAAATGGTGAGCAGGAAGACTTCAGAGAGGCCTGGAAAGACTTACATGAACTGATGCTGAGTGAAAGGAGCAGAACCAGGAGAACATTTTACACAGCAACAACCACAGTGTGTGAGGAATTTTTCTGCTAGACTTAGTCCTTCATAGCAATGCAAGGACTTAAAAAATTTCCAGTGGACTCTTGAGGCAAAACGCCTTCCACATCCAGAGAAAGAACTGTAGAATTGGATCGCAGAATGAAGCAGACTATTTTATTTTGTAATATGTTTTGTTTTGTTTTATGGTTTCTCCCATTCATTTTAAAATTCTTGTATGCAACATGACAAAGGGAAAAATGTTTTTAATAGGAATCTATGTGTAGAACCTGTATAAGATTGTACACTGTCTCAGGGAGTGAGTATGGGACAAGGGAAGGGAAAAAAAATGTTAAGATTTGTGGAACACTGAAAACAAATAAAATAATTTAATTTAAAAAAATATGGTGAACAGATAACAGAAAAACCTGGAATGACTTGCATGAACTGATGCTGAGTGAGGTGAGCAAAACCAGAACACTGTACATGGTAACAGCACCATTGTGCAATGACCAACTTTGATAGACCTAGCTCTTCTGAGCAATGCAATGATCTAAGACAATTTCAAAAGACTAAAGATGGAAAATGCTATCCACATCCAGAAAAAAGAGCTATGGAGTCTGAATACAGATTAAAGCATACTATTTTTCTTTTTGTTTTCTTTTTTTCTCCTGATTTTTTCCTTTTGTTCTGGTTCTTCTTTCACAACATATGACTAATGTGGAAATGTGTTGAATATGATTGTATATGTATGCTTTCTTGGGAAGGGGAGGAGAGGCGAGAGGGGGAGAAATTCAGAAGTCAAAATCTCGTAAAATTGAATGCTGACAACTAAAAATAAATTAATTTTTAAAAAAAGAACAATCACTTCAGCACTAGATTGAATGATGACTTCCTACTTACTAGTGGAGAGAGATACGAGGTAGAAAGGTTGGGGGCTATTGCAATAATGAGAGAGGTGATAAGTGACTGAACTAAGGTGGAAGCTGTTTAAATTGGGATAGGATATAAGATATACTTTAAAGGTAGAAATGGCAAGATTTGGCAGTTGATAAGACATATAAGGTGAGGGAGAGCGAGGAATTGAGTACATTGCCCAGGTTCCAAACATGGAAGACTGAAAGCATGTAAGTGCCTTTCTCTATAGAAATAAGGAGATAGGTAGGTTTAGCTTTAAAGGAAAATAAAGTGTTAGCAAAGATACTGTAGCAACATATAACAAAGATTATAAACTATGACCAGGTTGGATTTATATTATATATTTATATTAAGTATTAGATAAACTATAAATATAATTGGCCATATTAACAACAATAAAATTTGTATGATTATGTCAGTAGATGCAGAAAAACATTTGACAAGATAGAATGCCCATTGTTGTTTAGAACTCTAGAAAACAGGAATAAATGGATCTTTTCTTAATATGATAAATAGTATTTATCTAAACTAATGCTTGTAGATTTATCTTTAAAAACCAACATTGCTATAATAGAAATAAACTAGAGGCCTCTCCAATAAGATCAAGAGTAAATCAAAGATGTTCATTATTCTTAGAATTCAAGATACTACTTTGCAGTATTACACAAGAAAAAGGGAAGAAGCATGATGTGGTTTACTTAAAGAATCCTAGAAAATCAGCTAAAAAATTAATTGAAACAATTAGCAACTTCAAGCAATGTTACAAGATGTAAAATCAACATGAATTTATATACTTGCATATTACCAACCAAATCTGGCAGGAAGGCATAAAGGAATTCCATTTGAGTAACTTCAGAAAGTATAAAATATTTGGGAGTTTACCTGCTGAGACACCAAGGAACTATCTGAACATAATTAAAAACTTCTCTTTTTATATGAAGGTAGATCTAAATAATTGGAAAAATATAATTGTTCATAGATGGGCCTAGCCAATGTAATAGAAATGATAGTACTGCTTAAATGAATTTATTCAGTGTCATGCCAGTCAGACTACTAAAGGATTTTGTAGAGCTAGAAAAAAATTCATCTGGAGAGAAAAGGTTCACAATTTTCAAGGAAATTAATGAGAAAATATTGGAAGGAAGGAGATATAACAATACCATATCTCAAACTGTATTACAACACAGTAATTGTTTAAAAAAAAAACAAAAATGAACTGATTAAGAAATAGATCGATGAGTAGAACAGATTAGGTATATGTTATACGGAAGCAAAAGAGCATTTTTGACTAGTATTTGGTGTAAACCCAAAGATCCCAACCCTTGGGGCAAAAACTCACTTTTTTTCCCTTACATTCTGACTTCCAGTCTCATCATTCCACTGAAATTGCTCTCTCTAGTTACCATGGGTGGGGGGGCTCTCAGTTGCCAATCCTCATTCTCCTGGACCTCTCAACAGTCTTTGACACTATCACTGTCTCTTCCTTGATACTCTGACCTCTAGGTTTTTGGGATACTACCCTCACCTGATCCCCTTCCTACTATCAGACCTCTCCTCAATCTCCTTTGCTGGATTCTCATCCAGATCACACTACATCTCACAGAACTGTGTTCTGGGTCCTCTTCTCTCTCCTGTTTTCTTCTCCTTTTTTTCTCCTCTCTACGTGGTGATCTCATCAACTTCCATAGATTTAATTACCACGTCTATGCTGACTATTCTCAAAGCTACCTATCTTGACCCAACCTATCTGACCTCCAATCTGGCTTCTCCACCTGCTTCACAGACATCTTAAATACATGTATAATATATGTATAATAGACTTCTTAAACTCAGCATGTCCCAAATGGAACTCATTATCTTTCCCTCTAAATCCTCCCTACCTCTGGCCTTTCCTGTTATTATAGAGAGCAACACTATCCTCTCAGTCACTCAGTCTTGGTATTTAGGTCTTATCCTTGATTTGTCACACACTCTTACCCTCTATCCCCTCATATCCAGTTTTTTGCCTTGTTGATGTCACCTTTGTAGAATCTCTGGTACAATATCCCCTTTTATCCTCTGACTCTTAAGTGCAGATGCTTATGACCTCACACCTAAATTCTTGCAGTAGCCTGTTGGTGAGTTGACCTGCTTCACAAGTCCCTCACCACTCCAATCCATCCTTGATTTGGCCATCAAAGTAACTTTCCCAGAATATGACCATGTCATATTAGGAAACTCCAGTGGTTCCCTTTTGCCTCCAAGATCAAATACAAAACTCTTGTTTATCATTTTTTTACAGCCCTTCATAACCTACTTGCCCTTCCAATCTTAGACCTTATCCCCCCGACTTACTCTTTGATAAAGTGATACTGACCTCTGTTAACTGAAAACTATCACAAGTCCATGAGACATTGCGTTGAAACTATCTTTTGTAAGAGAAATGAATATGCACGTAAAACACTAAGGCAAAGCAAAGAGTTCATAATCTATATTGGAATTTGCGTATTTATGACATACCACAAAGGGAGGAGAAGAAAACAAATCCCAAAGGGAAGTGGCATAGGAGGGAGAAAGGTGCAGTAATGGTAGGGAAAGGACAAAACCCCTTTCGAAAAAGAAGAGCAAGGTGATGGCAAAAGTGTCATTCTTTTCCCTTAGGAACTGCTAGACCATGAAGATAGGAGGGTCTGCTTACCTGCAAGAGTTCCAGCTGGACAAGCAGTTTCTCCATCTGCTGCAGACTAACTGGTGTTTGTTTTGATTCCTAAGGACGTACAGGGAGTCTACCTTGAGATGCAAACAACACATTATGTCAGCACAGGGCTGGGTTTCATACTTCACATATTCAGGACCTTCTGTATACTCTGGGTTTAGTGTTTCTGGAAAGTATGACAACTCAGGGTTCAGAGGACCCCCTAATACCTCCTTTCTGTTCCATTAACAAAATATTTCATCTCTCACTATCCCCCAGACCGGGGATACTCTTTCTTCCTCATTTCTAGCTTCCTTTGATCCCCAACTAAAATTCTGTCTTTTACAGGAAACCTTTCCCAGCCCAACCCCTCTTAATTCTAGTGCCTTCCCTCATTTAATTATTTCCTGTTTATCCTTTATATAACCGGTTTGTATGTATTTGTTTGCTTGTTTCCTCCTCTGTTAAATTTTGAGTTCTTTAAGGGCAGAGGCACTGTCTTTTGTTTCTTTTTGTGTCCCCAGCATTTAGCACAGTGCCTGGCATGTATCTGGTGCTCAATAAATGTTTTTTGACTGACTGAAGAATTTGTAAGAATAAGAACTGTTCCTTGGTTATTACATGGTAAACAGATATGAATAGACAACTTTTAGAAGAAAAAAACTAAGCTATCAGTAGTCATACGAAAAATTCTCTAAATTACTAATATTAGAGAAATACCAGTGAACACCACTGTCAATTCCTACATCATGTTCATCAGATTGGCAAAATTTACCCAAAATTAAGAAGATGACTGTGGGAAAACAGGTAAACCAATGCCTTGTTGGTGAATCTTTGAACTGATACAGCCATTTTGGAAGGAAATTTGGAACTATGTCCAAAGAAGCTATTAAACTGTGTATACCCTTTGACCTAGAGATACTACTACTAGTTCTGTATCCCCAATGAGGTCAAAGAAAGAGGAAAAGCATCCATGTGTACAAAAATATTTATAATAGCTATTTTTGTGGTGGCAAAGAATAGGAAACCTAAGGGTTACCCATCAGTTGGGGGATGGCTGAACAAATTATGGTACATGGAAGGGATGAAATGTTATTATTCTGTCAAAAATGGTGAAAAGCATGATTTCAGAGATACCTGGAATGACATATAAACTGATGCAGGTGAAGTGAGCAGAACCAGGAGAAAAGTTTATATGACCACAGTAATGTTAATGAAAGTGACAGACTTAGAAACTATGGATCAGTGCAATGACTGAACATAATTTCTGAGTATCCATGATGAAACTTGCTGTATCTCCAGATAGAGAGATGATGGAGTCAGAGCACAAATTGAAATTCATTTTTTTAAAGACATGAGTAATGCAGGAATCAGTTTTGCTTAACTGTATATATTTGTAAATGGGGTTTTGTTTTTCTTTTCTAATGGGGCAAGGGAGAAAAGAAAACAAATCTTTTAACATATATATGTGTGTGTGTGTGTGTGTGTGTGTGTGTGTGTGTGTGTGTGTGTGTGTGTGTTAAATGTAATTTATTTATTTTTTCAGTTCTTAGCGTTCACTTCCACAAGAATTTGAATTCAAAATCTTCTCCCTATCTCTTCCCACTCCAGGTCAGCATGCACCCCATCCACACCCCTTCCTCCAGTCTTTCTTCCCTTCTGTTACCCACCCTTCTTCCATCGCCCTTCCCTTCTATTTTCCTATAGGGCAAAATAGATTTCTGTACTCCATTGCCTGTATATCTTAATTTCCAGTTGCATGCTAAAACAGTTTTTAACATCATTCTTAAAGCTTTGAGTTCCATGTTCTCTCCCTCCCTTCCCACCCACCCTCATTGAGAAAACAAACAATTCACTATAGGTTATACTTGTGTAACAATGCAAAGCACTTCCATAATATTTATGTTGTAAAAGACTAACCACGTTTTCCTCTGTCCTATCCTGCCTTTCATTTATTCCTTCTCTCCCTTGACCTATCCTCCCACAATAGTGTTTGCTTCTGATTATCCTTTTCCTCAATTTGCTGTCCCTTCTCTTATTGTCCCTCCCCTTTCCCCCTTCCCCCTTGCCTTCCTGCAGGGTAAAACAGATTTCTGTATCCAATTGAGTATGTGTTATTCCATCCTTAAGCCAAATCCCGTTAGAGTAAGTCTCAATTATTTCCTTTCATTTCCCTCTTCTTCCCCTCCATTGTAAAAGCTCTTTCTTCCGTCCTGTGGGATGGTTTGCTACATTCTTCCTCTCCCTTTCTCTTATTCTTGGTACATTCCATTCAACAGTAAATTTTATTTTATTTCTTTAGGTATTCTCCGTATTCAGCTCACCCTGTGCCCTCTATGTGTGTGTGTGTGTATACATACACATATGCATACGCACATATATACATACACATATACAAAGGTGTACATATATAATATACATACCCATACCCATCTACACACACATGTGTGTATATATTATTGTACACATACACATACATGTGTGTGTATATGTATGTATATATGTGTGTGTACACACACACACACACACACACACACACACACATATATTCCCTCTCACTACCCTATTCCTGGAAAAGGTCTCATGAATTACAAATAACATTTTTTCATGTAGGAATGTAAACAGTTCAACTTTAATGAGTTCCTTAAGGCTTCTCTTTCAAGTCAGATTTTCTATTCAGCTCTGGTCTTTTCAACAAGAATACTTGAATGTAAGAATTTCAATAAAATTCCATTTTTTTTTTCCCCTTAAGTATTATACTCATTTTTGCTGGGTAGGTGATTCTTGGTTTTAATCCTATCTCTTTGGACCTCTAGAATATCATATTCCAAGTCCATCGATCCTTTAGTGTAGAAGCTGCTAAATCCTGTGTTATCCTGATTGTATTTCCATAATACTTGAATTTTTTCTTTCTGGCTGCTTGTAATATTTTCTCCTTGACCTGGGAACTCTGGAATTTGGCTATAATATTCCTAGGAGTTTTCCTTTTGGGGTCTCTTTCAGGAGATGATTGGTGAATTCTTTCCATTTGTATTTTTACCCTCTAGGTCTAAAATATCAGGGCAGTTTTCCTTGATAATTTCTTGAAAGATGATGTCTGGGCTCTTTTTTGATCGTGGTTTCCAGATAGACTAATAGTTTTTAAATTCTCTCTCCTGGATCTCTTTTCCAGGTCAGTTGTTTTTCCAGTGAGATATTTCACATTGTTACGTAATAACATATACATTGCAAGCATACATACATTATATGTGGCTCATATAAGATAATATTTGTAATAAAATTATTTAGCACGGTGCCTGGCACATAGTAATAATAAGTACTTAACAAATGCTTGTTTCCTTCCTTCCCTTCTTTGTTTTGCTTCAGGTTAAAATTTTCACATAATTATGATGTATGAATATTGTATGTTCTTGATTAAATTTACTGAATGAGCTATGCCATATAGACTGGTTGGAAAAATTAATTGATCATGAGGATATTCTTTAGTCTAAGGAAAGTGAGTAGGGAAGAGATGTGTAAAAGGAGTGTCTGGATAGGCAGAAAGAACTTCCTTCTCTTTGGTACATGTTGGTTAGCAGAGGGCAAAATTTAATTTAAATGTATTTACATTTTAGTCCTTATTCAGACAGTATGTTGAATGAGTAGTGATAACTACTTTAAATACAAAATCACTCACTTGATCACAGTTATTTAATGGGTTATTATGCCAAGTGCGTTCTAAATGTTCTGTAGTGTCATAATTTGAACTATAAACATCCTTTCCTAAAATTTAGATAAAATACTCATTGATGGGTACAGAGCAGGAATGGGTTATTATCACTGATTTTTTTTTTTTTTTTTTTTTTTTGCAGATCCTCGAGAGTGACTGATCTATGAAATGGCAGAGAATGGAAAAAATTGTGAACAGAGACTTTCAGGGATGAACAAGGAACAACACAATGGAAGCTTCACAGGTAAATTGTGGTAAGCTTAGAATTGTAATTTTATGATCCAGACAGCATAAGAAAAGTGTTGTGTGTTGATTAATGCCTGGCACTTAGAAGAAAAAAACATTCAGCATCAAGGAAATACAACTTCTGTGACTCATTGTTATCTTTTGATAATAATGGTAGTCTTACAGGAAAATGAAATTACTTTTTCCTGATAAAATTGTTACAGTTGATCTTGCGGCTTGATAAATATTTTAGTGAATCTCCTGCAGTCGTGGATTTTTGTTGTTGTTGTTGTTTTGTTAATGATTTTAAGGATTTGAGAAAAGTGGGTAGTGAGGAATTAGCAACCTTGGATAGAAACACTTTTTTTCCCAGGTAAGAGGAAGAGATAGATGGTGGATGGTAGCTGGTTGGAGTAAAAGGTGCAAAGAGAAAAATTTTGTGGGAATGGAAAAACCTGAGCCCATTTGTAGGAAGATGGCAGGGAAGCTAGTATAGAAGGGGAAATTGAAAGAGGTAAAGAAGAGATTGACTCTGGAACTTGAAATCTTAGGTCTTTGGGGAGAGAATGCAATAAAGACAATACAGCCTTTCTAAAGAGTAAAGATTCTTCTATCATAGGAAAGAGGAAAATAAAAGTAGGTAATGAAGATAAGGTGTCAGGAGTGGAGAGGGAAGCTAAGGTAATTGACAAGGTTACATTGTTCTTTCTTGTGAAGAAGTAGGGAAGATTATCAGCTTGTAAGTATGAAATCTGGGGAATGTAACATCTCTACCTTTCTAAACATGTTTTAGATCCACATGAAGTTTACCACTTCAAGTTAATTAGAATTATGACCCAAGGCCTGTCTTCTCCAAAGAAGGACACAGATGTCATGTGGTAAAACATACTTAATAAGCCAATCATATCTAAGACATAATTTAGTGTTTATTACTACAGTGTTTAAGTTCAAATTAACAATCTTAAGAAGTTAAGGGGCTCATTGTAACAATATTAAGAAGGGACTAATTGCATGACTTTTTGGCGTAGATGAGACGGAAGTAGAATTTTCCATTTTCTTTTTTTTTCGTTTTTCTTTCAGACCCCTCTTCACTAAATGAAAAGAAGAGACGAGATCGCGAAGAAAGGCAGAATATTGTCCTCTGGAGGCAGCCACTTGTTACCTTGCAGTATTTTTTTCTGGAAATCCTAATAAACTTGAAGGAATGGACCGTAAAGTAAAGATTTTCTTTACCTTTGATACAAACTATTTTTAATTATTTTTGAAATCCTGAGCTATCATTCTCTCCATATTTTTTACCCAGTATAGTTACTTGTATTTGGAAAAAGCATTGTGGAAGCATATTTTTCTTTTTTCTCTGCAGAGAAAAGAAAAAAGCAAAGCCAGGTTAAACATTGCAAATATTCCCACCAATTTAGTTTTTATGACTCTTAATCTGTTACCTTATACTACAAGTTCTATCTAATTAATTAGAAAATATCTATAGTGTTTTAGATTTTCTTGAACATGCCCTTTTTACAAAAAGGCTCTTAAAAGCAAGAACTTATTATATTTCTGGATTTATCTTAGGATAGGGGCTCTTAACTTGGGGGTCTGTGAACCTGTTTTTCAAAAAAAAAAATTGACAGCTATATTTATATATATAATTGGTATTCTATGGGATATTATGCATTTTATGTAATGTTTTTAAAAACGGGGAGCCTTGCATAGGTTTCTCCAGCAGCCAATGGGATATATGACACAAAAGAGATAAAGAATCCCTGCCTTAAGACAAGTCAACTTCTTAATTAGTGTACCTTTGAAAGCTGCTGTTAAAGTTTCCCTTATTCTTTAATGGAACAAAGTTTAAAAAATGTGAACCTCGTACATAGTAAAAAATTTTTCTGCCTTTAAGCATAGTTCTTGTAAATCTTGTGGCTCCAAATATCATAAAGGGCAGATTGAATTTTTACACATCTTATCAGACTCTGACTTGCTTTTTCAACATAGAAGATTAGACTTATGTAGGATGGGGCACTATGTGAGGAAAGAAAGGCTTCAAGTGGTTCAAAGCAAGAAAGCCAGATTATTATGATACTGCACAAGGCAGAATATTTATGGATTGAAGGAGAAGCATTCATTTGAGTAGTTTCCTCTAATGGAACCCTCTGTGCTGGCCATCCCAACAGTTTCAACAAGGATTTGTTTTGACAGTGAGGCCTGATGTTGAGACTGCAAGAAACTCTGATTATCATTTATTTATTTTTAAGATTGTGGCATCGTCGAAGCATTGTGGTATCTTTTTTACTACTGCTTGCTGTGCTTACAGCTACGTATTATATTGAAGGAATGCATCAACAGGTAAGAGTTTCCTTTAACATTCTGCTTTTGAATGCTCCAAATATATTAAAACAAGTCAGTTTTGCCAAGGGGTTATCATAAGTTTCAGAGGATTTCCTATCATTTTGAGCAAATAACATGATATTTGCACTTACAACAAAGCTGACCAGGTGTGAGCATGCTTATCCATCCTTTTTGGTTTTCTGAGAATTAGTTAACTGTCATTTTTCTGATGATGCCCAAGCTAAACATTGTGAATCTTTCTAAAAATTATATTTTTACATTTTTCATTAAACATTTCCAAATTACATTAAAATTTTTTAGCATTCTTTTTTAAGATTTGTAGTTGCAAATTCTCTCCCTCTCACCTTTTCCTCACCCATTGAGAAGACAAGCAATATATGTTATACATGTGAAGACATGAAAAACATCCTTCCTTTTTAGCCATGTTGCAAATAACCATACAGAAAAGCGAGGACAATAAAGTGAACAAAAGTACCAAGCATTTTGAATCTTCCAAGAATTGTCAAATTCTCACATATGTAAGGCAAACCTACATTTTGTACCAGACAGATTTTTATATTATTTTGGGAATAACCTTGTGTAATGTTTCAAGTTCATTTACAAATATGAAATGACTGGGGGAGAGTTAGAAGATTTAGCACATCTTTTTGGATTAAAATAACACAAGTAAAATATGCAGTAACAATATGTTCTAAATTGTTGGGTTTTTATTTTTAAACATTTGAGCTCAGTTCCTAGGTTTCTATGATTTTAAAAGTACTGTTGTAGACATTTAAAAAGAATCTTTGGGGTCAGCTAGGTAAGTGGATAGAGTACCAACCCTGGAGTCAGAAGGACTTGAGTTCAAATGTGGCCACAGACACTTCCGTGCAGTGTGCCTCTGAGCAAGTCACTTAACTCCAAATGCCTTAAAAATAAGCAAACAAACAAAAAGAAACTTTGCACGTTTTAGAAAATTTGAAATGAACTTACTTGGTGGCAGTTGCCAGATTAGAGTCTAAAAACTATTCACTGCAAGACAGAGCCAAGATAGCAGAGTAAAAGCAGAGACTCACTTGAGCTCTCTTCCAAATCGCCCCAAATACCTGTGAAAAAACGACTCTAAAAAGATTCTAGGCAACGGAACCCACAAAATTAAAGATTGAAGCAAATTTCCAGCCCAAGATAGCCTGAAGATCTACAGGAAAGGTCTGAGAGAGCAACTTAGTCCAGCACAAAATGTGCCAGCACAAACTAGGCGTCAGCAAACCTAGAGCAGGCCTCAGGGGGCTCAGCCATTAGGAGCTATGGCAGTTTCCAGACTTCACAACCCACAAATGCCAAAAACAACTTAGAAAGTCAGTAGGAAAGGTCTGTTTGCCCTGCGTGAGAGAGGAATATGATCCACTCCTAACCTTAGGGAAGTGGCGGCAGCAGCTGCTTCCGGAGCTCTCAGCCCAAAGACAGTGGAGGGGATCAAGCAGGTAATCAGAGGAGGATTATATGAATCTCTGCTGGTGCTAAGGCAGAATTCTCTTGCTTTGCCTTTGCTTGGGTCTGTGTCACAACACTGGGTGCTGATCCTAGGGTGAGGAGGAGCCCTGGTGTGAATATAGTAGAGAAGGAGTCTTCCTCACAGTACCAAGGCAGATAAGAGAGCACAGGCCGGGAGAGGAGTTAACACCTCTCCTTAGATCACAGATCCAAACCACACTTGGAAGAACTGAAAATTTACAGGTCCCTACAAGTTGTCTCTGAAAACAGCTGCTCAAAACCCCTGATGCTTGGATGGTACACCCTGCACACTGGAAGCAGAGTCCTGCCTTAACAAAGAGTTTAAAAGTCAAGTAATTAACCGAGAAACTGCGCAAACAGCCGAAAAACTTAGGCTATAGAATCTTACTTTGGTGACAAGGAAGAAGACAACAAAGTCAAAGTTCCTCCATCCAAAACCTCCAAGAAAAATATGAATTGGTTTCAGGGCATGGAAGAGCTCAAAAAGGATTTTGAAAATTAAGTAACAGAAGTAAAGGAAAAGTTGGGAGGAGAAATGAGGGTGATACAAGAAAAAGACAAAAAACCCAAGTCAACACTTATGAAAGGAGAGCTGGGAAAAATAGTAATGAAAATAGCCCCTTTAAAAAATAGATGAACCCGAATGCAAAAGAGGTCCAAACAGCCAGTGAGGAGAAGAATACCTCAAAAAGCAGAATTGGCCAAATGGAAAAGGAGGTCAAAAAACTCACTGAAGAAAATAAGTCCTTCAAAATTAGAATCAATTAATTGGAAGCTGATAACTATGAGAAATCAAGAAATTATAAAGTAAAATCAAAAGAATGAAAAAATTGAAGGTAGTATGAAATATCTCACTGGAAAAACAATTGACCTGGAAAATAGAGGAGAGACAGTTTGAAAATTATTGGACTACCTGAAAATCATAATCAAAAAAAGAGCCTAGATATCCATCATCTTTAAAAAAAAAATTATCAAGGAAAACTGCCCTGATATTCTAGAACCAGATGGTAAAATAGAAATTGAAAGAATCACCAATCACCTCCTTAAAGAGATCCCAAAAGGAACACTACTTGGAATATTGTAGCCAAATTCCAGAGTTCCCAGGTCGAGGAGAAAATATTGCAAGCAGCCAGAAAGAAAAAAATTCATGTATTGTAGTAACACAATCA
This sequence comes from Potorous gilbertii, assembly GCA_028658325.1. Lineage (NCBI taxonomy): Eukaryota > Metazoa > Chordata > Mammalia > Diprotodontia > Potoroidae > Potorous > Potorous gilbertii. Next base: position 543,535,104 of record CM053770.1, read on the forward strand.
GGATGGTCCAAGATTTAGCAGCTTTTACATTAAAGAATCAGGGGTGAGGGGCAGAGCCAAGATGGTGGAGTAGAAAGACTCACATATGTTAGCTCCGAGCCCACAGCCCATGGATTTCCTCTAAAAAGAACTCCCAACAAATTCTGCAACAGTGGAAGCCTCACAGCAACACAGTGAAGAAGGAGATTTCTGTTCCAGAGAGCCCTGAAAAACCGACCCTAAAGGTCTGTGGCGCACCGGACGGGTGCAGAGGCCAGCCCTGCCCCGGCTGCACAGCACAGAGAGGAGCGAGCAGATCCGAGGAGACTTCAGGGACAGAATCTCCAGCGGCCGTGAAGGTCCCTCCACCCACAGATGCACAGGTCAGTGAGAGAGACGTCTGGATGGGCTGAGAGGGGAGCGGGGTGTCTCCATAACTCGGGCCCCCTCAGCCCTGCTCCCCTCAGGAGGCAGCGGCAGAGGCAGCAGGCAGCCAGAGGCTCCCAGAGCAGGCAGG
>CM053770.1:543536099-543599778 GCA_028658325.1 Potorous gilbertii
TGATCCTGTCCCTCCCCAAGAGTGTTGACTTCAAATTGCTCCCTCCTCCCATTGCCCTCCCTTCCATCATCACCCCCACCCTGCTTATCTCCTTCTCCCCCACTTTCCTGTATTGCAAGATAGGTTTTCATACCAAAATGAGTGTGCATTTTATTCCTTCCTTTAGTCAAATGTAATGAGAGTAAACTTCATGTTTTTTTTTCTCAGCTCTCCTCTTTTGCCCTCCACTAAAAAGACTCCTGCCTGCCTCTTCTATGAGAGATAATTTACCTCATTCCATTTCACCCTCTCTCCTCCTACTACATTTCTCTCTCACCATTTACCTTGATTTCTTTTAAGATATGATCCCATCCTATTCAATTCACTCTGTGTTCTCTGTCTCTCTGTGTGCATTCATGTGTGTATGTGTGTGTGCACGCACATGTGTACATGAATGTGCGCATGTGTGTGTAATCCCACCAACTACCCAGATACGGAAAAGTTTCAAGGGTTACAAATATTGTCTTTCCATGTAGGAATGTAAACAGCTCAACTCTGGTAAGTCCCTTATGACTTCTCTTTGCTGTTTACTTTTTCATACTTCTTCTCATTCTTGTGTTTGAAAGTCAAATTTTCTTTTCAGTGCTGGTCTTTTCATCAAGAATGCTTGAAAGTCGTCTATTTCATTGAAAAACTGTATTTCCCCCTGAAGTATTATGCTCAGTTTTGTTGGGTAGGTGATTCTTGGTTTTAGTCCTAGTTCCTTTGACTTCTGGAATATCCTATTCCATGCCCTTTGATCCCTTAATGTAGAAGCTGCTAGATCTTTTGTTATCCTGATTGTATTTCCACAATATTTGATTTTTTTCTTTCTGGCTGCTTGCAATATTTTCTCCTTGACCTGGGAGCTCTGGAATTTGGCTACAACATTCCTAGGAGTTTTCCTTTTGGGATCTCTTTCAGAAGGTGAATGGTGGATTGTTTCAATATCTATTTTATCCTCTGGTTTTAGAATATCAGGGCAGTTTTCCTTGAAAATTTCTTAAAAGATGATATCTAGGCTTCTTTTTTGATCATAGCTTTTGGGTAGTCCCATAATTTTAAAATTATCTCTCCTGGATCTATTTTTCAGGTCAGCTATTTTCCCAATGAGATATTTCATAATGTCTGTTATTTTCTCATTCCTTTGGTCCTGTTTCATTATTTCTTGATTTTTCATAGTCATTAGTTTCCAACTGCTCCATTCTGATCTTTAAGGAATTATTTTCTTCAGTGAGCTTTTAGATCTTCTTTTCCATCTGACCAATTCTGCTTTTTAGGGCATTCCTCTCCTCGTTGGCTTTCTGGATCTCTTTTGCCATTTGGGTTAGTGTATTTTTTAAAGTGTCATTCTGAATATCTAATCTATTCATTTTTCAGTTCTCAACATTAACTTCCACAAGAATTTGAATTCAAAATTTTCTCCCCATCTCTCCCTACCACCCACCCCAGGACAGCATGCATCCCATCTACTCCTTCCTCCAGTTTGTCCTCCCTTCTATTACCCCCTCTTCTTCCATCCTTCTTCCCTCCATTTTCCTGTAGGGCAAAACAGATTTCTATACCCCACTGTCTGTATATCTTATTTTCCAGTTGCATGCTAAAACACTTTTCAACATTCATTATTAAAGCTCTGAGCTCCATATTCTCTCTCTTCTTCCCTCCCCACCCACCCTCATTGAGAAAACAAGCAATTCAATATTCTCTCTCTTCCTCCCTCCCCACCCACCCTCACTGAGAAAACAAGAAATTCAATATAGGTCATACATGTGTAACAATGTGAAACACTTCCATAATAGTTATACTGTGAAAGACTAATCACATTTCCCTCCATCCTATCCTGCTCTCCATTTATTCCATTCGCTCCTTTGACCTGTCATAAAGTGTTACTTTCTTTGGCCATTTTTTGGGTCCCCTTTAGCTAGCAGTTGACTCATTTTTCATGATTTTCTTGCATCACTCATTACTCTTCCCAATTTTTGCTCTACTTTTCTTACTTGATTTTCAAAATCCTTTTTGAGCTCTTCCATGGTCTGAGACAAATTCACATTTTTCTTAGAGGCTTTGAATGTAGGAGCTTTAACTTTGTCACTGTCTTCTGTTTGTATATTTTGGTTTTCCTTGTCACCAAAGTCAGATTCTACAGTCTGATTCTTCTTCTGGCTTTTGCTCGTTTCTCCAGTAACTTACCTGAACTTTGTGCTCTCTGTCAAGATAGTTCTCTTCTTTGAGTGGAGTGGAGGAGTGTACTGTCAGCTGCTTGATCCCCCCACAATCTGTGGGCCTAAAGCTTCAGAAAGAGCTGCTGCCTCTGCCCTGCTGTGGCTGCCACCGCTGTGGGGCTGGACCACTCTACTCTCTCACACAGGTCTGACAGGTTTTTTCCAATCATCTTCCAATTTGTCCTTGACATGTTGGGGTTGTGAGGTATGAGAACTGATATAGGTGCCAGAGATTCAGTTTACCGTAGAGCTGCCCAAGTACCTTCTGTACAGGATGGCCCACACTGGACTGTGCTCTGCTCCCAGTGTGGCGAGATAAATGCTTCCTGTCAACCTTCCAGGATGTCTTGGGCTAGAGATGTGCTCACTCCATCATTCTGTAGGTTCTGCAGCTTCAGAATTTGTTTACAGTAATTTTTTACAGGTATTTGGCTGGGTTTAGGGGGAAAGCTCCAACAAGTATCTGCTTCTACTCCACCATCTTGGCTATGCTCCCTTAGTACTGCTTTTCAAAATATTATTTTAATCCTCTTCCTCTTTGAAGTCAATACCTTAACACTAGGATTAGTGTTGCTTAAACTACTTTAATACAACAACCCTATTTCCACAGGCCCTCTTTCCCATCTGAGCCCTCACTCGTATTTCCCCTAGTTTGTGATTTTATTTAGTTAATTTAGTTATTTAGTTAATTTATTTCTTTTTCTGTGATTATTTAAATATTTATTTCTTTCCCCCTTCAGGTAAGTTCAAAATCTCATTCCTCTTTACCTTCCCAACTTCTTTTTTTTTTTGGATAGTAGGCTTAGCATGTGACATTTTTCTAAAGAGAATTTCTTGGCTTTGTTCTTATTCTTTGATTTATAGTCTATTTCCTTATTTATAAGCTCTTTGTGTTTCTCATGGAGTTAAATACTCTGAAGTATCATACTTCTCTGTCTTCTAACCAATGCTATGTTATGACTTTATAGATCTTGTGCCATGATCTCTTCTTTTATGCTGAGCATCTGTCTTTGGAAGTTTCAACTCAGGTGGGAATTAATATAGATGAAGCAGTGCCCCATGAAAGAAAATAACCTGTGTTCCTATGCAATTAATTCTACTCCCTGCCTGCCCCAGGATGGCTTGTCTTTCTATTGGTTATGCGGTCTCATTTCTATGTCCAATATAGGTGCCAGCTTCCTTCAGCAGCTAATATTTACTTTCCTTTCTCCCAAGATAGGATGCTGTCTATAATGGCAAAACATTCAAAAAAGATGGTTTCCCAACATATAACTCTCTCCAGGTTAAAGCCATCATAAGGTTCCCATCGTCCATCACCTCTTCTCCACTGGAGTGTTCTTTAGTAATACCCTCCTTCCTCCTTGTTAGCAGGTTAAAACATTCCCCCTCCCCAGTTTAAATCTCTTCCTTTTGTGGTCTCTTCTATTCTCCCATAAATTTTCTGCTTTCTGAGAGACCACAGGGGGTAGTAATGTTTCCTTTCTTCACCCATGTACTTGATAAGGGTATAACAACATTCCTTCCTCTCTGTCCTCATTTATGTACTCTCCGATTCTGCAATTTTGTTGCACAAACACACAAAAAACAAAACAAACAAACAAAAAACTTAATTTACTTGAAGGGATATTATGGGATTTAGTTTATGGTGATTCAATTCTATTCCTTCAGCTTTACTTCTACTTGTTTAAATTCTAATCAGATCTTTATTTCCTTGTGTCCTTTATGCCTTGACAATTTCTCTCTTTTTAATTTTGTAAGTCAGAATTCTTTCATTTAAAAAAACCTATATAGGGTAATTTATTTCATTACTCACTTTTTTGGTAATTACTTATCTTTTTTTTTTATGTTTGGGGTATTTGCAAAGCAAATATTTTACTTATGTCTGTTTTGCAGGAATACCTGAGTAATTCCCCCTAGAGTGAATTTTTTTCTAATAGATTCTGCATTTTGTATGCATTCATTACAGGGATAAGATTTCTCTCCAGTGTGAATTTTCTTATGGAAGATAAAGGATGATTGTAGCCTGAAGGATACAGAACACACTGATTGCATTCATCAGGTGATGTACAAAAAGGAATGCGTGTTCTAACAACTTTATGGCAACTCATGGCATTCATGAGATTTCTTTCCCAAATGCATGCTTTCATGGGCAATAAGGGGTGAACTCTGAATGAAGGCCTTCCATGTACAAGGCTTCTCACCAACCTGAATCTGATGGGGTGCTTGGGGGCACATGCTTGAACCCCAAGTCTAAATCACATTTCTCCCTAGCCTCAAAACACTATCCCAGGCAGTTTCTCCCCAGCCCAAGGACACAACCTGCTACAGTTACAACTGTTATCTCCCTGCTACAGTAGCCAGCTGCACCTATAGACTTTATCATTCTGAACCAGCTGTGTACTGGGTCATAACGACAATTACTACTCATTGATCAAACATATGTATCCTGGACTTAAGACATATGTATACTCCCTTACATTTACCTTCACTAACAAGACGCTGATGAGAGTACCCTGGTATTCTTTAATCAGCCCTGACAGTTGACATTGCCATTTTGGGACCAAAACTACACCTCCATCCAACCCCTCCCTTGGGCTATTTCCTGAAAAACTCTGAGTAAAATACCTGCATAGTAGATACTAAAAGTGTATGTTCCTTTAAGAACTAACCACTCCTTAACCACTCCCTAATCCCCGCCCCGAATCACCTAGTTAGCATATTTGGCACATGTTTTATTATAGAATACCCTATGTAAACTTTACCTGTACCTTCTAAGGTTGCAGGTTCCCTAAGAACTCTTGCCCACTGACAAGTGTAGTAAATCTTTACCCTGACCTCAACAATGCTTGAGCCCATGAATTCTTTCTCCAGAGAGCCCACACAGTAAATTTCAGTCTTGGAGTTCCTGTACCCACCCTCTCCCCTCCAGCCTTCATTACCTCTCATGGTAAATAAGCTTTCAGTTCTCACTAAAGCCTCCTATTATTGATACATATAGGACTTCTCCCCAGGATGAATCCCCAACTTATTTTTCAAACCTTATTTCATATTACCAGCCCCCATCAAAAAATAAATAAATTCTAGGCAATCTAGAGCAATGATGTCAACCTCAATAGAAAGGGTTCCTTGTGGATTGCACACTGACTTAGAAAACCATAAATTAACATTATCTATGTTTTACTGCATTTTTATTTTGTTAAATATTTTCCAGTTATAGTTTAATCTGATTCAGGTTACATTCAGGAGTTTCTTGGGCAATATATGGCCCAGCTAAGTTTGATCTAGATGATCAGTTCTACCCTGAACTCAATATTCCCTCTCTTACCTATGTGTATTTTTCAGAAACCAGTCCCCAGGCCTGGAATGTACTCCAGCACAATTTCTGTCTTTTAGAATCTATATCTTCTTTCAAGATTCAGTTCAGGTAAAACTTCTGAAAGTCCTTCCCTTAACCTTCCCATTGTCAATATGAATGTCCTGAATCCCTAAACAAAAGCTCCCTGAGATCTAGAAATTTTTTATTGTTGGCTTTACATTCTAGAATCTTGCATAGAGTAAGTGCTTAAAAATGTTATGTTGATCAAAGGGGTATTGCCTGCTAGTGCAAATTTTTCATAGTTTAATGCAAGGCATACATTTAAAGAAAGAAGCAGCAGAGAAGGAAGCCTAAATTAACATGGGAAATCCTCTCTACCTTCATTTTCTACAGCAGCTATGCATAATGGCTCCTTATTCCCCTCTACTATCAATTTATATCCAGTGTCCAATGTTTTTCTGTTGGTTTTGTAACCTCTCCCTTCTCCCCCCTCATCCCCAGGCCTTTACTTCTAACTTCATTTTAACAGTAGCTCTAGGCACAAGTAGATTCTTCCTTCTCTACCACAGTCCACATCTTCTAGGTGGACTGGTAGCTGCTTCTTCCCCATTCTTCCCAACACTAACATCTGGCTGGTTTTCAGTAAAGGATTTTGGTACCATGGCAAGAAAGGCTAAATAGAAAATGAATGTCACTGAAAGAAAGTAATAATCTCTCAGTTTACGTCTGGTAAACTTGAACCCTAATATAATATTCATGAGCCCTCGTGGAACATTTCCAAATTGCTAAAAATTGTAGGTAGATGACTTAATCACTAAGATCTTCAGGGATATCATATTGGGGTCTGAACTAGGGGAAAATAACTTGAGAGACCAATTTTTCAAATGAGAGAAACCTTTCAGAAATTTAATTTCCTTTAGGGCACCTTAAAATTCCTAAGAAAACTTATTGTTGAATAGAAGACATAATACTAGGTCACCATAAGGGACTGGGGGAAATGCATTTTAGGTTTCTGTTTGGTCTTAAGAAAGACCTTGGATTAAGAAACAATATACTTACCTGGATGTGCATCTTAACTATTGCTTTCCCAATAAGGGTTGCACCAAAGAAGGTCCAAAAGGGAACAAGGAAATGTCCACATGTTATTCCTGCCAGATCAAACAGAGGGTTTGGAATCTAAGAGGGAAAAATGAGGGGAAAATGATAAACATAAAAAGCCCACTCAACTAAAATAATCAAAAAAGCATGCACTGATTATTGGTATATGTCTTTATACTTTAAAATCTGTCCTATTTTAATTCCCTATTTCCCAAATTACTTCTAAAAATGTGGACGAGGGAAATAAACTGCTTTTTGTATTATAACAGTCATATCTCTGATATGTATCCATCTAGTACTTTATCGTAACTTGTTACAGTTTCATATAAGGTTATCCTAGACCTACTACTTCATCAGACTGGCATAAAGTCATACGATCCCTACCAATCCAGTTTCATTTTACTGGTACTGGTAATTCATTGGTTAAATGTTACTTTAAAGATACAAATTAGATAGGATTCTAAAAAACATTTCTATAATGGCCTGAGTACTAGCATCTAATTTAGCCCCAAGCAAGAGTATGATTTGGCATATATCTTTTGGGTATGACAATATACCTGTTCAAAAAAGGTAAACATGAAATTCAATAAACAGATATAAAGATAAATTTAATGATTTTTTTCAGCTTGTTATTTCATTTCTGTGAGCCTTAAGACCTTATGGTTATGGGATATATTTTAAAATACTGTCAAGTACACTATTACAATCCACAACTTCAGATATGCCTTGAACAGACAGTTCCAAGAAAACCTGATCACATATAACACCTTTCGCAAATATGCCCTAATTTCAGGAATGCTAAAAGATGTCATCATTTCAGAATGACTAGAACCCACAGTTTCTGACCACTCTATTTTCCTTCCAAGATTACTGCCCCATTGAGTGTAGGACTAACCACTGGAAAGTTGGTGAAATTAAGTGATTCTCTTCTAAAATATACGCAGAATAGAGTTAGTTTGTTTAAAAAGACATCTGAACAGGTGTTTTCAAAAGTAAAGTACAACCATACTATAATTCAAGTATTATTTTATTAATACTAAAATTTTAAAAAGCATTTTTCTTCTTCTTCAACATGGAATACCTCACACCACTGCATCAGAATCAGAGTCTTTGAATGACTGACACAGGAAAGGCATCAGAGTTTATGTAGTACACTCTTTTTCATCTGACAAGAAGAAACTGAGGTCTAAAAATGTTCAATGATTTCACCCAAGTTCTCATAGCTAGTTAAGTGGCAGAGCTCATGATAATTCAAGTCTCATTATCCTTAAATAGTCTTATTACCGCTGTACTGTACCCTTTAAAATTTATACATTTTACTTACTGCCAGTTCCTTCTTTATTTTGTGAACTAAAATGAATTTTTAAAATATAAGATAGGATTTTCAAAAATTAAAAAGGTTCATAATTGGAATTCCACAATATTTACATGTAGTCAACAAAAGTCTCTGCTTTGGATGAGAGAAGCTATAGTCAAATAATTAAATTTCTGGGCATATATGCTATCTATTCTCTTGTTAACTTAGTGACTAAAAATATAAAAGAAAATTAGATTTTAGAAAATTTATAAATTAATATTTGAATCTCTAGGGCTTTGATTTCTCTTGATTTAGGTGTTAAAGACTAAAGTAATTAGCAGAACTCACTTTTATTTGAAACTCAATATGTTGACATCTTCTGTAAGTATGGAGGGGAGGGGGGAATTTCTGATACTCAATAAGTAGAAAAATCACACATTTAACTGAAGTCTTAATATGTGCACCAGGTTCAGTACCAGACACTGATGATGTAACAACAAAAGTTAAGTTCTTATCCTTAAGGAGTTTGAAATCAAGGGAGAGGAAACAACACGTACACAAAAAGATTTACATAAAATAGATATAAGATAAATTGGGAGGAAAGGTAATATTTGAACTGAGCCTTGAAGGATGCTATGGATTTGAAAGGGCAGAGGTCGTAAGGAAGTGGATTCTAGTCACAAGAGATGAGAGATTCGTTCTATGTTACATGCTATATCACATCCAAGGTTCCAAAACCTTCATAGCTGGTTTAAAAAGCTAATTTCACTGGTTCATAGTAACTAGGCAGTATTACTAGTTTACTATTAGCTAATTAGTTACAAGTATTGCAGAAGATTATAAAAGAGAAAGAAGCATTTTAAGAAGCTGGCAGGACTCAAAACAGCCTAATTGTAACCATTTTCTTAGTCAGCCTTACTAAGGAAAATAGGCCAGACTTTGAAAATAAGATGGGAACCATTTATAAAAATGTATTAGTAAAGTAGAGGGTACAACTTCAAGGCTCTAATTTGTGGAATGTCTTAAAATCTACCATTTGCTTAAGTAACTGATAAACATGATAAACACAAGTTGGTTTATACATTAATCCAAGGCTATTCTTTCATTTGTTATTTAGTGTACTTTTATAAACTACTAATTCCTAAGACCTCAAGCCATTATAAGGAACCACTGATCAAGAGCTGGAAATTGGATTGAGTGCTGAGAGATTTATTAACTTCTGCCTCCCTTGTCTAATGGAGGAACACATTTCTCTCTCCTTGACCTAGAGACACATGAAAGAAGAAAGATAAGGCAGGGAAAAGTATAGTAAACACAGACGGAATCAATTAAAACTATAGTGAGTTCACCAATGTTATAAAAACCTTCTGCAAGGCTGATAATTTAAAAGAATATTGGGGATCAAACTGAACTAAATGAATCCCTATTTTTACTAACTGGTGGCTCAAATGTATGTTTGTTTTCATGACTTTAAAAGTATGTACCTAGCTGAATCTGTCAGTCAAAAAAATAGATACATTTACTCCATCAGTTAAATTTTACAATTACTTTGTTTGCGAGGGCCAAAAGTCTTTCTCAATGAAGGACATTCAGGCTCAGTACTAGACGCTGACGAAGTAACAAAGTTAAGTCCTTATCCTTCAGGAATTTGAAATCAAGGGAGAGGAGACAACACATAAACAAAAAGATTTACATAAAACCAACAAGACAGTTTGGGAGGAAAGGTAATATCTGAGCTGTAGTTCTACCAGGGAACTAACTAATCCTTGGAAAATGGGCATAATGATCTATGCATGTAACTCCATGTAAAGCACAAAAGCATCACTACTTGGTTAAAGGAAAGTTATTATAAATTCTCCACGGGGAAGATGGATTGTGACTTTTTTGCTCTCAATGAGGCGAGCTATTTAAGTCTGAATTCATCACTATGTGATAGAATGCATAAAAGTCAATAAACAAGACAGCCTCTCACTCCATAAAACAGCTCATTTAATGAGCAAGATGAACTTTTAAATAAGGCAGAATTGGAGGCATAAAGAGAAGTTATTTCTGTTCATTCTGTAGCATATCTTTAAAGGTAAATAAAACCAAAACACAAACTCCCATTTACTGACATTTCTCATTTTTAATAAAATTCACTTACTGATGCACAGGCCAAAATTCCAAAAAATCCAACCTTCTGTACCATGTTTTGAACTGCTAACTTAGCCCGAGATGCAAAGTCCTAGAAAAAATTTTTTTTAATATTAGTGGGTAATGTGAGAAAATATTCTTTGTCTAGTATGCTACATCATCTCATAACATTGGTATACACCATTTCAAGAAATACTGGCTTTGAACTCTGAAGTTAAGCAAAGTGTTTATTTGGACAATGGAAACCTTTAAAATTCAAGATTGACAAAAGGACTTCAGGGCATAGTTTAAAGAATGGAAATGGACTCCATATAATGTCAATATTTTATACTGAACCACTGATCACATTTTATATAGGAACTCCATCTTGACTAGGTTTTAAAATAAAGATCAAGTTGAGGATGAATTTTATTCTTTTGGAGATAAAACTTGTCAGAGTTTTCTGTTTATTAACATTTCTCCTAACTAGTTTCAAAATTATAGATTCCTCTAGGATAGCCAATAAATTCACTTCTGCTGATAGGCAGCAGAGATATAAATAAAGGTATCACACCAAAATCTCAAAACACTTACCAAGTGGATGTTTCCAGGCTTCTGTTAATTTAACTATAAAACATCATACAATTCTGATCCATGTTAAGAGACCATTAAAACCCCACTTTAGAAAGAGTAGGCAATTTGAAAAAAGAAATGACTGGTTAATACATGAACAATTTTATTGTGTTATTACACTTACAAATGTTTAAAGAATCCTTTCCCCTTAGTGGCCCAAAAACGTAACAAAGACTTCAATCTTACCAGGACCCAATGATCTGCATATTTCAAGTGGTCTGACCATGGAAGGCAGACAGCTAATTTAATCCCAAACCACAAGAAGCAGGATGTCTGAATCCCATCCTTCATGAACAATGCTCAGAAGAACTTACTTTGAAATTTTCAAGCTAGAATCTGATAAAGGACAGAGAAGGTCCACGAGGAAAAGTGTCTATGCATAGAATACCAATATATTGTACTTAACATAAAATGTTTAAGGCAAAAGAATACAGCAGAGACTCAAGTGATTCTCTGGGATGCGAATATGAAATTTTAAAAATTTCACAGAAAGGAAGACTTAAATACAAAAATATTAATGAATAAAATGTAAACTTTATACCCATAGGTTCTATGGCTTATAGACAGGGTGACAAAGGCTATTTCCACAGTAAAATTTGTGTTTATAAGAATAAAAGATTTTTCAAAAAAGATATATTTTAGAGTATATTATTTCCAGGAATGTTTTGAATAAAACGACAAATGCAATATTTAGGGAAGGTAGTTCAAAAATTTTCCAAGTCAAAGAAGAAAACAAAAACCACCACATATACCTATAAAGTTTACATTTATATCAAAATTTAGAGAACAGTTATTCCTGTTTTAAAAAAAATTTGTATAATTATAACAGCATTTATTTGTAAAAGAAAAAAACAAAACAAAAAACCAGCCTATTCCTTCTTCTGTTCTTTTCTTTTGATGGTAGTCAGAATATAAAAGGGAATTCAACTATTGTCTGGAACTGCCATTCAATTAAGAATAAACATTTTCAGGTCCTACATTATAGCTTCTAAAAGTTAATATTAGCTTAATTCTTCAGTGTAATTTTGCCATTTGTGATTTATTTCTAAGAGAGGAAGCAACCCTTTCTACTAGAATAAAGATGTCCTTTTTTGAAGTAAACAATGTTGAATTACTAGGGGGGGCAAAGGTATTTTCCTCTGACACTTCCAGGCTCAAGATAAAAATTATTTATTAAAAAGCTTCAGTTGAGCACCTTAATATCTTAAAAATATTTTCAAAAGTACTTCTACAAATAACAAGTTTTCTCTTATCATACTCTTTAAAAAGTTATATTTTTATGCTTGTGAATACCAGAATTTCTTACAATAGTTGCGAGATAATATTTCAAATAGGAATATTTTTAGGTTACCAAATAGCAGCTACAAGCAAATTAGAAAATACAACTACTAAATTTTAATCATTAACTCAAAAACTAAAAGTATAAATTTAGAGAAATGCTTTTCTTATTTATATCTCTTGAAAGTAATTTATAATAGATGCTCCAGTGATGACAACTGATTTAAGCAGCAGAAAAGGCTTTATCATAGAATTCCCATTTTACAAAACACAGTTTCTATTTAAGACTTTTCATTTAGGTACATTTGGAAATACTTTCTCTTTTTTTACAGCATTTAAATATTTCTCAATATATATAAAATGTATAAGTAAAAGAGAAAAAAAGTAAAAGTGATCCTTCCTCTCCCCCACCTCCAAGAATTCATAAATAAAAGCAAGGAATAATCATTCAGTATTCTTTCCCTGTGAGGAATAGGGAAGGGTGTTACTAGCACTTTGAACTGATGGCTTTTTTTTCACGAATAACCACATTTATTAATTTAAATAAATTGTTAAATTGTTAAATTTTATTAAATTTATTAAATTAAATAAATTGTTAAATAAATGTTGTATAATTTAATACAACAAGAGATGACTATACCCATTAACTAGTATATAACAATCAGCCATTCAGATACCCACAAGATTAAACACCTTTAATCCCACAAATACTTTTTTCAGGGATTATTACAAAGAATAAATACAAGAAGGAAAATTCTTTAATAAGACAAACACTATTAAGAAAACTAAATGGTAAGGGGGCATCTTTGGCATATAATTCTCTTTTGACTTATCAGAAATAAAAGGATCACAAAGGAAAATAGAATCCTTGTCCCTTTAGATACATCCTTGGTTATGATTATAATGCCATAGAATTTTTTGATTAATCTCCTTCCCTTCTTTGTAAAGTGGGGGAACTATAGTGGAAATTTGCACATAAAGTCAGGCATGGTGGATGTACTGGTTAGTTTTGCTCAATGTCTTTTTTCTATTCATTTGTGTTATGAGGGAGGTGGCTCTTTTGGAAGAGAAGGAAGATGGATATCTGAAAATAAAAGGCTAAAAACAAAAAATTTTTAAAGAAAAAAAAATTTTTGGTTGAAAGGAAAAAAATTAAACTAGGGCTCCAAGACAAATTAGGTAGAAATATTTTGCCTCTTTTTTTTAAAGCTGTCATTTCTTCTAAAGAAAATTAAGTGGCTTTTTAATTGAGTCTTTTACTTTTAAAAGGGACTAGAAGAAGGAGGTCCTGCTAAAGGGATTTCATAAATTTTGTTATGTATTTAACATACATTAACTGAAACTTTCAGTTCCCATAACTTTTTGCTAGACCTTTCACAATGCTCTCAAAATTTAAAGTTGTATTTGCATACTGAACGATGGAAAAACATTTTTATGTAATATTATAAAACCTGTATAATTTTCATTAAAAAGTGAGCAACAGTAGTATAGGCACTTCATGGTCAAGGGCTTTTAGTGCAGCATTATTTGTGCCAATACCAAAATATGTTAATACAGCAAAAAAAAAATCTTACACTCATAAATGTAAGAAGCAAATTTTTATTCTTTTTCATTCAAACTTATTTTAGTAACTTTCTGACATAAGTATGTTCTAGATGAATATACCATTAATTCACACAACTCAAAAGCCAATTTCATTTCCAAAAGCATATTTAGTTTGATGAAATAATCTAAAATGTTTAACTTTAAATAAATATTTTTACTGAAAACATTTTTATCTTTACTGCCTAAATACAGGTGTTTTATTTTTGTCTGCAGACTAATAAGTTCTAAACTGCTTTTCATATAATAATTACTCCAGAACTCTTTACTTTCTTCAAAATCTGGCAGCCTCTATATTACATTTCCAATAGTGCTAATTTCCCGAGAAGTATTTCTTATTCATGAATATAATATTATTACTCTCATTAGTTTTTCTAAAGATGAAAAAGAACTATTTTAATTATATATGCTTTTCAAACTAAATTAACTAAGGAATAAAGGATAAAAGTATTATTTATGTTAAACAGCATTTATCACATTATAATCACATTAACTTTTTAAAATAATAGTAACAAAAATATTTAGCTGGAATGAGTTAGCCTTATGCATAGTTTTAGTATACTAAGTAAACAGTATAGCAAAATCAAATTGATTACTTCCTCAATTTGCATTCCCCAATGCTTCAAAAATCTGGGCAAATTTTTTTTTTAAAGTTGCTAAAATAGTTTTTTTCTCAGGATGTATAAACCAGTTTCACAATTTTTACCTATTTCACAATTAAAGTGCCTAAGAGGAAAGTAATATTAACAAAGACTATATTTAGTGATGCATTCTTTTACAGTTAGCAATTCATATTCCCTCTAGATTTTTTCATAGAAGTTAAAATCTAGTTATTTACAGGTAAACAAATTATCTCCCCTTCCACCCCCAACATTATGATTCTAGCCTTTCTTCTCATTTCTTTGTTTGACTATGATTCATTTTTCCTAAACTTTTCCCTCCATGTCACCATACTTCAGATTTTAAGGGTGGGGGATTCCAGGAACATAATTCCAGCAACTACAAGGATATAGACTGAGAGAAATTACTGTAAATGCTTATTGCTTGGGATTATTCACCAGATTTGAAGGACTGATGACAAAAACCAGACAAGTAAGGTCTGAAGATTGGGAATATTACTTCATACTATCGCTTCACATGTGTTTTCCCTAAGAATTATATTTATAGTCAAATAAATAAAAATGAGCATTAAAATTATTATAAGGCTAGTGACAGGGTGTTTCATTGAAAAGAAAAAAGTTTTCCAGTTAAGATTTAGTCAGTATTGAAATTCTACAAAAAGTAGCTAAGTTTTGGGAAAATTTTTTAATTGAACCACTTCTAGAAAATAACTTCCTACAAAATCAATTTGGGTCCTATTTTATACCACCAATGCATTTTCTTGACTATTTACAAGAGGTCTTCGTGGAACTTCATTTTTTTTTAATCCCCATATTTTAAAATTCATGTCATTAACTCTACAAAACATTAAGACTTTGCAGTATGGTGGAAAAAGCATTGGACTGGGAATAATAGGTCACCTGAATTAGGAGCCGGAAAGCATTAGTCATCAAGTTCAGCCCCTTTATTGTTATGGATGGGAAAATTGAGACCTAGGCTTCAATCCCAATCATTCACTTAACTACCTAACTTCTGGGAGCTAGTACTTTATCCATAAAAAGAATAACAGTAATCAGATTACCTATATCATAACACTATTGCAGAGGAAAATACTTTATAAATACATGCAATGCTATGGTTACCATGGTAGCTTTTCTATTCCCCCAAAAGATGAAAAATGTTTATACTAAGGACATATACATTATAGTCATTTCATCCAAACTACTCTCGAATCAGTCAAATTATTTAACATATTCATGGGTGATAGAAGAAGTAAGATTTATTATGCCACCCATGTATTCTTGCAAAGCATAATTTTTCCATCTCTAAGTATATCATTTGAATTGTATGTAAGAATACATTTACCATATCACAAATATTCATGTTAAGCTCTTGCATTCTTACAAGTATGACTGAACACTGAAAATGTTTTGAAAGCACTAAGAAATCCCTGATCTTGTTCAAATATTTCTGGTCAATCATATGCACAAATTTTCTGAGTCAGGGCTGTCTTAAAACATTTTAACTTTGGAGAGAGAATGCTGATAATGGCTAAGATTTGGGGGAGTTACCAGTCTTTCTCCATTACACAATGGTTCTTCTATTGCTGATTTAGCACTGTTCTGAGAACAGGTGCTGGGCCTTTTTCTGGGCAAAATAATCAACAATTTCAATTAATAGCAATGGCAAATGACAAAGACAAACTGAATCAATGCTAGGCAAAATTACTGGTTTTAAAAAATATACAGTCATTTTGTTCATGCCATGACAAAAATACTATTCAAAATGTCTGTTTCCTAATTGTTTAATCCTAATTCAAAGTTGTTCTATATGGCAAATTCCAAATGCAGAATGGAAATTTACAATAACAACTAATTAAACTTGTAGGTTAACTTAGAATTGGAAAAATGTTTTAAGATATCAACTTGTAACAAACTATGATAATATAAGCATCTCAACAACGAAAGCATACTCTACAATGAAACTTACACACACTACAGAACCGCTCAAATAATTGTTCTTTGTAAACACCTGTGATAAAACAATCTATAATACTGAGGTCCCTCTCTTTAGAAGGCAAATTTAAAAATTCTTAGCCTTCATTTTTTCCTATTAAGGTTATAAGATTCACTTTCATAGTAAAATGAAAGTTTTAATTCACAATCACTTTTTAAATTTATTTTTTTCTTTCACAATCACTTTTAAATATGCATTTTTTCCTCTGAGAACTAACTTCTTAAATGCACCAACATCATTTAAAGTTATTACAAAGAGACTGTTTAGAGTTTAGTCTGTAAATGGGAGAAGGTTCTCTTTAAATATCTGAAGCTGTCTTTTAAAAAGAGCCAAACAAGGATTTCTCATTTCTTCTGGTTTTTGAAAATTATTATTATAACACAATGGACCCAAACACCTTATAGGATAAAGACCGTTTGTGATTAGGCAACAAGTGCTAGAATTTCAGAGATCATTGTGAGATTATTAACTTGGTAGAATAAAATGCCTATGACAACAAAGTATTAAAAAAAAAACTCAAACTGCTACCTATAGGTTGTAGAATATAAAGTGTGCACATGTCAAATGAAAACAATTAGGAACTGAACTATTCATCAAACTATGGAAAGATATAGATACTGTTTTAAATGCCATTAGTTTTCATATTACTGAATGAGAGTACTTTGGCTTCTACATGTTAATATGCCAGAGCACAAATTTTCAACTGCTTTAAAAAGGAGTAACTTCCATATTACTTTAACAGTAACTTTAGTTACTATCATAATGATATAAAATAGTGAATAATTTTAATATTACTATATTTCAGAAATAAATGGTTAGCAACACATCTGTAGGATAAAATAACTGCTCACAAATATCCAAGCAACTGAAACTGAGACACAAATAAAAAAACTTCCTCTCTTTAAAGTAGCAAGAAAGTCCTATACTATCAATTGAATTTAATGTAGTTTAAAATGTCGTAATAATAAACCTAAAACCAAAAGTCTGATGGTTTTTCTAATTCACAAAGGTCATGGCATTGCTGTCAAATAACCCCACAAAGAACTAGGTGAGATAAGTCCCCCAAATAGTCTCTGTAACTTACTCTTTGAAAAATGATTCAGAAAAACAAAACACACTTCTCTGCTCTGCCACAACACTGTGGTTGTGACTCTCTTTAGCTAGTGTACAGGAACAGAGGGATTTTGAGATGGATTGATGCATTTATATCACCAAATTAACTTTCAATACTGTTTCCAAGTCATTTATGGACAGTGATATTTCTTATACATGTAAGATAGTTTGGATTTTACAGGAAAATATGAGTACTTTAACTTTCTTCCTGAGAGCTACTTAGTGGAGTGTTATGCAGGACAACTGACAACTTGATACAATTTGATTTTAGTCTCCCACAGCACTCAATTCAGGTTCAATAAATTCTGTTGAAAAGAAAAGCTTTATGTTTTTATAACAAGATGCTCATCCCACTGAGAGTCACTTTCAGCATCCCTTCCCCTTAACAAGGAGACAAGAAGAAATGACTTCTCAGAAGGGAAAATTTAACCACTTCTTTTGTTTCAAAATAGGATTTCAGCAAAAAAAACCCCATCAGAGCTCTCCTCAGAAATGAGAATTTTTACCTGGAAGCAATGGGACAAAATTGCTTATACTAGTTTTCAAATCACAACAAATAACAATGTGATATCCACTGCAATAATTTATCTGATTAGATGAGTTTTCAATCAGTGTTCATAATGAGCTCACCTCTGGCAGAGAAGCCCAAATGAAGAACCTTGAGTTTCTAATTATTAAAAATGTTTCATTTCACAAAATTTATGAGAGGAAAAAATTTAAATCAAGGAAGGAGTCAAAGCAGGAGAAGCATTAAATATCAAACACTTATTAAATCCTTTCCCCAGGGGCATCACTTAGTTTATTGCATCCTTTACTACATCTTATAAAGGAGTTTTCTTCCTTTCCGTAGCTACTGTTTCTTAGGTAGCTAACCTTGACACTAAAAAAAAAAATAAGGAAATTCTTATACACAGTTTGAATAAAGCTACTTACAAACACCTTAAGAGCCAAACATTATGTCTAATAAACCAGGTATATTATCTTTCAGATAGTTTGGAAATAAGAACTGAGGACTATCTGGTTAAAAGATATCTGCTTTTAAATTAGGAGAGCATGGAAATTGTTACCTGTCTGAACTCTGGATAAGGGAAGAGTTTATGATCCAACAAGAGATAAAGAGGAACATGGGAGTAAAATGGTTAATTTTGACTACATGAAATTCTCAAATATAACCAATGCAATCAATACTAGAAGGAAAGCAAGAAACTGGTGCAAGCTTGTCTGATAAAGGCTTCATATCTCAAATAAATAGGGAAAGAGATCTGCTTCTGAGCAGGGAAGGGAAGGAAGGAAGGAAAGTAATAAGCACTTATATGGCACCTCCTATGAGCCAGTACTGTGCTAAGCACTTCGCAAATATTAAGTCATCTGATCTTCACAACAACTCTGTGAGTTGCTGCTATTCAAACTGTACCATCGAGGAGCAGGCAAATAGAGGTGATTATGACTTGCCCAAGGTCACACAGTTAACAAACATCTGAAGCCACATTGGAACAGGAGTATCCCTAATTTTAGGCCTATCACTCAGCACCTATTGTGTCACCAGGGTCACAAAATAAACAGAAAAAAGCTCTCTAAAGGCAGAGCACCTGGGTTCCAGTATCACCTCCCCAAGGTTTACCTACAAGATTTTGGACACTGTACGCTCAGGCTGAAGGTAAAACGAAGGGATTACACAATAAACAGTAAAATAACGGAACTACACGGCCTCTGAGGTCCGCCCCAGCACCAGATCCAAGGTTATCCTCACTAAATTTGGGGATTGCTCATGCTTTTCTTTTTACCTGTGGCTGTTGTTTTATGACAATATAAGGTTTCCAATAGATAGTAGCTTTTCATTACATTTGTACAGAGGCTGTGGTCAAAAACTCGTATATAAAATATCAATGTCCCTCTAGTTTCCAATGGGCATCAAAGAGAGTTCTCTCTCTTTTCCAGAGATATCACTAATGACTACCTGACACTTTAGGAAAAAAAATATCAGTATACAAGATAAGATTTAATCAGAATTGACATTTAAAAGGCATGTAAGATAATAAATGCATTTTCTTTTTTTTTTTCTGAAGAAAGCAAAAGACTTTCCATATGATTCCTAATGGCTTAACAGAAGGACCTACTTGGTTGTCACAATTAACAGATTACTAGGTTCTTCTGGTTTTGTGATTTTTTTTTAACCTGAAATGCAAGTGATTGAATCTGCAGGTCCATAAAACACAATTTACAATTGTTACAGTTTGTGGGAAAAACAAGTTAAAAGGATGGTGATGAACTTGAAAGAAATACCAAAGGTTACTAAAATTGAATCATTATGGGATTTGGTCAACTGTTTTGTCAAGGATGGGAAACTCTATTAGAGAAAGCTAATGGAAAAGTGGGATAAATGGAAACTTTTTGAAGTGAGTAAGTATAAATTTTGGGATTTCCCAGGGATGACAGTTAGGATCAACTTTATACACACTGAAATTTCCACGTACATTATTAACTTGTAGGAAACTACAACTGTAAGTAGAAAAGTGTTGAAATTCAGTGTAAAGTAATGTTCTTAGGGGAAAACAATCCAAAGCTATACACACAGGATAATGGTTACAAGGAACCAATTAAGACCTAAAACAAGGACCATAGGATGGTTTCCCGAAACATTAGCTCCATGTTGTAGAGAAGTCAAAACAATAGTTATTACCCAGAAAGGCACTGAAACATATTTTTAAAAATCTGACCTTTAACCAAAATCACAGTGTATCTGCATCTGGAAAATTCTGTATTCTGGTCACTGCAGTTCACCAAAGGTATAATGGAACAGGCAAAGATGCAGAGAAAGGCATTATTAATGTGATCAAGAAAATGAAGAGTAATTAAAAGAAATTAGAACAGTTGGGGTACCTAATCTCTGAGACTGAAATGGCATAGACAACCACATCAAGCGTTAGGGCCCGTAATACAGAATGTTTGGCTGGATAAATGGGTTGTAAGTACAACACAGCATGAGCATTACCGTTTTCCACTGTCACGTTTACTTCTCAATCAAAAGTTAAAAAGCCCTTAAAAATTATTTAAGATTTTCTAGACAGAAATCTGAGAAACTTCAAGATAGAATGGAGCAACCATTCTGAATGATAAAAAAAATTAGGTCCTGATTAAATTGTGCCTTTAGTGTTTAACTGCATGTCTGTAAGTGTAGTTCAAAAACACCTTATGTAATTAGGCATGAACGGTATTCTTTTTCATTAACCATGCTTCTGCTGAACATTACTGCAATTTGGAAGTGCTTGAGCATTCTAACAGTGAGTCAGTATTTAGAGTATTATTCATTTGCATACGCAAGAAGGAGAACACACAGGAGGTACATGAATTGTTTGTCCAAGTTTTTGTAAAGCAGGCCTCTCTAAATTCATTTTACAAAAGGTACTTGAAACACAAACCTGAAAAACTTCTTTAAATTAGTTTAACAAAGGTAACCTAATACAACCCAATGCTTATTTTTTTCCATATCTGTAAACAGGTGTGGAAATGAATAAGAACAAAGCAAGCATAAAACTCTTAGATTCAGTTGCCAACATCTAAAAGCAATCTAGCAAGAAAAACTTTAAATGTTTATTACTCACAATGTCTTTGTTCATACTTGGTGTGTATTAACCCTTTACTGTCTTTTATAAGGCATAATTTAATTTCTAATTTTAAATTGCTTTCACATAACACATAAATGCTCTTTGAATTTAGCCATCCATAAAGTCAATAAGCACGTATTGATTAAAACATCTTATTTATTAACTCCATCTGTCTTTGGCATGCTCTTTCCCATGGAAAAGAACTATTTCATTTCCACAGTGACTACTTTCTCTCATCCTCTTGTCACTCCTGCTAAATGTATCATTCACTCCTGCTACCTAAATGTATCATTCAAAACCAGGAAGTTTTAAAATATAACTGTATGGAGTTTAAATTCCACTAGATCTTGTTTTTAGGTTGCCACATGCTGGCCCAAGATAACAGGGTTAAAAATGGAAATGCGCATGCAGAAACAACTGGATGCATCAGAGTTCAGGAATGTATGATGTACAGACAAGTCTCCTGATGACCACCCATTTAGTGGGCTGAATGAAATATCAAGTCTTTCTTTGTCCAGCACAGTCAATAGCAAAGAAATAGAATGACTAGAAAAGGAAAATGACTGATGGTCCAAGAAACAAAGCAGCTGTATTCAAATGAGCTAACACTTTTCAAGTGCTTAGCACATAGTAGACACTTAATAAATGCTGGTTCCATTTCCCTCCCAAATAGAATAAAAACTTCCTTTGGATTGGGATAAGGCTTCCACCATAAATAATATCCCTGTGTTTAGTTAGTCAACATAATTTATTAAATGTCTGTTATGCGTTAGGCACTGGTGTCATGCTGGCAATACAGAGCTAAAAAAAAAGGCCCTGATCTTTAGGAGCTCACAAGTCCAATGGGGAGACAACATGAATTCACAATTATGTACAAATAAGATATAGACAATAAACTGGGAGTAGTCTCAGAAAGAAGGTACTATACAATGGGCAGTTTTTCATACTACTGAACTAGATTTATACTATATAGAGTTGAAATGTCCTGTTTCTTAATGGTATTCATACTTCTATCCCCAAAAGAATCATAGACTTGTTGAGCGGAAAGAGTTTGAAGAGCTGCACTGGTCTAAACCCTTTATTTTTTACCAAAGGAAGAAAAGGAGGCCTAGAAAAGGGAAGTCATATAAGCAGTCTGTGCAGAGCTGACGGAACCCCAGTTCACAAACTATGACTACATTGAAACTTCTGGGGATCCAAAACTATAATGTGTAGTACAATCTATGATCACAGTATGTTTTACAAGAATATTTATGTACTACTGCTACAGATTACTTAGTCTGGATTGTGTGAAGTCTTACTGTGCTATGGCTGCAGTGAAAAAGAGACAGCATGTCTGCCTGTGACTGGGTGTGGTAGCCAAAAGGGGATCGAGTCCTTTGTTTCTGAAAAGAGAAACCCTGGTAAAGCTATCGCCCTTGGACAACGCCTTAGGGTGATGCTAGAAAGATGTGTTTAACATCTGTCACCAATGCTCACTACCAAAGTTCATCAGTTTAACTCTTTGCAAACAAGTAAGTGATCTGTTCCCAATGGCAGGAAGTTGTTCTATGGAACCAAAGCAGTTACAGCCAAGTTTAATACAAACCCTCTAGAGTCCACGTTGACAAATTCTTGAACAAGCCCTGTGGTTACAGGGAAGCTGGTTTCACTCTGACTCACTCCTGTTCAAACAGTTTACTGGAAATGGAGGGGAGGGGGAATTTTCAGAGAAATCATGTGATGGCCAGACAAACCACAACCAGTAAAGGTTCAGCAGAGTCAAAAACAGGTCCCAGCAACAACTGACACTCATGTCTTCATATGACACTTGATGATTTGAAAATGAGAACCGATTTGTCTCAGAAGTTCTATACTAAGTTCTACACTGTTTTCAAAGTTGATATTTCTTTAAGGAAATAGGAAAATAATATAGGAAAGCAAACAAAGCAACAAGTAGGGTAAGAAGGGCAAATGCCAAGATATTTTTTAGTCAAATCATGCTCTTTGCATAGATAACTATAAAAAAGCAAATTCTAAAGTACTTAATGTAGAGATGGATTATATAAACAACCACTTCCTAAATGCTTCCCTGAAATTTCTGAACTCAAAGGTCAAACTCATATTCTCCAATTATCAAGCACCTTAAAAATTCATCACTAACATCAAATACTGAGATAGGGCTTTGGGTGGGGAGGTAGAAGATGGCCTGGAGAACGGTAATTGTAATTCAGCAAAAGGAAAATTCAATAGTCCTGGCATTGGGGAAGGGGAGAGGAGTTGAGGAGAAAAGAAGACTAGTCATTAATACTGGCAATAACTAGTTTTATTTCCACTGATAAAACATCACTTGTCACTTTAAACTTCTAAACAGGGTTAAAAAAAATTACTAGGTTTAAAGTAGGGATTTTTTCCCCTCCGAGCAATTTGGATACAAAATTACTGAACTGTAAATGATTTTTAAATTTGTAAATATGATGCATCAAGGTATGTTAAGTAAAAAGCTTTAATTGTCTAAAATAACCATAATCCTAAACAGAACCTAAAAAACCACCTCTGGAAATTAGATTTAAAATCCAGAAATTGTACTATTTATGCATCATTTTGAATATTACATTGAGACAGAGAGCTGGATTGCGCTTATCTTTTCAAAGTACAGAGAACTTCAAAGTGAAGGAACTCCTTGGCAGTACAGGTCAACCTTCTCTACAGTTTAAAGTCTTAGAGTGTCCAGGGGCTGAAAGGTTAAACAACTTTTTGAGGGTCATACAGCCACTATGTAACAGAAGGCAGAACTCGAACTTGGGTCTTTATTCCTTCCAGTCAGCTTTGTAACCACTGTCATGCACCTTTCTCAATCAACTGAGGGAAAATTTCAAACCCTTAATTCCAGGTATTTCTGTACTTACTACACATCACAATATTTTATATTCTAGAACACCAACAAAAAGATCATAGAGGGAAAAAAATTACCTAGCTTCAAGAAATGAGTATTTAAACCAAATTGATAACATATTACTTTTTCATTTCTGTTTTGTGATTTACTAAATACAGCAAGAGGTGTGTCAGTAACAAGTAAATTTTACATAGTCAACAATTTAACATCACTTTAGAATAGTGATCTACATAGAAGTAATTTAGATCGACAGTTATGATCAAATAGGTTAAGTAATGTGTTTTTCAAGATAGAAACATACAACATTCTCACTTAGTTATGTAAGCTTTAAATTTAAAAAAAAAAACTCCTTAGAAAATAGCAATCTCTCAACCAAACAAAATGATAGAGGAATTTAACTGGTTCTAGAACATGGCTCTGGCCTCAATTTGTTGTAGTGAATCATACGAAGTCTTTTATTTTTTAAATTCTTTTATCCCTGCAATGCTATTTTTCTTTTCATAAATGATAGAGGTTTACTTTAGCAGACCACCAAAAGAGTTCCCATAGAAGTATTATACAACTCAAAGTTATCTTCTACATAGTATACCTTTACCTTCCACTTCCAAATGATTATATAAAACTCAGACATTTTAATCAAGTCTTCCTTCTAAAAAACATCTTGGGTACTATATCTACATTTAACTGTTCTTGTCACAATTGTAATTTTCCAAAAGAATAAGTTTCAAGATTAAGGAGATATTTCTAATATAACAATAAATTCTTTAAGACCACTAGACTCGGAGCCAGGAAAGCTAAACTCAGCTCTTGGATGTGCTACTTATTATGTATCACACTCACTAATCGTGTCCTTACCTATAAAATGAAAAGGTTGGACAAGATGACCTAAGGTTCCTTCTAGTTCTAAATCTATGATCTTAATACATTATTATTATTCATGTAATACACCATTAAGTAATCATCTACAGAATAATTAAAATATTCACTTGGTGGTAAGGGCAAGGTATATCCAAACATCTGAAGCTTACTTTGAAAATTAAGCTAGATTTGCTCAAAGCCATAGGAAACTGCAATGATATTTACCCCCTAAAGAAAACCAGTTAAAACATGGTAGAAAGCCAAAAGCAAAATGAAGTCCAGTTAGTTAATGGAAAAATAATATACTTTAAAAAATAAAAGAGCGCCACTGAATCAGACCACAAATAATGTTTTAATAGATTTCTTCTGTATATGCCTCCTCAAAGTAACTGCAGAAACAAAATTCAACCAGAATTCAGAACTGGAATTTAATATCATATTTTGTTTTAAAATCATTATCACTTTCCCAAATACATTCAGAGATATTCTTCAACCTGTTTGGAGGCCACATGGTAAAGAAAGGGCAGCAAAATTTTTCTGACTCTTACTCACTGCTCCTGAGGGGGTCCCTACCTTCAAGACCCCAACATACACTTTGCAAAATTATTCATGTACCACACAAAAATTTGAACATCCACTCAGATGTAACAAGTGACCAGGAGATTATCACCTATTAAATTATAAGTAACAGAATATGTACAAAAGCAATACTGAAGCACTATTACAAATCATTCATAAAATTCTCTGATGTATAGAATACATATACTCTACTATGAGATTGAGTATACCTAGAACAAAGTATAGGACTCAGGAGATTATATATATATATATAGGCTAAGTGAAAATATGAGACTCTTCTTCAGCAGTTAGTTAAACTTAAACATCAGTATTGTAGCTATAATATCCTGTAGTATTGGCAAGTGGTCTAAAAAACTGGAGAATAAAATAGATAGTGGCTCACACACCTACAGAAAGCTAAGTCAACATTTTCTATTCCTTTTGGTCCACCTCCCCTCAAAAATAAAGCTGTGTAAGACATGTCTACACATCACACTATCTTATATTCTGGAACACCAACACATAGTGGAAAAAAAAATGCCATGAAAACAAACTGATGAAAGAGATTACTTCTCCATTTCTGTTCTGTGATTTACTAAATAGAACTAGAGGTATACCAGTTACAAGCAAATTTTACATAGTTAATATTTAACATCATTTTAGAAAAGTGATCTAAGTAGCAAAGTAACTTAGATTGCTGGTTTTTATGATCAACTACATTAAATAATACATAAAAAAATAAAAAAATATAATATTCTGACTCAGTTATGTAAGTTTTAAATGTAAAAAACAAAATAAAACATACCTTAGAAAACAACCCAAAGCAAGAAAAGAGGAAAAGAGGGGAAAAGAGAAGGAAATATGTTCCTTTTTAATGTATTTCCTTGGGTAAAAATCGAAGTCTTATAAATGAATAAAAAAAGCATTTATTAACTGCAAAACACTATAGTTAAGTGCTGAGGGATATAATTAGAAAAGGAAAATCTCAGACCTCTAGTTTGAATTCTAATGGGGGAGAAAACACATAAGGAAGGTTTCAGAAAGCAAGTTAGATGAAAAGGTCTTATGGTCCTTAAGGGCCTTAGCAGCAAAGCAAATTGTTAACATCTCTTCTTTTGCGTCATTTCTGCTGATGAACCTCTGCTCATAGCAAGGACTACCTATAGAGGCAAGAACTTCTGGGTCTTTAGTAGCTGTTGCTGAAGCACCTGTAGGAGTTATAAATCCACAATGGTTGCTTCCCAGCATGAAGGTTGTAGGACTGGGCTGGAAGCAACGCTATTCAACAGTTTCTTGGATTTCTGATTGTGTGCTATCTCCATCAAGTTCTGATGGGAGATGATGTTCCAGGTGGTGGTGGAGGTGGTGATGGTGGTGGCAGTGGCTTAACTTTCCTGAAAACACACGCTGCCTCCTGTCTCTCCCTCCTAGCACCCTGCTGTTTTTCAATGAAGCAGGTTTGCCTGAGCTATGGGATATGGATATGGGTGATACCCAAATTTTAGTGCAAAACATGTAAATCTAATCTTCAGAAAAGCTTTGTTATCAACTAAAGGTCAAGTGACTAAACATACTAGCTTTTATAAGATGTTTCTATTAAACACATCAACCACAAAACCAACTTTCAGTTATCTCTAATATGGGGGAAAAGTATCACATTTAAAGTTAAAAGAAACTCATAGGTAATCCAAATTCAATGTTGACCATTAAAACCTTTAACTCTTCCACAGTAAACTTTCCTGAAAGTTAAACACTACTTCTGTTAAATAATTACAAAAATAGGAGAAAAAGTATCCTCATAATCTCTTTGGTGCTACACATGGAATATGGTGGACAGTTCTGGTAGCTCCAAAGTAGTAAAGATATAGTAGAATTAGAGAAGACTCAGAGAAAGGCAACAAGAATCATCAAACTAATGGGAGCTGTGTTATTTAAGAATCAATTAAAGAGATCAAGACTCTTTAGATGGGAAAGAAGAATGCTGGAAGAGAGTATTATCAGTCTATAAATTAAAAAAAAAGCTATGAATAAGGTGAACAAGGACTTGAAGCTTGAGATTTTAGGGAAAATAAAAGGAAATACTTTAAAAGATAAGCCAAGAGTAACTTACAGAACTTTTTATATGGTCTCAAAGTTAGAAAGGATCTTAGATATCATTGAGTCCACACAAAAAAGAATCCTCTTTAAAATTATCCTTACAAATAGTCACATTCAAGATCAAATATAAAATCCTCAGCTTGCCTGTAAAAAGTCCTTTATTACGTAGCCCCCTCCTGGCTTTTCTAGTCCTTTGATAACATACTCTGTTCCAAATGCTCAGAAATTTGGCACTGGCTTTATTCTTCACATGAGACACTCCACCTCCCAACTGGATATCCTCAACAGCTGCTTCCCATGCTTAGAATGTTCTCACTCCTCCAAGTCTCAAGAAACATTTCTCAGTCCCCTTTAACGTTAGTGCCTTTGTTCTGAGATTGTCTTCAATTTATCCTGTATATAGCTTGTTTGTACATACCTGTTTCCATGTTACCTCCCCCTAGACTATGAGTTCCTTGAGAGCAGGGGTTGTTTTGGGCCTTTCTTTGTATGCTCAGCGCTTAGCACAGTGCCTGGCACACAGTGGACACTTAATAAATGTTTGCTGACTTGACTTTATTCTGGTCATTCTCTTTATGAACAGTTTTAATTATTAAAAAGCTTTCCCTCATAATAAACTAACATCTGAACCTTAGAAACAGAAAATTCAAGCCACTGGAACCAGTTTGCTTTTTGAAGCTTGAAATTTTAGGGAAACTAAAAGGAAGTACTTTAAAAGACAAGCAAATGGTAAACTTACAATACTTTTTATATAGTCTCAAGGTTAGAAAGGATCTCAGATAACTGATCAAGCCCACAGAGACAAAGAATTTTCTTTAAAATTATCCTTACAAATAGTCCTTCAGTCTCTCCTCAAATACAGGGAAAGAGAACTTTCTCCGAAGTTACCAATGATCTCTTAATTATTCTCAACCCTCATTCTCCTTGACCTCTCTGGTGCCTTTGAGATTTTTCAAATCACCTTCTTCTCTCTGGGTTATTGTGACACTGATATTTCCAAGTTCTACCTTCTATCCAATGCTACTCTGAGTACACATAGGGAGTAAATTTAATTATTCTTCCACAATCAATCAACAGATATTACTGAAGTCCTACTATAGGCCAAGCACTGCGCTAATTGCTAGGGATAAAATCACAAAAATAATTTCCTCAAGGAACTTGCATTCTGTGGCTGGGTGGGGGGAAAGGAGTTACAATTTGTAAGTAAATAAATTTATACAGAAAATATACAACATGATAATTTTAGCAAAAAGGGCAATATACCCCAGGGCAGGGAGCAGTGTGGATGGTAGTGGTGGTGAAGGACTAGTAAAGGTTTCATGTGGAAAACAGTGTTTGATCTGAATCTTAAAGGACACTAGGCATTTTAAGAAGTAGGGGTGAATGGAACACAAGATATCTAAGCCAAACAGGAACCTTACAGTCTTTCTCCCCTTTCCTCAGCTTGTTCACAAGTGAAACAAGTGCTACAGGCAGCCCCTTCCCTCAACCTTCCTGCCAATGCCCCGCCCCCCTTCTACATTCCCCTTCATGACTGAACATTGATCACCTCTCCACCCCAATCCTTATGAGAGAAGTTAGAGCCTCAACTCCACTATGACTCTTAGCTCCATTTTCTGGTACCAATAGTTGCAGGTTGAGCCCCCTTAACCCTACCTTCCCTCTTCCAGCTATAAAAGGATGAGCAAGGATTCGCCAACTATAATCCTTCCAGTAAGATAGGAAACCATTGCCCTGCCATGCCACTATGGCCTTCAGACACATAGAGATTGTTGAATGACCCATGGGATGCATACTAAGACTTTCTAAGCAATGACATTAGTATTACTAAAAACTTCCTGGTGGGATAGAGATGAGCTAGCAATCTACCCTGCATTTGTATACTAAATCACAGCTGAACTCCCCTTAATATGTTTTCTCTCCCAATTGGAATGTGACCCCTGGAAGAAAAGGGACCATATTGATACCCTAGTTGTATCTCTAGAGCTCGGCATATTTCACGGTGCTTAGTAAATGCTTTTTATTTCATTCATTCATTCATTCAAGACACACCCTCAGATATCTAAAAATGGTAGTCATGTTTCTTCACAAAGTTGTTTCTAGATTTAAATGTTTCCAGTGAAAAAATATTTGTATCAAGTATCTCCAACAAGTCTCTGATATCCAAGAACAAGTAAAACAAACCTTTTAAAAGAAATACTTGAGACTAAAAGTTACTCTCCATAGGGAAGTGGTCAAAATATATGAACAAACAATTCTTAAAAGAAGAACTGAAAACTACTAACAACAACATAAAGGAATGTATTAAGTCACTAACCATAAAAGAAATGAAAATCATATTCAGAGGTTTCTTTCACCTTACACCCAGCAAAATGACAAAAATGACAAAAGACAGAACAATCAACATAGGAGATTATTGTGGAAAGACAAGTCACCAAAGTGAAGCTATGAATTGGCATAAATATTTTGGAAAGCATTTTTTTTTTAAATCACAATTTGACCCAAGAATTCCAGTGCTAGGGATATATACATACCAAGGAGAATAATGGGAAAATGAAAGCTCTCAACCGTACCTAATATGTATAGCAGTACTTTTTGTAGTATCAAAGAATTGGAAACAAAATAGATGTCTATTAATTGGTTAACAGCTAAATAAGCTATGTCACTTGCAGGTAACAGAACAGAAGCATGGGAAGACTTACATGAACTGATGCAAACAACCAGGAAAACTATTACTACAACAATGTAAATGGGAAGAACAATAACAGAATGATTCAAAATGGATGTTTTTGAAATCCTAATAACCAAGCCTGAACCCAGAGAAGAGATTTAAGCCCTCCTCATCTCATCTCTTTACAGAGGTGAGACAGTATGGGGAATGCATATAATATTCTTTTTCAATCTACCGGCCAGTTTTATTGAACTACTTTCTTCATTCTTTTCTATTCTTTAATATAAGGGATGGTTCTAAGGGCAAAAGAAGGGAATGTGAAATATAGGTAATACAAAAAAAAGATGAATAAAAATTTACTTGAAAATAAGAAAATCTCCTTGATTTCTGAGTATTTCCCTATGCTGATAGCTCTTCTCTAAATATACTCCATTTAGCAAAAATCATATGATGAAAAAAGGACAAACAATTCCTTCTACAATAATAACCTATGAAAATAAAAATGTTCATTTTAAAATATTTATATTTTACATTGGATTGAATATAAAAGTACAGACATGGGCTGATCAGTACAAAACACTCTCGATCTAGAACCTATACTTTTTACTTTAGCTTAAGACTACAACAACTTTTTGACTCATATCAAGTTTGTAAATCAATTTAATCTTAAATCTTATATCATATACATTTTCAAACCAGAGATCCCACGTCCTGTACTTGCATAATTGATTTAAAAAAACAAACAAGCCAGAAATGCAAGTGTTTATATTTATCTTCAACAGCTAGGCAGTGTAGTAGATAGATAGTCAGATTTTGGAGTTAAGAATATTTGTTGTTACGAGTTCAAATGTGGCTTCAGACACTTCCTAGTGACCCCTGGGCAATCCCTTAACCCTGTTTGCCTCAGTTCCCTCATTTGGAAAATTAGCTAGAGAAGAAATGGCAAACCACTACAGTATCTGCCAAGAAAACTCCAAATGGGTCACAAAGAGTCAGACAAGATTGAAACGAATGAACAACAACTGCCTCATAAAACATTATGAAGCAATGGAGAGAAAAAGAGGTTTCCAGAAAGTTTGGCAAAGATTCAACTAAGCCAGAACATACCAAAGGCATTTAGCTCAGTGAAGACAGCATGTACATAGATAACTAGGTAAAATTCAGAGACTTGGTAGAATAACAAAAAGCTTCACTTCTTTTTAAAACCTTATAAACTACCTTTGAAAAACAAAAAGCATAAAAGGCTATTTCTCAGACATACCCACACACACACCCATGCGTGCATGCACGCGCGCGCACACACACCCCCTTTTATATACATTAAGGATGGACAATGAATTGGACCCAAAATTAAGTAGGAAGATAAATGATAAACTCATCCCTCCCTGAGAGATTCCCTGGCTTCCTTTAAATCTCTGTTAAAAGTCCACCTTCTGCAAGAAGTCTTCCCCAGTCCTCTTTAATCTCAGTGTCTTGCCTAGGAGACTATCCTCAATTTACCCTGTATATACATTGTTTGTACATATTTGTTTGCATACTGTTTCCCCATTACACTGTGAGTTTCTTTCTCTCTCAGCCTCAGTTCCCTACTGTGCACAATGGGGATGACAATATAGCACCAATCTCATAGGGTAGGTTGTTGACGGTGAAATGAGAAAATATACACGAAGAGCTGTATTGGTGTTAGCTATTGCAATATTATCAAAAGGAGGTAGAATAGTATGGTAGAAGGCTGGCCTTGTGTCAGGAATTCCTGACTTCAATTCTGTATATGACAGAAAATGGCTGTGTGTCTCTAGGCAAGTTACCTAACTTCTCAGTATTCTAGAAGGTACTGAAACTTTGGTAGAGGGAATTTTCTCATTCAGTACATCCCTACAGCAATGAAATCACAAGCTCATTCTCTATAACCATATATTATCAAGGTGAGAGCATTATGCAGGACACATGGTGAAAAGGATATCATCAGAAGCTATATGCCTGGACAAGGTGACCTGCACAAGAATGAAGAATACCAGACGTAATCCCACTTTCATCCAACAGTATGCACTCAATGCCAAGGAAGCCAGAGGAAGGCCCCTGGCACTGTGAATGAACCCCCACTAGGATTTTTGTAAGTGCATATAGAAAAGAATCACAAAAAATTAAGAAGGTGGAGAAGGGGAAGAGGGTACTGCAAACTACATTACTGAAGGGAATAGCTACATGGATGGATCACAGGACTCTCAAAGTAACGTTAAAATTTTGCTCATCATTGCAACTTTCTGAACCTGGCATCCAATATATGAACCACTCCCCTCACTATGCACGACTTGCAAATGTAATGAATAGAACTTGTTTTAAACTAAATCATTGATAAAAATGCTACTGGAATATGACCAACTATATAGTACTACAGCATGCCACAAAAGTTTTCTTCAAACTCATACAGAATCATTAACACTGTTTGAAAATAATTTTCATAATTTCCTTAGGCTTCAGTTTAGTGCTCTCTAACTGGAGGGGAGCAACAAATGATATTATCTTAGAATGCCTTACTGGAAGTGACATCAGAACACTCTTCATTCACAGAGCAATGTGCTGGGTCCTGAGGGAAAATATAGTTGAGATAAGATATAATTGTTTCTCTTAAAGACAAATGGGAAGAAATGACACAAATAATTAAAATACAAAACAATACATGATAACTATACCTTACATTACAAAGTCATTTCCTCAAACCATTCCTGTGAGGCAGAAAGTATAATTATTCCCCTTTAATGATGAAGAAACTGCATCCCTGAGAGATGAAGCAACTTGCCCATAGTCACACAACTATGAAGCAGGAAGTATCAGAAACAATATGTGAACCCTGGATTCTTGACTTCAAATCTAGCTTTCTTTTCTATTATCCTGTGTTACCCTCTCAATGACAAATTTGTAACAGAGTTTCAAGTACAGTGTTATGGGAGTTGGGTAGAGAAGAGAGCAGACGTTACCAAATGTGACGTGATCAAGACAGGCTTTATGGAGAAAGATACTGATTTATGCTTTAAATTATAGGAAGGAATTAAGGGAAGATAGGGATGAAGGATATTTTAGACAGAGGAAAGAGTGGGATCAAATGTAGGTAGGAAAGCAAATGAAAATCGCTCAGTTTAAGCCAGGAAAGGACAGAATATAATCATGGAAAGCAAAAATTTCATGCAAAATAGCTTCCATTTTATTTACTGGGCAAGAGGAAATTATTACAAGTTTCTGAGCAGAGGAATATGATCACATCTAGGCACAAGGAAGGTACTATGAAAGGTGGATTCAAGCATGGAGAGAGAGAGAGAGAGAGAGAGAGAGGCAGAAAGGTCACTACCACATCCTTGGCAAAAATGAGAGCCTGTATTACGGTGGGAGTAAGGAAAATTAAAAAAAAAAGAAACTGATGTGAAAGGTGTCATAGAAATAGCAATGGTAAGGGTTGGTTACTGACTGGATCTGAGAGTTGAGTGAAAGGGAAGATACAAAATTTTCAAACATGAGAGACTAGATAAAAATGATGGTACCAAGACAAGATAGGAGGAAGGCGAAAGATATTAAGCTTGATCTGAAATACGTTGAGTCTGAGGTATCTTTTAGATATGTTGAGTTTCAGGTGTCAGAAGGGCATCTAAGTAGAGATGTAGATCTAGAATTCTAGAATGAGGTGAAGGTCAAAGATAGAGATTTGAGAGTAATCTGGACAGAGGCAATCATTAATGCCATGAGAGAAATTGAGGTTTCCAAGGGAGACACTAGAAAAGGAAAAGAGAAAAGGAAAAAAGCTGAAGGAACATCCAACTTAAGAGTTGGGAAGAGAAGAAGCTAGAGAAAAAGGCTATGGTTAACAAAGAACAGTGTAGTATCTTGGAAGCCAAAAGAAAGAGAATATATAGGAGAAAGGAGTGGTCAACGATGCTACAGAAGGGTGAAAAATATAACTGAATTTGACAGAGACAAGTCTTCTTGTTAACTTCCTTGTTAGGAGCAAGATCTATGTATAGGGGAAGGATTGTGATCAAAAAAAGGAAAGAGAGAATCACTGAAGATAAAATTAATAATATTAATTATATAAAAGTTTTTGCACAAAAACACACATACCTAAAATTAGAAAGGAAAATAAAGGGTCTCATTTCTAAGATATATTAAGAACTTATTCAAATTTATTAAAAAAAAAAAAGACCCATTTCTCAAAATGATAAATAATAAAAGTCTATAGGTAAGCAATTTTCTGAGGAAGAAATCTTAAGCTATCAGTAACCATATGGAAAAAAGGCTCCAAATCACTAATAATTGGAGAAATGTAAATTAAAACAATTCTGAGGTTTCACCTTACATGCACCAGACTGTCAATGAGGCCAAAAAAGAAGAAAATGACATTTTGGGAGAGGGCTATGGAAAAACAGGCAAAATTAATGCATTGTATGTGATACTGGCACTTGAAAGCAATTCAAAACTAGGGTCAGAAAGTTACTAACCTGTGTATATCCTCTGATCCAGCAATACCACAACCAGGTTTATAATCCAAGGATATCAAAGAAAGAAAAAAAAGACCATTATGCCCAAATATATTTATAGCAGCTTTTTTTTTGTGGTGGTTCATCAATTGGGGAATGAATGAACAAACTATGGCATATGAATGTAATGGAATATTACTTTGCCATGAGAAATGAAGCAGACAATTTCAGAGAAACCTAGTAAGAATATATGCAGAGTTAAACGAGCAGATTTAGGAGAACAATTTCAGCCATAACAACAATATAAAGGTAAATAATTATGAGAGTTCACAATAATGACCAATAAAATGGCCAAACAAGCTTCTATAGGACCTGCCATACCATCTACCTCCTGAGAAATAATGGCCTCGTGCAGATTGAGACAAATTTTTTGGACATGGCTAATTTGAGAATTTATTTTATTTAACTGTACCTATACTTGTCACAAGGGTTTTCCTTTTTAAAAGAGAGAAATCAGATTATGAGGAACGTGTGTGGCGGGACACTGAAGACAAGAATTACAGATTTTTCTTCAAGAAATTTTTCAAGAAATCAGTAAAGGGAGAGAAATGAAATGGCAACTGGATAGGATGAATGTCAGTGGACTGGCATTTTTTTTTTTAAAAGATTTGGCGGAGCTGAGCATGTTTATATAGCCTTCTTCCCATCAGGCCCTAATCCATGACTGTTTCATGCACCAATTGAACAAAAAGGAAAGATTTTGAATACTCTATTTATCTGACTCCCCTCAATAAATATGTACCTAGACTCTGTTTACTGGCTACTCTACTCCCACTCCCTTATACTTACCATATCCCAGTGATTCTGAAACCAAGGTTTCCTAAGAACAACACCTATTCCTCATTGTCAATTTGCTCCCCAACTCTGTGCACTTCAACCCAAACTCCTGATTTTCCACTCCATAGCTGCCCTCCCCCCCTCCATCAACAGCAGAAATGTGTGCCCAGTAGTACTGACATTCTTCATGACAGTCAACCCTAGAGTCTGTAAAAAGAACGCTATACCAAGAGTAAAGAGACCTGAGCTCTTGTTGAGTCTTATTGTTCATGTCCAGGCAAATAAAGATTAGTTGAAATGATATACAGAGGATAGCAGAGGGCAAAAGCAACACTGTAGCAGCCAGGTCCAGTAATGGTATTGACTATGCCTCCAATAAGAAGTGGATCTGGGAAAGTCAAATGTCTTAAGCTGAAAAGGAAAGGTAAGGGATTGGCCCAGTGTAGCAGCAAGTACCCTGACAGGATGACTGGCTAGCACACCTTCTTAGATGTGCTTTTCTAAAAGGAAAGCAACTTTTGAGGGATCAACAATCTTCTTTAATCACATTCACCAACAAAGACCAACAGACAGAGCTTCTAACTGTCTGACCATAAGTAATACATGTATCACAGATCAACAGACAGATCCAACTGTCTGACCATTACATACATGCATAGTTACCAGTGAGAGAAGCACCAACATAGGGTGGGGCCTCCTTAGTGGCTTTCCAGAATCTCATCTGGCACATGGACCTTCTTCCAAAGAGTAAGCTCCCAAAGCAAAACCTCACCTCAGAGTACATTTACATTTTTCAGAAAGCTGCATGATGACCCTCATGACCCAGTGCCTCATTAGAAATTAACAAAAGGTGTGGACCTTTCTACAAAACAAGCCTCCCCTAATGACCTCCACCTGAGGCCTATTAATGGGCAAGGAATTAACATTACACTCAGATAGCACTTCCTTGGGTTGGGGTTCAGGTGAAACAGGTCAAACTGCGATAAACCAAGCTGGGGGCTGGTCAGGAAAACACAAGCCAATAGGAATTAACAAGGTTGGTCAGGATCCAGTAGACAGAGCTGAGTGTAATTATGTGTTTCTATGCATGCCTATGTGCTAGGTACTAAGCCAGGCATCAGGGATCTGGGATTATTAAAGAAAAAAAAGCTAAAAAGTCCCTACTCTCAAGCAATGCACAGTTTAATGGGAAAGACATGTAAATAATTATGTAGTATAAGTTATGTACAAGATAAACTGGAAATAACCAACAGAGTAGACATTAGAATTAAGGGAGATCTAGAAAGGCTTCCTGGAGAAGGTACAATTTTAATTGATACAAGGAAGTCAGGAGGTGGAGATAAGGAGGAAGAACGTTCCATGGAGAACGACTTGTGAAAATGCCTGGCTTTGGAAGATGGTATATATTGTTTGAAACACAGGAAGGAAGCTAGAATCACTTTACAGAATATACACGGGGTGCTCTAAGGCACAGGAAGACTAATATAGTATGAAGGGAGGGGTATGATATGATCAGATGGTGATTTAGGAAGATCACTCTGACAGCTGAATGGAAGACGGAGTGGGGAGAGGAATTTGAGGCAAAGAGATCCAACAGCAGGCTATTGCAATAATCAAGGTGAAAAGTGATGGAGGCTTGCACCAGAGTGGGGTCAGAAGGGG
Organism: Potorous gilbertii; assembly: GCA_028658325.1. Classification (NCBI taxonomy): domain Eukaryota; kingdom Metazoa; phylum Chordata; class Mammalia; order Diprotodontia; family Potoroidae; genus Potorous; species Potorous gilbertii. The sequence continues at coordinate 543,573,034 of CM053770.1, forward strand.
GCACAGAGGAGAAAGGTTACACAGGTAAAATCTTCTATTGCCAGTCCTTAGCAAAAGATTAGACATTACAGGTGAGAGAACATGAGGAATCAAAGATAACTGCAAGGATGCAAGCCTGGGTGGTATGCTCAACAATAATAGGAAAAAGAGAATGCTTTGATAATGAGTTTTGGATATGTTGAGTTTAATATGTGTACAAGACATCCAGTTTGAGATATTCAACAGACAAATGGAAGATGTTTGACTGAAGGTCTGTACAGATGTTAGTTAGGGTTGGATAAGAAATTTTAAATGTCATAAAATCATAAACAAAAAGACCGTAAGAGCCTTTCCTGCTTTAACTCCTTTTCCAGATAAAGTAACTGAGGCCCAGGGAAATCATTTAGCTTTTCTGAGTTTCAGTTGCCTCCTTTGTAAAATAGTATAGTAATTCCTGCTCCTCCTACCTCCCAGGACTATCGTTTGGTTTTTCTATCAGGTCTGTGATTGTTACAAGTATAGGGAGTTCCTGGTGAGGAACTTTCTCTACCAAAGAACACTGGTACCTTCTCTGAAACTTGCTTTTAAAGAAACATTTAAGGGGCACTGAAAGATTAAGTGACTTGCCCAGACTGATGCCTAGCATCAGTATATAAATGAGGTGTGACTTGAACCCAGGTCTTCCTGCCTGAGGTTGGCTTTCTATCCACGGTACCTTTCTCCTAGGGTTGTTGTGAAGACCAAATAAGACAGATGCAGCTGAATATGCTTTGTCACTTATAATGTTCAAAGAAAATGAATGGCATCGTTATGATTTCATAAAAAGTGACAGGCAAATACAAAGATTACTAGATTTTAAAACAGCAAAAACATATCTGAACTGCTCAACAGAAACAGACTGCTTGAGCAAAAGCCAATACTAAATCTCTTCCCCACTCATGGCAGTTTGTTCTTAAATCTTTTTTTTCCCTCTTTGCTTCATACTGGTCAGCAAGCACATTTCGAAAGTAAATATTTTCCTCTATTAGAAAATACAAGTACCTTTGGCTTAATTCCAATCAGTGTCCTTTTAAATCCAATTTGACTGAAAAGGATATTGTTTACGTTATGAACAGTTAGAATTCTGATTTCTGATCATTAAAGATATTTTTCTATATCATATTCTTGTGCTAGAATAGAAGTTACATGAAAACATTAAGACAAGCTTTAATCTAAAAACTTTTTTTTAACATCTCTTACTGCCTAGCACAAAATTGCACATATTAGGCACACACATAATATGTATTGAACCAAATCCTAAATTTTTCAAGGAATGGCTAAATATATTGTAGACTATCTCTAGCTTTTTCTCATTTTTCTTGCTACCTCTTTTTGTAATCACTTCCTTGCTTATTAACACTGTCATCACATTCATGAATACTAAGATAGAGGAAAGGACAACATGTTCCAGAATATTTTACACAAATAGTAAAACAGTCATTGTTAGGACAACATTCAAGAACACTGAGATAGAGGCAGAAACAAAAAGTTTGTGTTCTATTCTAAGAAGCCTTGGTCATCATGATCTGGTTGGCCTAATTTTAAAATGTATATTTTTCTCCCAGTTCTTGTCTTAACCTATTTCCAGTTAGACAATATAGAGTTGTTCTGGGACAGAGATTTGAACAAATCACAAGTCTTGGCAAAGCCTCACTAATCTGATAAACTGAAGGAAAAGACAGCCTAAATTAGCAAAATTATAAAATGTACATATATACTTACAAATATACATGTGTGTATGAATGTATGTGTACACAGATATATACAAATATAATCTCATAGGCTCATAGATGTAGAACCGGGGAAATTTTTCTATTTATTTATTTTTAGTTTTCAGCATTCACTTTTATAAGATTTTGAGTTCTAAATTTTCTCTCCCCCTCTCCTTCTCCCTCCCCAAAACAGGATGCAATCTGATACTGGCTATACTTACACAATCATTAAACATATTTCCACATTATTCATGCTCTTAAGAAGAATTAGAACCAAAGGGCAAAACCATGAGAAAGAAAACAAAAAAAAAAAAAAAGAAAAAAAGTCCGTTCAATCCAGACTCCATAGTTCTTTTTCTGAATGTGGATAGCACTTTCCATCATGAGACTTTTAAAATTGCCTTAGATCGCTGCATTGCTAAGAAGAGCTAGTCTATCAAAGTTAGTCAATGAACAATGGAACTGCTACTGTGTACAATGTTTTCCTGGTTCTGCTCACTTCACTCAGCATCAGTTCATGTTTAAGTCTTTCCAGGTTTTTCTGTAACTCTCCCGCTCAGCATTTCTTATGGAACAATGGTATTCTATTACATCCTTATACCACAATTTGTTTAGCCATTCTCCAATTGATGGACATCCCTTCAATTTCCAATTCTTGGTTACCACAAAAAAAGCTGCTGTAAATTTTTTTTTCAAGTATTTATAGCAAATCTTTTTTTTGGTGGCCAAGAACTGGAAAAAATTTTTTTTAAGGAAATTGAATCCAAATTTCTTACTTTGCAGATAAAGAGATTAAGACCAAAAGAAGTTTGTGACTTGCCCAAGGACACACAACCAATAAACGTCTGGGACAGATGTGAACCTAGATCTCTGACTCCAAGTCCAGCTCTCTTTCTACTACACTACACTGCCTCTCAATTTAAGGTTTGCAAAGTATTTATACATATTCTCATATGTGAATATATTTTTAAAGGAAATACAGCTTTACTATTTTCAAGTATATTTAACAATTCTTGCAAATGTTGGTAATCAGAGATCCCCTTAGTAAAATTCATTAATGCATATTTTAAGATGCTGATTGTTTATGTGTAAACTAGATGGTGAAATGGTAAATTGTTTATGTGTAATTAAATGCTTCCAAAATTTTTAAAATGTTCTTTTTAATATGTGAAGACTTCCTCTTTAACATAATATTTATTCTGTCATTAATTTGCTCAGAAAAAACTTATTTTCCATTCAAAAATAAATCTGAGCCCAGTCAATGCAACAAACATTTACTAAGCATCTACTACACACAATGTGATATGCCTGGTACTGGGGATATACAAAGTCAGAAACAACACTCCCTGTCCTTTTATTCTATTGAATAAAACAAAAGATGAAGGCTACAATCCCAAATTTAGCATGAAATGCTTTAGTTAAATCAGATGCAGTTGCACACTTCAAAAAATCAACCGAAACATTCAGATTCTTCTTAAAACCAGTTTTGTTATACTCCCGTCTTGGACAATCCAGGACAAATGGACCATCCTGTCCTTGTCCTGGCATAGTGAAATGAGTGTAGAAGTAATCAGAAGATCTGGGTTTGTGTCCTGACACTGAACGGTTTTTGACTTTATTTGATTTTTTAAAAATAAATTCAGACCATTTGAGAGTCAGAATCTGATTCCTTCTCATTTACTCAAGACTACCCTTATTCATTTTTATAAATACTTCATGAAAAAAGAATGCTAAAGCCTGACCCATTTAATCCCTCTAGTAGCATTAAATTGCTCTAGTTTCTAATAATGCTTGTTTTTGCTGACTTGACATTTTAAAAATGGTCCTTCCTTATTTCTCCATTCCAAGTATAAGACGCTTGTTGTTAAGTTTCAAGTGTATGAATAGTTCCTCCTGAGAGGCATTTCCTTCTTTTATTTTACTTTTTAGCAACTTTCTTTTTCAGAGCTGTTGTTGATAGCTTCACCTTAATTATAACCTCTTTGGGATAATTAAAGCATTCTATCGATTAAAAAACAAGTGTTCTTACTTGTGCAGACTGTGCATGTTCCAGCATCTCTTCAAATTCCTGGTAGTCTTCATCATCAGGCTCAGCACCCGACAGCCGAGCTGCCCTGGCCATGAAATACGGGGGCAGCTCTCCAATGGCAGTGCCAGCTCCCTAGACAAAAAACCCACCCACGTGAAGTTCTGTTTTTTGTACCATAGACAAAATTACATTTAATTCACATCAATAGCAGAATTTCTCTACTTTACAAAAAACAACAGCCAGAGACAACTTATAAGTAAAACTAATGGGTACCAGTCCCTGACAGTACAGTAGAATCTACGTTGAAATTGACAATGTTATCTCTTTATAATAACCAACTTTGGGGAAAGCTCATGTGTTTTAGTGAACTCTACACTGATACCTGGTACAAGCTGCAGTTATGGGAGCATTCTCTCACATATATCTAATATTCATACAATCCTGTTATGAAAGTTCCTCAGATAATACTATTAGATAAATATTTTCTATGAAGTTTCTGGCCTCCTAGATACTCTTTGAACTCTCCTGCTCTTTGGCATGGTTTAAAAACTGTGGAAGAACTATGGTCAGGAAGCTCAAGGTATCTAAACATCACAATAGACAATCCTTTACCACAGGAAAATTGTTTATTTCCTCAGAGTACTAAATGAATCACAATTCAATCTTTAGTCTTTCAAGTAATTAAAAAAAAATAAAACCCTGACAGATTTACACAAGGATACAAAACAAAGGTTAATGAAACACAACTTGAACTTAAATCCTTAAAAACAGGGTGTACCAAAAATCTTGGTGCAGTTTTAAGTTTTTAGTTGCTTTCTGTTAAGCTACACATTGTAACTCCTGGGCCATAATTAATTTTAAATCTTTGATATTGCTTTGTTAATCTATAGCTTCTTTCTTAAGGACTGTCAGATGGTATGAATGTTGTGCTAAAAAAATCTGGCTTATGTGCACAAATGCCTCCACACCCAACTCACTGTGCTCCCTACCCCCACATGTACTTTTTGGCAATCAATCAGGTCATCATATGTTGGTCCACCCCCAAGTGTATCCATAAGTTAAATAAGACCTTGGAACAAAAACGTTACCATGCAAAGAGGACTAGCTGATGGCTCAGCTGTGAAAACTTTAGGGGTAGAGAAATGGAGAGGAGGAGAAACTAGGGAAATACACACAAGAGAACACAGGAACAAGGCAAAACAAATCACGTTTTGCCGAGTAAGACCAGGGCAGAGTTGACTGCCACAGATTGCCTTTAAAAAAAAAAGATAAGTCATAGGAGTAAAACTGACTGGGAACTTTTCCTGAAACTTTCTAAGTCATATATTTAACAAATCTGAAATTAGGTTCTATGATTCAATGTAGGCTCATGACTGATATCCTTCCTGTGAAAAAGGAGGCATTAAATGGATTCTAGCAACTGTCTACTGTCTTGCAAATCTGAATAACCATATTTATTGTTACATTTCATTTTGCCCACGTTCTCCCATGTTAGCAAGGAGAAAGAGTGGCTGCGACTTGGTCAGCATTCTTTTTTATGCAGATAAATAAAATAGGAAGTTAGTCACCCAGGCACCTCTCTGAGAACACAATGTATCTTGGGCATGGAAGATTTTCATTTAGTTAACTGTCTCAGTTTTGGATGTTTAAGCTCTCATCGTTTTTATAACTCAAGCAATGAATTTCGTTTTATTTTTATGTTTTTGTTTTGTTTTTTGCAAAAATATAAAAAGCTTAAAAAAAAAGTACTGTTCAAGTAAGATTAAAGAGGCTGAGGGAAAAAGAAAAATTCCTCAGTACCAAGCTAGGTAATGTAGAGAAAACTCCAATAGTTAATTTAAACTTAAAAGTTACAGTCTGAAAACCAACAGAATCACGGTCAATTTATTTTACTATTTAGATTCAGTCTCTTATGGTAAAACTTTATATGGACAGAAGCTTAAAAAGTAGTTTAAAAAATATACCACCATTCATGGAATTCAAAGTATTATAAAAGGATTATTATATTTTATATCATTAACAGAACTTCCTACTCCTTGATCATACCTAAGAATGAACCAAACCATTCTTCTGACCATATGACAGGATCAGTATCACACCTGTTGTCCTGTTGCCCCTCCCCCAACCTATTGGTCAAGTACAAGCAAATCTCATTTCATTGTGCTTCACAGGTATGTTTATAAATTGAAGGTTGGTGCCAACCTTGTGTCAAGGAAGTCTACCAGCACCATTTTTCCAATAGCATGAATTCACATTGTGTCTATGTGTCACATTTTGGTAATTCTTGCAGTGTTTCAAACTTTTTCATTATTATTATATGGTTATGGCAATCTATGATCAGTGATCTTTAATATCATTATGTTCTATTAATTGTTTTGGGGTGCCATGAAATGTGCCCATGTAATACAGTGAACTTATTCGATAAATACTGTGTTCTGACTGCTCTACTGACCAGGTCATTCTCCCCCTCCCCCTCTCCTCAGGCCTCCCTATTCCAAGAGATACAGCAAAACTGAAATTAGGTCAATTAATAACCCTACAATGGCCTCTAAGAATTCAAGTGAAAGGAAAAGTCAACTGATACAGCAAACTTCATTACTGTCTTATTTTAGGAAACTGCCACAGTCACCACAATCTTCAGCAACCCCTACCCTGATTAGTCAGTCAGCAGCCATAAACATCAAAGCAAGACCCTCTACCAGCAAAAAGATTATGACTTACTGAAAGCTCAGATGATGGTTAACATTTTTTCTTAGCAATAAAATATTTTTAAATTAAGGTATGTACATTTTTTTAGATACAACACTATTGCATACTTAATAGAATGAAGTATAGTATAAACATAACTTTTATATGCAAAAAAATTCATGTCATTAGCTTTAATGAAGTAGCCTGGAATTAAACTGACAATATCTCTTGAGGTGTTTGCCTGTAATCCAAGAGTTTCCCAGCTCATCCCCTATAACATGCCAAGAAAAAAATAATGTGGTCAACAATGTACTGGGTCCTAGGGCAAAGCTTAACCTGGCTAAGGATCACAGTAAGTACTTCAACTACAGCTTACTCCTTTAAATCCATGCCTTTCTCCCCACTCATCACAACTACACTAATTTAGGTCTTCACATCTCATGTGGATTATTGTAAGTCCCCTAACTGGTCTCATAGTATCCAGTCTCTCCATTCTCCAATTCATCCTCCTATAATGCGTATCTGATGTATGCACCAAGTGCCTAGAATGGTATCTCTCAAGATGGAAAGAATAGGGAACTTGCTTCTGTGTAACAGTGATAACATGTAAGGGGAGTGCAACAGAGTGACTGTGATGCATGTGTAGCCATTCTAGTTCCAGTTGGTTAAGCATGTAATGAAGAAGAGGAGGCTTTCTGACTGGCAGTGGAGGCATTTAAAAAGGCCTGTTCCTATTAGTTACTTCCTTTTTGTCTCATTCAATCTTTTAACTTCATTTGAGAACTCCTTAGCTCATGACATCCTATGAGAAATTATGATGTAAGGGGAAAGGTCTTGGTGTCTTTCCTTCTGGGACCACATAGCCTGTGTGAATGAGTTAAATATTGCATCTATATCCTAGAGAGTGTGCCTCTAAAGTGTTGGTGGAAAAATGTTGGTATATTTGTTGTTGCTGTGTCTTTGAAGTAAATATACCTTTGTAAAAACTATTAAATGTTAAGTGGTTAAATGGAACTAGCGTACAAGTACAAGTTATAGGCCCTTAACAGATCAAGGGAATACACTGAATGGTGCGGAGGTGTAAGCTGATGGTACAGAAGAACTATACCCCACAAACCCTTCGGAGTACCTCGGAATCCTAAAAGAAAGATATAGGATGCCTAGCATGCACTCCAAAAAAGCTGCCAAGTTGATACTCCTAAATCATAGGTTACTTTACTTCTCAAAAAGCTCCAGCAGTTACCAAACCGCCTATAGGATCAAATTAAAATTCCTGTTTGGCTTTTGAAGCTTTTCACAATTTGGCTCTAAATCTACCTTTCCTAGATTTTTAATTTTTCTTTATGAATTTTCCTGGTCTATCCAAATGACCCTTCTTGCTGTTCTCCACACATAACATTTCATTCGTGCCTAGAATGTACTCTCTCCTCATCTCTGCTTTACAAAATACCTAGTTTCCCTCAAGGATCGGTCCAAATAACACTTGCTACAGAAAACGTGTTTGGACCTCTACAAGTTGCTATAGCATGCTTCTATCTATCTATCTATCTGTCTGTCTATCTATCTATCTACCTACCTATCATTTATTCTTCTACATAATCCAGTTCCTCTCTACCTCTCAAAGAATGTAAAGTCCTAAAAAGCAGGGGATGGTTGTTTTTGTCTTTATCTCTGTAGTGCCTGACACTTAGGGGTGTCAGGCACTATAAATGCCTGCTGAATAAGTCTTGTAACATGAGTTCTCATGTTACAAGAAAGATCTTTAACAGAACTCGGTATCCCCACTGCAATACTACAGTAGGAATCTATCTTCTACCTACAAGACTTTAAAAAAGAAGACATCTTAAAAACTGAAAACAGCAGTATTTTCTAAGCATTTTAGAAACCTGAGAGGGAAGGTGAGATGTGTGTAGGTAGGACAGAGCAGTGTGAAGAGCTCTAGAAGCTCTGCCAGTTACTAGTGGCATGACCTTGGGGAAATCGCGTGTGTGTGCACGTGTGTGTGTGTGTGTGTGTGTGTGTGTGTGTGTAACAGAAGCAAAAAAAACAATCGAACCTGTTCTTCTTTCCCTCCTACCATTAGAAATAGGAAGCTGATAAAATTTTACTTTTAGAAAGTTTTTTCCCTATTCTGTTGCAGCTCATACTGCAGTTGCAGTATTTCCATAGGAAAAAGTACTATTACTTTTTTTGGGAGGGAAAACCAGAACACTTTTTCACTCTCATAACCTCCTAGGCAGACATTGAACATGAGAAGTGTTTCCATCAGGCCCATTTCTGGAAATCAGAACCTGAATCACACGAACCTCTAACTTCCTTATATTTGTGAAAGACTTTTAAAAAGTTAGTACTATGCTCAACACTACCAAGGATTCTTTTTTTCAAAAGCTATTTAGAAGCCAAGGTATACAGCCATCAATCAAAAAGCATTTATTGTTTTGTGCCAGGTGATATGGTATGTGATGGAGAGACAAAGAAAACTCTACCTTCAAGGCTAGAGAGCCTTGTATTCATTGGGGACACAGAGGTTTATCACTGACCGAAAATCAGTGAGTTTTTAGCACTTCTGTTCCATGATAAATTGGAATGCCATAAGTAGGCCCCAAGTTTAAGAAAACAAGAAAGTTAACTATTATCCATTTTGGAGCAAGGAACCTTTCAAACATCTAAGCAACTTTTAAGTATCCGATGATAGCAGAAGAGAGAGGATGCTGGAAAGGTATGGTGGTACCAGATTGTGGCTATCAGGAAAAGAAAGGAATTTAAAGGAATATATAAATACTTAGAAAGCAGTAAAGAAGTATTGAAGCTATTTGAGCAAAGGAATGATATGATTATACCTTGTCAAATCTGCAGATGACAAAGAGCTGGGAGAAATAATTTATCACACTAGAAAACAAAGTCTACACAGGCCAGGACATCTCTGCTTTAGGGATCTCTTTAGGGTTATAAATTGCAGAGAAGGTGCCAACCTGCACTGGTGAAGGGAGTCTCTACAATTGCGAGCACCCTCTACTAATGAAATCACAGATTCCTATCAATTAATGATCTATGCAGAAAACCCCATCATGTGATCATGCTTTTGTTCCCAAAGTCAGGATGAGTAGTAGACATAAGCTCTGCTTTCCCTTGGAGCCCTTTTTTGCCTCTTTATTTCCTTAAAGCTATGGTTTCGTAGCCCTCTCTCATGCAGAGAAAGAGTTTAAAAGGTTTTTCCCTTTCCAAAATGTCCTGTTAAATTCATGAGTAATACTCATAGGACAAAGGTAGATATCTATATTTTATTTCAAACTGAAACAAAAGTGGTAAGCAAGCTTGGTTAGTTTTAGATTATAATAAATAGACATCTTACCCACATGCAGGCTTCAAGTCTAACTTTTGACATGATGGTCCATAAAGAAATAGATCCTTTAATACCCTCTTCATCTGGACAAATAATCTGATCAGGATATGGTGGCTCTGGGAAATTAACTGAGTTGCATTCATAAGCAGCTAGGGTAACTGAAGCTATATGTGGGCCCTGCAAAATAAAATTTAAAGCATGAAACAAAATTTAAATACATACCATCACATCAATGCCTTTTACATGATTTTAAATTTATGCCTTAATATTTCTTAGCTGTTACACTCTTATTCATTGTAGCTTCAGGCAACTGCTGCTGGTTCCTTAGCCATTTTTGTCATGAATAGGAATAATTATAATTTTCACTGAAGTGATAAAAACCTGCATATTGTAATTTTAAGCAACAAGAATTTAATACTTGAAATTAATGGACACATTATAACATGAACATCTAAACCTGATTCCTCTCTACTAAATAGCTCAATTATTTTCCTGCCAATCTTGGTTAAAGCTAAATGGAAAGTAAAAATCATCACTGGTTCTATTTCCTAGTATAATCCAATTCAAAACTGTCAAATTTTAATTCAAAGAACTGCAATTTTTACCTGTACGATAGATTAGCCCCATAAACTCATTCTAATATAGAAATGTTATACAACAAACATCATGAAGAAACTTCTGTATTGAACCAACTGTCTGGGCAAGTTTGTTTTCTTTTTTTGTGTCTCAGTTCTGTTGTATAAAAACAGGAACATAACTAAGGACAACTTCATCAAATGATTAAAACTAGCATGGGGTAGCAGAAGTAAGCCCAAGGATACTTTTACTCTTGCCTCCAACATTAACCGGTTCTGTGATACTGACCAAGTTAATTACTCCTCTCAGTCTCAACCTCTTGATCTGCAAATCAAGGCAGTTGTACCAACTAGAGGCTATCTAAAATCCCTTTTATTTCTAGGAGTCTTTAATTCTAAGGTTTAAACTGTAATATATCAGAAAAAAATATCACTGTCCATTCAGGTATTTAAAAATGTGTTTTTAAACATTAGATTTATTGATATATTTTATTTTGCAACAAGAGACACTTCCCAAATACCCAAACAAACCCTTACAAAGTATATGTGGAGAAAATAATTACTTAGCAGAAAGGACTGACAGATCCTTAAAACTTGAGATAATTACGAACATTGACTAGAGTGTATTGCTTCTCAAAGCATTTAATTTACATGATGCTGAATCTACTATTTTTTCAGCTCTGCTTTTTTACTTTGAATCATGTCATACAAGTCATCCCAGCTTTCTATGAATCCTTCATATGTCAATTCTTATGGTATAGTAACAATGCATGACATTCATAACCTAATTTGCTCAGCTACTCTCCAACTGTTGGGTATATATGCTGTTTCCTGCCTTTTGTCATGACAAAATGCTGTTATGACTATTTTTGTACACCTGTCTTTTCTTACCATCAATAATACTGTGAGTATGTACAATTTAGTGAATTTTCCTGCATAATTCCCAATAGTTTTCCAGAAGGTGAAACCAATTCACATCAGCAGATATCACACAATAGTGGCTTACTTGTCTTAAAAATATTTTTATGAAGTTGTGTGGAAATGTGCATCATGAATATATTTCTGAAGTTGAAATATTAACTAGCACAAAATTACTTGTAAAGTCTTTGGGTACGCTGAGATTAGAAATCATCTTTCTTCTATTTCACTAATCATTTATAATTTACTTGTTCCTCATTTATATCCACATATTTTAGGAAATCTGTGGATATACTGTGTATTTACTACCTGAGAATAAATTTTCACAGAGAAATTATTATGATATTTTGAGGTTTTACTTGAAAATAAGATCATTTTCCACTGTGTTACAAGTTTAATTATGCTCTTATAAATGAAAATGGATTAAAATTATTCACATGTAAAATTAAGTGGCAATCAGATATAAAGTATTACAATTTAGTCCAAAACTGAAAACGTTTGGTACAAAAATCTAATCTATAATATGCTGCTATAACATTTTATATATTACTTTGAATGTTAACTTAAAATGTATAAGTGAATTTTCCAACTAAAACCTCCATCTTTATACACAAATAAAGAAAAACTGAGGTTTTTATTATTACTATTAATTACAGCATATAAAAGTTTCTATTTTTTGGAAACATTGCAAAAGATTCTTCCTGTGATGTTTCATAAATGAGTCAAATCTCTGAGAACACTAAGTGGTCTCTGCATAAAAGAAAATCTCTTTGCTCACACAATGAAGGAATGTGTGGTTCCAAGAGAGGGGCACACTAAAAAATACCCAACAATGCTTAAAACTAATACAACACCAGGCAGTGAAACTGAATATTATCTTATATTATTAATACTTAAAAGCATGTTAAAAATTTAAGCTATATTTCTTTTCATAAATATGCCCAGGTTTGGGGGGGAATTAAATTTAGAAAACTATGGTTCACCATTTAATATTTGATCAATTGATTATTAAAAGATGATTTCATTTGTGTCTAGTATAGAATGTGGTTTTATCCTTTTTTAGGCATTGAAAAACTTGAGAAATTATAAAATTATTACAATATGGAAATGTTATAAAGGATTAACAAATATTCATCAGTTCACAAGTGTTCGATACTTTATGTGTTAGACATGGATTTTTAAAAAAATTAGTTTCCAGTTATATAAATTTTGAGCTTACAGCAACCAAAGACAGGTACAAACACACAAAGTTTTTTTTAATATAATCAATTAAAAATGTTCAGCTATGATGAATTTTTTTTAAATGCCATCTCCTTATGAGTAAGAAACACCAAATAAATACTGATGAATGTGGTAAAAGTGAAAGAAAGAAAATACATGAAAATCCAATCATAAGTAAAATCTAGAAACAAACAGCTACAGAGTTCCAGAAGCTGAGGATGCATATATAAAATCCTCGCAATGTAAATTGCCATTTACCAGGCTTCCAGATGCTAGATAACCGAATCCTTGAGTTAAGAAAGAAATGACTACTTTTCAATTACACAAAGAGACAGCTTTGGTTTTCAATTTTTTTTCAGTTTCAATTTCAAAATTAATTATATAAAGATATTTAACATCTCCCCTACCTTCCTCTGGACCTTTCCATTCATTGAACTGAACAGATTTGTGCATTTTGCCACAACTATTCTAATAAGCCAACTCATGATTACTCAGCCTTAGAATTAGACGTGGTGTTTCACAGACAACATGAGAACTCTAATAATTCAGTCTTTTGGTTTTTATTCCTTCCTAATAGGCCATTTAGCTTCCAGCTCAGCATTTGAGTTTGAACTTTGGTAGCTACATGGGGATGTCCAGTAAATTCTTCTTAACACAGGAGAACAATGCTCTACAATGCTTAACTTCTTACCTGTATTAAAAAATTCAAAAGTAAACAAAAATCCTTGGAAATTAAAATGGTAACAGGAAAGGGAATTTAGAAATGTTATGTGAGTTCAAAGTATTCAAAGACTAAATTTCTCCTTCCATTTTATTCTCAGAACTACAATGATTTCAAAATGGATCAAAGTTGAGACAGACAAATCACCGGATCTGCAGTAAGGCTGTCACATCTTAATAGAATTCATGGTGTCTTGGGATCCTTCTGTGTTGCTCAGTATAGTAATTCTAAATAAAATCGACCCAACAAGCTCTCCTGACTGCCTATTTGTGACATATTGGACATCTGGATCTGTTTCAGATCAAAACCCCATGTATCTGTTCTCAAGAGCTATGTTACATTATAATTTCCAAAGCTTTGATTACAGAATCATTTTGCCTTGCCTAGTACAGAATATGTAGTACTTGGCCAAGCCAGAGTGTGTTTGGGTGAGAAAAAAACTATAGTTAGATCATGAAGTAAGATTTTGAATAAGGGCAATGTGTATAAATGCTTATGAAAAAATAATTTTACTATTTTTGACTATGTTAGCTAGACAGATGAAAATGTTACATTTCCAAAAGTTATCTTTTTACATGAGGTATGGAAATGGAATAATTTATTGATTGAAGTAATTTAAGTAATAACTAGGAAAAATCTATGAAATTAATTTTCTGTTACTTTTGAAAACATACCATGCATTCTGACTGCTAAAGGTATTTGAGAATAGCTCATTTTTTATTCTGAATAGGGAGATGTATCTATCCTTCCTTAAATCACACTCAACAAAAGCACTTGTATGCCAGATTCTCTTTTAAGAGCTGAGAATATAAACCTAAACAGAAAGACAGACCTTGCCCTCTCTGAAATACAAAAAGACAATGAAAGAAGCAAGGAGGAAAAAAGGAGTGGTCTGAGAAAATCTGGGAGATTCAGAAGTGCAACCTGAAGAAGAAATTAGATATGGCTGGCCTGGGTCTCCTCCTTAAAAGAGACAGGAGACAAAGAAGGAGAAGCAACAGGGGCTGATAGTGAACTTCAAGGATGAAAAGACTGCTGGGGCATTGTGAAGAAAGACTGCAAGTTAGGAGTGTAAAACAAGTTTGGTAGTGGAGAGGTCCTTAATTATGTCTGGCTGCTAAAAGGAGTGCATTTTATATTCCTATTCTTTTTCTTGTTACCTATTCTGTCAGGAGATAGTTGGAAGATGCTCTTACGAATGGCAACTTCCCATGTTCATGCAAAAGAGGTCTGGCCTCTACCAAAACAAATTTAGGCTCCTAATAAGGATATAGGAGAACTATGTTATTCTCAGGAGTTCTATAACTTCAAGCACTGGAATGAAAACCCTTAGGTGGTGGGTAGAAGATTTTATTTTACTTTAAACTACTTCTCAGTAGCTTTTGCTGTGGCATAGTACCCCAGGTAACTGTGAGTATACTTATGATTCTGTCCTAGCCCCTCTTCTCTCTCTCTCTCTCTCTCTTTATATTCTCTCGCTTGGTGATCATATAAGCTTCAAGAGGTTTAATTACCATCTCTAAGCAGATGACTTCCAGGAGCTATATAAACAACTCTGATATCTCTCTTAGGTTACGTTTGCTTAATGTACATTTCAAGACGAAATGTTCCACAGGCATCTCAAAATCAACATGTTCAAAATCAAATTAGTTATCTTTTCCTTCAAACAACAACAATCAACAGTTATTTAGCGTTACGTTGACAGGCACATGCTAAGAACTGGGAATACAAAGAAAGGCAATGACAGCCCTCAAGAAGTTAAAAATCTAATGGGGGAGACAATACATAAAAAGAAGCTAAAAAGGAAGGCTGAGGGAGTGAGAGGACCCAGCATAGGATCAGGATGAAGTCCTGCAGCTAGGGAGGGAAATGATCTGAGGAGTTAAGAGCTACACAGTTAATTTTATCTTGTAAGATGATGAATTTTTGAAGATAATGAAGTTCAAGAGAATAGTCAGGTAGAAAATGATGAGTTGAAAATCCTGGGTACATTCTTAAACCAAAAATCTGGGAGAAGCTCCCTCCAGAGGGAGGGAGAGGATCCAGGGGCAAGGAGCACAAGCCCATCCCTCTTCCTGTTTTCTGTCCACAGCACTGTTATCCTTTATCATTATCTTCCTATTATCCTTTCAGTAATTCAGGTCATCCTCTACTCCTCACTCTCACACATCGTACACATAAAACCAGCTGCCCTCTCTTATTTTTACTCTCACACTATCTCTTACACCTCTCCCCTTCTGGCTACCCACATGGCCATCCTCCTAGGTCAGGCCCTTATTACTTCTTATCTGGACTATTGCAACAGACTTCTAACTGGATTCTTGATCTCAAAAATCTCCACCATTCCACATCCTCCACCAAGCTGTAAGAGATTTTTCTGTGATGAAGGTCTGACCATGTCATTCCTCTTTATTGAAAAGTCTAGTAACTCCCTATTCCCTTCTTTGTTCAGCATTTAAAACTTTTTACCACCTGCACCCGTTACCCTTCCGATTTTATGACACATTATTCCCTTCCATACATTCTATGGTATGGTCAAACTATCCTTTTCTTTATAGGTGGCCTTCTATTTCTCATCTCCATGCCTTTGTACTGCCAGCTCCTCATGCCTAAAATTCACTCTCTCATCATTTCTGCTACTAATAAAAATTAAGCTCCTGAGTACAAGGACTATATTTCACTTCTGTTGAAAGGTACAAAGTAGATGTGATACATATAACTATGTATTAAGTACTAGGAATTTTAAGGCTATCTTCACTTTCACATTAAAAAAAGTCAATACAATACCACCCAAAGTTGGATTAATCCTAAACTTCCTTTATTTACAAGGAATTTATGTAACTGAAAGGTCTGATTTCATTTTCATGTCCCATATACAAATCATAAGGAATTGAAGAAACACCAGAAAGAAGCTACTGCAGACATGTGGCAAAAATTTTGACAAGGACATCCGTTCAAAAGCAGAAAACTGAAATCAGGTCATATTAATAAGGAATTCTACTTATTAAAGTTTCTAGACCAACCAAGATGAAAAATATCACAATAAAAGAAAAGGTGCTATGTGTGAGAGAAGACATATTTTACATTCCATATTATTTTCTTGGATCTAAAAACGTATTACCAAAAACTGTATGCTACACAAACACAAGTCAAGCAATTTCTCAAAGGTAAAAAGTCCTGATCAGTTTCTTCTGAGAAGTTTAGGGAAAAAGTAGATACTCAGTCCGGAATCCTGTGATGACGCTTATGAAAAACATCTATTTGCTATACTCTATCACTAAAAACTAGTAAGAATTTCTTAGCTTCGTATGCAATTAATTAAGACAATCTAGGCAATATATAAATGATTTAGAGACAACTGGTTATCGACATGACTTGCAAACCATATTGTTCTTTGTTGCTTTTAAGTAAATTTTAGAGAAATTTGGAAATTCTGCTGCAAACACAGGCCTTAAACTTATAATCTTTTAAATGAAATGTTTTCTCCCATCAAGATCAGAACGGAATTTCACAAAGATTTCATTTTGCAATGAACTCTAAAAGGATAGAATAAAAAAGTTCTAAAATTTTAAAAGGGAATTAAAAGTTCAGTACATTTAAATTTAGTGTAGTATTGTGGAAAAAGCAGTAAGTAGCCTCAATCAAAAAGATGGCACCAATACCCCCTTCAACACTTACCTTAATAAGGGCAAAACTCTTATCTTCTCTGAGCTCTAGTTTCAGTATATGTAAAATAGGGCTAATTAATAATACAACTTTCTCCACAGGCTGAATACTAGTTGACTAAATGGAGGCAAGGGATGTAAAAGTGCTTTGTAAACACAAAACATTATATAAATGTAGGTTGGCAGTACTAATATTATTGAAGAGGCTAGAAGAGGCCAGTATTCTAGTCATTTGAGTTTAGAACAGTCATGTAGCCTCACTGGATATTTATCTGTAAAACAGCATCACTTTTTTTACTTATGTCACAAGACAGGAAAAATGAAAGAGGGCATTTATGAACCCTCTAAAAAAATACAACATTACACAAATGCAAGATATTGTTGTAAATCAACATTAGCACATATTCTAAGTATATAAGAATTTCCTAATAAAAATATTCAGAAGTAGCCACTTCAGGAGGTAGTGAGTTCCCTCGAATTAGATCATCTCTTGTCTCGTGGGTGGTAGGGAGGAATTACTGTTAAAGTACATGGGCTAGACAAGATGACCTCTGGCGCCTCTTTCTGTTCTGGACTCTAGAATATTTATGTATATTATAGTTGGGGTTATTTTCATAATAAAAGTATAATGTTCAGGAAATCAGGCTAGACTATTAAGGGACTCTAATCTCTTTAAATCTAGACAAACTTTATATGAATGGTTGTGATGCTCAAAAGAAAGAAATTAAACAAGAAATACAACTCCAAAGGGCACAATAACCAAGAATGAAGTAAAACAAGTACTAGGCATTAGAATTCCCCTTTGCTTTGCTAAATGAAATCCTCCCACATTTCACAGAGAGTTTTGGGTTCATTTTTTGACATGATGCCTTGATCATGACATACAAAAATTAATACCCTAATCATTTCTTAGAAGAAGTTGGGGAGAAAGGTCTATGACTCCATAATTGGACAAAAAATAAATACAGGAGGTGACTTATCATTTTGCAAGGCTTATCCATCTTTCCAGAAAGTAAGTCATTGCATGCTTATCATCTGAGTCATTACATGAATATAAAGAAAGCAACATCAATACAGCATCACCACTAATTTTTTTTCTCCTTCCTTCACATGACGGAAGTATTATTTGTACTTTGAACTAAGGTCCTTTTGTGCTTGGGCAAATTCCAAGACTTTCTGCCCCCAAAAGGGACAGAAAGATGAAGCATAAAACACAGAGGTCAGTCAATATAATTACATTTTAAATTACTATAAAAGAACTTTCTGTCCAAATTAAAATGCATGACACCTGAGGAGAGAAATAGGTCCTTGTTTACTATGGTATTAACAATTACTACATTGTTGTGATTGAAGCCATTTGAGATTACTTCATGTTTATTTAATCAAATACTTTTACCTCTGTCCACCTGTGCCAAGTTAATAAGAATTCAAGGAATGTTTACATCACAGAAAACAAAACACGTAATAATCAAGTGAAGTAACCAACACTTATGTACTAGGCAGTGGGGATACACAGTTAAATTGAAAGTCCTTCTCAGGTTAACATTCAATTCATGAAAAGAATATGTATGCACATATAGTATGCATGAAATACATATGTAGTAAACAAACTCCACAAAACAGTGGAGGCAACTATCAGCTGGGGGGGAATCAAGAAAAGCTTCATCATATAAGGGATGATGTTTGAGCTGAGTTTTGAAGGAAGCTCAGAGGTGAGGAAAGAGAAGACAGGAAACAGAGTGGTATATGTGAGGAAAAGCAAAAAAGCTGGTCCACAGAGTGTGAGAAAGACAACAATACATAATAAATCTGGAAAGGTAGTTTAGGGTCAAGTTATGAAGTACTTTAAAAGCCAAAACAGCAGAGTTTGTATCTGATCAGAGTTAACTGGAAGCTACTGCAATTTACTGATGAGGAGGTGTCAGAACTGTGATGTAGGAATACAACTCTGAAAGCTATGAAATATCTGTTTCTCATAGAAAAAGCACAATGTCATACACTGGTTTTCAATAAATATTATATAATTATAATGGAGTCATCTTATGATATGTTTCAATGACAGAATAACTATAACTAAAAAGAGAGAGTTTCCAAGCCCTATAACAGAATGATAAATTTAGGCACACAAATACCTATTACTTAGCAACGTAATGAATACCTATTCACATATCTAAATTTAGCATATTACTTTTTATATACTTTGGAAAGATATTTAAATGATGATCCATGCTTTTGGTAAACATGGGAATGTTGCTAATTACTATACTTAACCAAGTCACTGGATAGTCAAATGCTCTGCCTCCCCCTTCTTTCTTGAGCTGGTACAGCTGTAGCCAGAAGGGCCTTTACAGTTACTACCCTTGTTTTGGCTTGATATTTGTGGTACTAGAATAAGTAAGTAAGTAAGACTCCCAAAATTCTAACTACAATTCTGAGTAAAAATCAGTCTATATTCAGGATTTGAAAACAAATGAAGCCTCCCCTCAGTTTTTTGAATAGCATTGGTAAGAGAAAAGACAGCCTTGGGGGGCCTTTTAAACCTATACATTTGTTCAGTAATCTCCAAAGCAAGCTAGAGAGCATAGTAAACAGAGAGTTAAGCCTGGAATCAGGAAGACCTAAATCCAAATCTGGCCTCAGATACTTGGTTAGCTGTGTGACCCCTCACAAACCACTTTAACCTCCATCTCAGTTTCCTCAGTCGTAACAAGAGGATAACAAAAGCTCCTAGAGATGTTGTGAGGATTAAGAGAGATAATATCTGTAATTCCCTTATCACAGTGCCTGGTACATAGGTGTTTAATACATACTTCCTTCCTCTTCTTTATTAATATTAAGGAAGAGGCAAGAAAAACTGCTACTTTAGAAATGTCCTTTCCACATGCTTAGGGATAAATATTTCAAGTACGAAAAATATTTTGCCTTTCTATGTTTCCAAATGAACTGATCTGCCAATCATTTTATTTCCATTTCAGAAGATAGTAAAGGAAGATGCTAGGCTACAAATGCAGGAAGAATAAAATTTAATCCCAGCTGACTATGGGTCTTTATGTTGAAAAGCAACATGTAAGTTACAAGTATTGGAGTCAGTTTCTCTCGATTCTTATTTTACAATAAAACTAACATTGTTAACATTTTTCATCTGGATGAAAAACACATAAAGATCGATAAAAGCTGAAGGTCTTACTAACCAGCTAAACACAGAGCAAAATTAAGTATTCATATCAGCATGAGTAAAATCCTTTGAGACTTTCACTGTACACTCAAATGAGGCCTGCTTTATTTCCCGTGTAATCATGGAACAGGAGATTTAGAAACTATTTTGGAGCCTCACTGAATCCCAAACACCTAACCTCCTCTGAACCATTTGTGACAAATGTTCATATAGCCTCCACTGGAGGAATTTCAATGATATAAAATTCCCTATCTTTCTTAGGCAGCCTATTTTACTTTCAGACATCTCTAATTATTAGAAAGTTTCCCCTCAGGCTAAACAGAAATTTGTCTCCTTAACTGATTCCCTAAAAGTTAAGCAACATTAAGCAATTAACACTTCCCTACCTAAAATGACTACCTTAACTTTTAAATATACATGAATATCAAAGTGCTGAAGTTGCTTTTAACTGATTCTCAGATGTGACAGAATTCAGAAGGCAGAAATCACAGTCAACAGAGGTAAGCTACCCATACAGTTCTTGAGCTTCTGCTTATCATTCCGTCTCTTCTTTTCTTTGCAGTTCCCTGTACAGAAGAGGTGCAATAAACTGGAAGCCGGATACAAGGGGATTTAGTTTTTCAGGTGCCCTTTACAAGTCCCACTCCAGGCAATGTCTCCATCTAGTGTCAAGCTAGATTCACTGCATTATACTTGAAAGCCAACTAAACTTAACAGTGAGATCTATCTACTGGTTAGTAATTTTTAGACAGGACAGAATCTCATGGGTCATTAACGGCCAGTACTAATAGTATGCAACTGACTGGCCATTTTCCTGTCTTGTAGTTTGGTGATTCAATGTTATCTACTTGTGCCTATAAATGGCATATTAGATGGTAATGTTCTCAATACAAAGCCGTAGTATTTTTGAAAATAAAACAATGCTCTTGTTGATCTTATTGACAGTTCACAGTTCCAGTTATAGAAAAGTATTATAGGAAAGACACTGAAATAATCCCACCACCAATTTAACATTTAACCTTAATCCTTAAGATATGGAAAAATCCCTCTAGAAAAGCCTAATTTCTACTAATTTCAACACTTCATTCCTGCTGGGTTCTTGAAGACTAGGTCAGTGTCCTACCAAGATCCGACCAAGCTGAGAAAGTTTTGATCATGGTCCCGGAAGAGACTGGTCCAGTCAGTAAGATATAGCCAAACTAAATAAGTACAGGAGGATGGCTACTACATGATGAATTCTTTGGTCATGGCAATCTATACAATAAAGGTAAAATGTCTGTCTACATCAATGGTTCTCAAACTTTTTGGTCACAGGACCTCTTTCCATTCAATAACTACAGAGGACCTCGAAAAAGTTCTTGTTCATGTGGGCTATATGTGTTATTTTTTATAGTATTGTAATTAAAATATCTTAGTATTATTACGAAACTACTTTTGAGTATGGGTACTCGTTGAAAGGGTCTCAAGAACCCCCAGGGATCCTGGATCACACTTTGAGAAACTGCTTCACTAAGCAATAAGGAGCCACTGAAGCTTTTTTTTGAGCATTTTAGAGACCTAACTAGATACATTTGTGTGTAAATAAGACTTATCTATCAGCAATGTGAAGGTTAGATTAGATTAGGGACAGAGACTAACAGCAGGAAGACTTAGGTTGGTGACAGTCCAGGTTGGCAATAATGAATGAATGTTAATATTTAAGAATTTCTGATCTAGAGTAAGACTATCTTAAATTTGTTACTTTTCCATCTTCAATGTGTAGTGTTAATAATGAGAAATAGAAAGTATTATTGCCCATGTAAACTTAAGCCAAACCAACCCAATCCCCCTCCCCCCACCTCAGGCCAGAATCAATTTTTTCTGCTATTTGGCAGCTAATTTATAACTTGCTAGATTTTTCATCTACCCCTTTCTTAATACAGTTTTCCATTTTTCCATAACGTCCTTCCTTCTTCCTCAAACATAACTGCTATAGGATTTTCTCTTCAAAACTGGCTTTAATAAAGGGTTCATAAGGTATATTAAGTCTAACCATTTCATGCTCAGAAGTTATGATCCAATCACGTAGCAAATGGATGAACAATGGTAAAAGAGAAAATAGGCAAAAGTCTATAGGGTGCGGCATATACTACAGTCCCTAATTTTATTGGTACAATAAGTCTTACTCCAAGAACCTCAAATTAGCTATAAGACACCAGCTAATATCAGATAAAAGCCTATACTCCTTTACAGTTTCAGACACCTGGTGATAAAATTGGGAGAGAAGGAACACTTTTCATACAGAGCATGACTTCTACCAGGCCAGAGACCAAATATTCCCATAACATTCATGTCCCAGATCTACTGAGAAGAAACACAATGTGTGTTTGCCAAGAAGACAATATATCACTTCAAATCCCACATAGTCTTTCCTTTACCTTTTCCATTCCACCATATCTGTTTCAAAAATGAAGTCACTATGGACTAGAGACATTAAACTAGCCCTAGGTGGCAGAATAAGGAAAATAGTTCAAGAGTCTACTGTTAACTCTTGTTCACCAATGTTTTTCCTTTGGATATCAGTTTTTAAATGCTGAATTGTTTTTGTATTTGGGCATGGTAGGGGTAAATAATGTAGCAACATTTGAATACCCCAAGAAGAGACCTGTCTTTGAATCAGAAAAAAAAAATGGAAAAAATGCTAGTTTTATGCTTCTTGAGTATGTTTTAAAATTGTTTTAATCCACATGCTAACAAATAGGCTGCTGGCTTTATTCTTTTAAAATCAATCTTACTGCTCTGAATAGGATAAGACTTCTTAGACATTAAGATAATTAAAATTTATCTCAAAATTTAGCTTTTGAAACCAAGACACTGATTAAAAGAAAATTTCTATAAAACTTACTTATTAAAAATTTACTCTTTACATGATAATTAAAAATTGTATCATTAAATCAGAGAACTAAGCCCTTTCAAAGATATGGCTAGGTAAAGAATTCTTAATCAAATAAGGGATACAGGCAATAACAAAACATCAAATAAATAATTTCAATTATATGAAACTGAAAAGCTTTCACGTGAGGGTAATACCCTTCTGTGTTGCCTCTCCAATTCATACTTTCAGGATGGGTCTCCTGAGGGATGACTACCCCAAGTTCAATGTACTTTGTGGGTTCTCTCCATTCAAAAACAGCTCAGGAATTGCTGGACTTTGGCAGACTACTCTCTCAGGTGCAATATCTTCTATTGGGTGAGGGGTTATACTGCAAGATCTCATTGTTTATGGAAAGTATGGCGTTTGGAAGAGGTGTAATAGAAAATGCAAAGAGCAATCCTCCCTATAGTTGGCTGTCTCCTTTCAAATGCCAAAGAAAATTCACCTCAGGTCTTGTTTTCAAGGTCACAAGAGGTACGACTGATCCTCTCTGGCTTGTCAACTTGTGATTCCATCAAACTGATTGAGGTTTTTTGAAATGATGCCGTTATTATACTAATTATGCTGAATATAAAGCATCTATAATGTCCATATCCATACCCTTTGACTCAGAAATCTTACTTTAAGGTTCATGAACTTCGGAAGACAAAGGAAATAAAGTCCTATGTACACCAAAACATTCATATCAACACTTATCCTGGTAGTAAAAAACTGGAAACAAAGTGGATGCCCATCAACTGGGGAATAGCTGAAGAAACTGTAATGTATGTAATGTACACATGAAAGTAATGCCCTATTACTGTGTCATAAAAAAAAACGGGCAAACATAAAGAATTCAGAAGAATAGGATGACTTATACGATCTGATACAGTATAAAGTAAGAAAGATCAGGAAAATACCTATCCAATGACTACAACAACTTGGAAACAAACACAAAACACTAAAAAATGAATGCAGTCAAACTGGTTCCAAAGAAGGGATAAGAGAAGGCTCCTCTCACTGATTCTTTGCAGAGAAGAGAAACTAAGTAGAACACAGCACATAACACAACCTAATATAACAACACAGTCTTTTATGACATGTTAGTAAATTTCACTGAATGAGGTTTTTTCCTCCTTTATTCTTTGTTACAAGGAATGGCTCTGTAGGTCTAACAGGTGCAAGAGATATGTAAGTGATGAAAAAAATAAAGTTATCAATAAAATGCATTTTAAAAAATACAATGGCATAATTATAATGACAAAGTATGACCTGGAAGAAAGGTGGAAAAGATCATTTCTTTGCAGAAATTGGGGACCTATGTATGTGGAATATAGTCTATTTAGGCTCAGTTGGTATGTTGGCTGGTTTTTTCTGAACTGTCTCTTCTTCCTTTCTTTTCATTCTTTGTTTAAGGGATGGTTCAATAGGAAGAATTATGTTCAGGGATGAAGGTAAAAACAAAAAATATCAATAGAAAAGTTTAAATAAACAATTAAATAAATGTTACTCTTACCAGATAAAGCAGAAAAGTATGTAGACCTGTTCCAAGCCCAACAGAAGACAGAATTCCTAAGCCTACCCAGTAGGCACACCAAACAATCTTTTTTTCCATATATCTCACATACTGAAAAACAAGAATATTACAATTTCAAAATTGTCTCAAACCATCTGTCAATGTTAGGTTAAGTCAACAAAAAGAAAGGATTACAACTAGAAAGAAACTCTTCTTCCTTTTTCTTATATAACAACATATGTAGTAGGAGATAGGCAACAAAAGGGTTAATTACCATTCAGCTAATTAGCAAAAAGATTTTAGATTTCAAATTATTTTCTTAAGTATAGCTATCACGACTAAGAAGCTACTAATAAAGAGAAGAAGTTTTTAAAAGTCACAAAATTTATGAATATAAAAGATTATGGAGAATAGAGTAAAAAAGTGATAGCTATGACTATAAATATTATCCAAGCTAAAAAAAAAGATATGCAAAATGACAGTCACACATTGAGAACCGAGGTATAATAGGTGCACTGTAGCAACAAAAACAAACTGATAGGGAAAGAACACCTTGAGTCCGTCTGGAAATGGAGACTGGTGGGAAGAATTCCAGAATCAAGGAAGATTAGAAGGTAAGGAAGAGCGGGAAGGGATATTAGCGACTATCTAGGCTGGAGCTTCTTCACTTTTTTTGTTCCATGATCCCTTTGGGCAGCAGTCTGCTTTAGTCTATGGACTTTTCCAGATAACATTTTTAAATGCATAAAATAAACAGGTTTGCCAAGGAAAGCAATGACACCGAAATATAGTTATCAAAATATTTAAAAAGTTCATGGCCCCTGGCTTAAAGATGGAGAGAATAAAGTACTTGGAAGTTATAAATTGTTCAAGGTCACACAACTAATAATGGGAAAGGAATGTTTTTGAGTCGTCTTTTATCTCTAAATGTAGTGCTCTCTCCACTAGTCAAAAGGAGTTCTAGAAGTTCCGGCTTCACTGCCTCAACTGTGGCATAGGCTCTTCAGGAAGACAATGTAATTCTGTTATTGAATAGTTTTTTTAAATTCCCTAAAGATTTATTTATTTATTATTTTTTAGTTTTGAACATTTGCTTCCACAAGATTTTGAGTTCCAAATTTTCTCCCTATCTCTCCCCTCCCCCACCCCAGGACTGCATGCATTCTGATTACTCCTTCCCCAATCTGCCCACCCTTCTAACTGCTCTGCCCATCCCCTTCCCTTCTATTTTCCTGTAGGGCAAGATAGACTTCTATTCCTCATTGCCTGTATATCTTATTTCCCAGTTGCGTGTAAGAAAAATTTTAACATTTGTTTTTTAAAACTTTTGAGTTCCAAATTCTCTCCCTCTTCACCCACCCTCATTGAGAAGGCAAGCAATTTGATACAGGTTATGCATGTGTAGAAATGCAAAACACTTCCATAACAGTCATGTTGTGAAAAAAACTAACTATATTTCCTCCATCCCACCTTTGTTCCACATTTATTCTATTCTCTTTTGACCCCGACCCTCCTCGAAAGTGTTTACTTCTAATTAACACCACCTCCCATTTGCCCTCCCTCCTATCATTCCCCCTTTCATCCCCTTCCCCGCTACTTTCCTGTAGTGTAAGACAGATTTTCATACCCAGTTGAGTGTGTATGTTATTCCATCCTTAAGCCAAATCTGATGAGAGTAAGGTTCACTCATTCCCTCTCACCTTCCCCCTCTGTCTCTACTGTAAAAGCTTTCTCTGACTTATTTACCCCATTCTACCTCTCCCTTCTTCTCCCAGTACATTTCTCTCTTTCACCCCTTAATTTTATTTTTTAGATATTGTCCCTTCATATTCAATTCACCCTATGTTAATACTGAGAAAGGTCTCATGAATTACAAATATCAAATTTCCACGTAGGAATGCAAACGGTTCAGGTTTATCAAGTCCCTTATGATTTCTCTTTCCTGTTTACCTTTCCATGCTTCTCTTGAGTCTTATATTTGAAAGTCACATTTTCTACTCAAACCTGGTCTTTTCATCAAGAATGCTTGAAAGTCCTCTATTTCACTGAAATTTCATTTTTTTTCCTTGAAGTATTGTACTCAGTTTGGCTGGGTAGGTGCTTCTTGGTTTTAATGCTAACTCTTTTAACCTCTGATTCTTTTTTTTTTTAATATAAATTTATTTAACTTTTTACATTCATTTTCACAAGATTTTGGGTTCCAAAATTTTATCCCCATTTGTCCCCTCCCCCCACCCCAGTACACTGAGCATTCTAATTTCCCCTATCACC
>CM053770.1:543600278-543651655 GCA_028658325.1 Potorous gilbertii
CAAAAGGGGAGAAAATTTTGGAACCCAAAATTTTGTGAAAATGAATGCAAAAAGTTAAATAAATTTATATCAAATAAAAAAATCATTTATTACTAAACTGTCTTTGGTACAAGATTAGGATGCACAGAATACTTGTGAATAATTGTTAAAATTGGGAAAGTGCAAGTTTTCCCATTTCCCATGATTTACTACTGACAACTTCGCCTGTCTTCATGTTCCGCTTGTACCTAGGGTTCTTCATTGGGTTGAATGACAATACCATTACTACTACAGTGCTCCAAACAAATCAAGCAAGTCGGTTTTTGGAAATACACTGACAATACATGTTCACTGAGAATTCTAGGAAAGTGCTCACAATGCATGAGATAAATGCATATCCATATGCCATTGGTGAATACATTGCTGCTCTGTTTACCGTTTAAGCAACATGAGGAACAGAATTATATCATGTGATGATTACATGATGTAGTTATAAACCAATTTTTGGACTGAAAAAACAGGGTGTGACAATTATGTAGCGAAAGCATATGCAGAGTAAGCATATTTGCAGGTAGCAGGAAAGGAACCATTTAATAGGATAAGAGTGAGGATTAGAGAGACAGGTGGAAAAAGAGAGGGTGGGATCAAGTATACATGCAGAAGAGTTAATGTTGGTGTCATCGTTTACCATGTGTATGACCTAAAGCAACATCTTCCAATTGTTGCTATATGCAGATGACATTGTACCAATTGCACCAAGCCCTACAATGTTGAGATAGCCTTTTGAATGCTCCCAATAACCTTGCAAAAGAGGAAGAATTGAGTTAGGATAATGTCCAGACTTAGACATGTAGATAGTTGAATGGACAGTCCCTTGGGTTTGTCCATTAGTAGCTATAGTCTGAATAAGTACTGCACATGGACCTGGATCCAGAATTGAAGGGATGATGGTGGACTGGATTGCATTGGGGAAACTACATAGCACTTTCAATAATCCCACATTGTTCACTGTTAGAGAAGAATATCTTTTCAACACAGTATTTTATCAGTGTATCATGAAACACCACATTCTCCAGAAAATCCAAATTGGAAATGACCTAAGGGGCAGCAGAGAGATGTATGTTGGGAATTGGTAATTGAACAGTCTATTGCAAATAATAACTTGTACACAAGAACTATCCAGGAAATGTAAAATTGGGAAAGACAGGCCAGTCTTACAGTGAAAGTGAAGGTTAACAGTGCTGAGTGCCATACTGTAACACACAGAATGTTAACTAGATGAAGGCCTCCAACATGTTGCATAGTTCCTCTATAGAGCATTTAGTTGGAGGACAGGAAGATAAGATGTAGGTAACTGTGATATTTACCATTAGGAGTATATGCATTGTTAAGATCATAAATCCACTGAAGAAATGTCATTGCTCTCTTTCCTTATGTCTTTCCTCTTATTTTTCCCATTAGGATTCCTTTGATTTTCTGAGTTCACATGGAATTATTTAATCACCATTTACAATTTATTTTCTAGTTGTATGCTACTAATATCTAGGCACGAAGCTGATTTTTGTGACATTCTTCTGTTACAAAATACTGATAGCTATTGTTGTTCTGGGATTTGTCTCTGTTTTTGTTTACAGGGAATGACTAGTATACTGCAAGTGGCTTATGGTTTAAGATAGGTCTGCTTAGAAAAAATCTCCATATTGATGTGGGGTTGTTGCTAGATTCTTTCTCATATATTAAAATCATGATTCTTACTATTTTTCTCATGAATATGATGAATTATGTTCATACTCTTCCTTCCTTCTAGATTTACATATTTCCAAGAAGAAATAAATCTAACTTAGTCTTTGTAGAGATCTGTTTCAAGTAACAGATTATATTTGCCTAGATTTTCCTCAGGAGTTCTGTGTCTATTCTCATAAATGTTTATAACACATTGCTTATTTATTATGGTCCTCATTACCTTTTGGAATTAAAACTATATTTGTCTGTTAAGGTTAATTTTTTTCTATAGTTAAGAATAGTTAGTATAGGATAGGGATCATTTCTTTGAAAGTTTTAGAAACATTGTTTAGTGAATACAGTCAGCCCAGGTACCTTTCTCATCCCTCAAAGTGTTTTCTTATTTCTCCTTGTTGAGACCGTTTGGGCATTTTGTTTTTGTAGATATCCACTTCCTTTTGATTATTCTGTTTGTTTTTGTGCAGGTCTGTAAGATCATTGATATGGGGAACTCTGCATGAGGACTATATTCTAACAGTGCAGCTTAGCTTCTGCTGTTCAGTGTATAGTCATAGAGAGACTCTTATGTCAGTTGTGTGAGTCATTAAGAGGTTAAGTGACTTCCCCAGGGTCACACAGGCAGTATATACTAGAGGCAAGACATTTTTATTATTTCCTTCTTTCTTGATTTTTTTCTTTAAATGGCCTAATTTATCAGTTTTATTATTTCTCCTTTTTCTATATTTCTCTTATTTCTTACTAAAAATAAAAGACAAAGACTATAAGAATAAATCTGATGCTATCAACCAAATTTCCCCTAAGTCCAGCTTTATTTTTATTTTTAAAATATTCTTAACACCCTTTTAGCCCAAGCAGTATTGTGACATGGAAGGACCATGAGTTCAAGGTCTTTGCCAAGTTTTTCCAAGCTGGAAAGGTTTTGAATGAGGAATTAGTTAAAGATTGTATATTTTGTCATCACCAGAGAGATAGCCAACCAATGAAGGCTTGAGTTTCTTTGTCAACAGCAGCTCATGGAGAGGCAGTGCAGTCTGCTGGCGAAATCACACAATAGTAGTTTTCAGTCATGTTTTTTTATGTTCCTTCATATTTTGATGTTCGTTTCATCCATTTTGAGCATTGGGTTAATTTTTGTAAGTCACCCTAGGTTCACAGGACAAAGATTAAAAAACAACCACCCTCTATTTCTGAAAATAAACTTTGAATAAATAAGTGAAAGTTCATAAAAAATACCTACAAATGCTACCCAGTAGTTTTGTCCACAGGAAAATGGAAGTTAACATACTCACTCTCTGTTAAGGTATCGATTGGCAGGTCCGACCACCTTTGTCAGGACTTCCTGTCCTTGAGAAGGTCTCTCCCAACAAGGAGCCACATTTTAACACTTCCATAGCCAACTTGGTCATCCTGCGTGGTAAAGATGTGCACAATGCTGACCTAGGTAAGCAAAAATCACGGTGAAAATGAAGTATTTTTGGTAAAGATGATTAATATAAACCAACCCAAAGGTTTTTTTAGGGGGTGGGGCAGACTGGGAGGGATGGAGGAGCAGGAAAGTAACCAGTGTTTGTTTGTGTGGCACAATGGAGTTAGTGCATTTTGGCCCAAAGTTTTCTGAAGAGTTGGCTTTATAATGCTGCTGCTACTGCTGGCTCTCATTTCCTTAGCTGGTCTCTTGTTTCAATTCTGATTTGATGAATTCAGCAGTATTGTAAATTGGTCAGTTCATGCACTTGTATGAAAGAGCCAAGCAAACTCTCTAATAAGCCTTCTATTAAAAAAAGCCTAGTGGGGAAGAGAGAGGTCATTTAAGTACAACACAGTTGTGTACTCTCTTATTACTCTTCATATTGACTTAAAAATAGATCAGAGATTTTTTGGTACATGTAAAAAGAGATTATTAAATGATCTGGAAAATTAAGAAATAACAGCTGGGAGAATAACTTGTGCTATTTCCTCCAAAGAGTGTTTTAAAGATTCGGCCTTATACACTTCTTGGCTCCAGCCCAGTGATGCCTTCAGTGAATGGAGAACACACCGAGCTTTTAACAAATATGAGAAATCGGCTGCTTTGGTCAGCAATAGTCAGTTTTTACTAAAACCACTTGATACCATCATAGGCAAAGCTTGGAACATGTTTGCTTCAAAGTAAGTGAAATAAGCTTAAAATAACATATTGGCAGCTTAATTACAGACCTGTGATTCTTTGCCACTAGTAATCACCATGTGTAGTCTGTGTGTTTTTGAAGGTCACTAGTCATATCCATGTATATCCAAGGATTTCTGAACATTAGCCATGTCGCCACTGCCTGGTGTTGGAGGAACCTCTCTAGGTAGTGAATGGCAGGGACTAGTACACTAAAATACTGAGTAACCCATAGTGCTAAAATTAACCCCTCAACTGTTCTTTCTTCCTGCCCCAGAAAGGCCAAACACTTTTACATGTTGCCATTTTTGTGACTTCTTTTCAGTTACCCTGTATCATATTTAGCCTAATGTCACCCAAATTAAAAAAAAGATCATAGATTATTGGGCATGTTTGGGTGTTTTGTTTTTGTCTTGTCCTGGCCCCATACCTCTGTAGTTGGATTCTCAATCTTTACCAGTAAGTAGAGTTGAAGTGGGTGTTTATGGGGTATAACGATAGTCCAAAATGTTATTCTAAGATGCATTTGGAGAATCATAGACACTTCGTAGACTTTTAAGTTGTAGCTATCTATTTCGTGGACTCCAAATGGATATATGTGTGTATACAGTCCAGTCAGTAAAAAGTGTCAGTAAAAAGAAAAACAATGAAAATTGGAGTTTCATTAAAAATGAAACCAGAAGAAAAAAGTCTGTTTTTGTTTGTAACTATGGTTGAAATTGTATAGGTAGAAAAATTGAATAAACAGATTGTTGGTTTTTCATTTAAATCAGATAGTATTTCATTTCTTCTAGATCATGCTTCTTTTCTTTTCTTTTAAATGATATTATCCCATTGTGAGAAGAAACTTAGTGACTTTTCCACTTTCCCCAACCTGTCAATCTCCCAGTTTCCGAAATGATTGGCAAACATAAAATACAACCAATTTTTCTTAGGCACTTGTTTTGTCTATTCATTATAAGTATACCTTGTTTTTATGTCATAACTTGATTCCTGGAAAACTTTTTATATGTGAACTGAATATTTATTTTCAAAGTACTTGGAAAGCTTGCTATTGAAAGGTATCTCTAACATTAATAATACTCATCTCTTATTTCTTTTTCGTAACTAAATTCATTTAACAGTCATTGACAGCCTATGGCACATGCCTGGCTGCTCCTTACAATCACTTGCCTCCTCTCTAGGGGAAGAAACAGCTTTCGGTAAAGTAGATAGAATGTTGAGCTTCAAGTCAAGAAGACCTGAGTTCAAATCCAGTTTCTAACTAACTAGCTGTTTGATTTTGGACAAGGCACTTAATCTTGTTCTCCTTCAGTTTCTTCCCCTATAAAATGGGATTATATGCTTATTTCCTTTCCTTCCTTCTTCAAGTTGGCATTATAACATTATTCTGGAATGCTAGGGCTTTGGCCTACAACTTTACAACTCTTAATGTTCAGAAGAAAAAAAGGTGCATATTATAGCCCAATTTTGAATTAATATGCTCAAATTCCATATTTAACATCTTTTTTCCCATTTTTCTACCAGAGCCTATGTTCACCAGTATACGAAGTTTGGAATTGAAGAGGAAGACTTTTTAGACAGTTTCACAGTATTGGAACAGGTTGTCGCCAGTTACTGTAATCTTTGATCTTAAAATAAGTGAACTTTCAGAGGAAGAAAGTATCTCTGAATACTTCTGGATTAAAATATTTATTAACCATGTTCTCTATCATGTTTCAAAATCCTACCTTGTTAAAGCATCAGATTAGAATTCAGACTGTAGTCTAAAAATAGTGGAAAGGAGGAGCCTTTTTACCAAAGAAAAGCTTTTTTTCAATAAAAACATCTTTTTGAAGAATTATTAATTTAAAAGGAAAATGGGTGCTTTCATAAAATACCTTGGTGAAGAATTGTTACAATGGGTGCTGTTATAAATGATGCTTTGATTCTAAGAATTACTAGGAAAAAGTATATGCTGTCTTTGCTGACAAGTAATCACTTTCAACTGCTACCTTGTCCTGGAACCTTTACTATTTAGTCAGGAACATTTACTAAATCTGAACCTGCCTCATGACAATGCTGGATATTCAGTTATGCTTAAACTGCAATTCTAGAATAGAGAGGTAATCTCCTGAATTAATAAATACTTTACGCCACAGGAGGGCGCCGTTGCCAAACGCCTTAATCAAATATTTGCGGGCTTACCTAAATTTTTCACATAAGTGTATCTGATTGAAATTTGTGTTTCAAAATAACTTTTAGAATTATAATGACTGAATGCTAACCTAAAATACCAGAAGGGCATTACATCTTTTATTTTTACAAGACTTTCTTTTTTTTTAAAAACTTATTAGTTATTGCAGAATCTGATTGAGTCTTTTCATTTTTCACTATTAAATCCCCCTTTGATAACCATTGTTAAGAGTATTTGGGGGGAGGGTCCAGAACAACTTTAATTTAGTCTAGTTTTAGTGCTTTCAAATTTATATTGACATGTTAGACTGAAATGTTGTCCATACTGCACATACACACACACACACACCCCCAATGCCTTATATAAAACCATATTTTCCTTTCAAAGATATATGGTTTTAGGGGCATGGCCTATGTTTTTACAAATTCAGTAGATACTTCAGTCAAATGTCAGGTTGCTGTAGATAGAAACAGACTTTACATTTAAACAAAGGTTAGGAACTGGCTTTTTTCCCCCCTATATCTACCAAAATGTCAGTAAAATAAGTATTTGTCATTTAATTGGGAAAAATATTGTATCTGAGTAAATGTAAGGTAATAGAAAATATAGAACAGATCAGTATTAAATAGTTGAAAAAGATAAAGCAGACTTGAAAATTAGCAGATGTCTTGGAAGGGAAATGATACATCTAAAAAGCACATTATATATGGTACGTTGAGAAATGTACAGTGAAACCCACATAGGAAAATTCACCCTTTCTGCCAAATCTACCAGTAGCCACTTTTTATTTGACTAAATGACAGTATACTGTTTGACTCGTTTCTTCCTTTTCTTTCCATATGGAAACAATTACCTTTTTTGCTGTTTTTCTTATCAACTGTTGCTATGATTAAAAATATTGAACTATATCTTATTTCTAAAGAATGCAAAGAGTGGTCTGTACAACTGCTGATTTTTAAAAGACACACCCCACGGCTGTATTGAGTTAACCTCTGTGTATTTTAAGCTTTATTTTGCAAAACTTAGAATATAATTACTTCTTCAAATGACAGTTAAGCAGTAAAGAGACTCAAAAACACAAAATAATTTCCCAGACTAAATAAGTATTAATGGATACCTATACATGTCTTTAGCCTGGAATTAACTAACTTCTGATAAAAGGCAAACTCAAAAAACAGCTTTAGGTGACATTGACATGACTGGTATTAATGTGTAAATTTTCTTTTCCGTCATTGATACCTTAGTTCCAACTCTAACAAAAGGCTAACTGCAGTTTGGCGATTTGAATTGGTGTGTTTTAGGGAAAGGCCAAGTTAAGTTTTATAATTTAACATTAGTCAGAGTTTCCTACTTATCTAAAGATGACTTGGAGAGTATTAAATTTGCCATCTTCTATATTCCAGGGCTGCTATATTTTTTATGTATAATATATACCCTAGAGATTTGTTGGTCTCTGATATATTCAATTAGGAAATAAGGTGAAATGTTATTTTCTCCCTTTGGAATGTTATGGTAGAGCTGTAATTCTTAATTAAAAAAAACAACTTAAGGAAATCAGGTCTGGATCACAAAGGATTGATCTACCTCAAGTAATTCAATTTGATCTTCGTAGATAAAATGATAAATCTGTTATAAATTGAGATTCTGAAGAAATATGGAAATGATGTTGTTTAAATCCCTGTACAGCTTTAACATTGTCATAAAAACTCAAATATGAGGTAAATACTAAAATACCTTTTCCCAGATTGCTGTTTCAAACTTATTTATCTAAAAATTTTCACCATTCTACCCCAGCCTGACTGGTCCTGATTTCTAGTGTCCCTAATACCTCTAATAAAAATGCAGTGTTTCTATCTAAATCTCCCACTTTCATGCATTTTTGATGCTATCCTACCTGCCTGGAACAATTTCCCCTGCTATGATTTTGACAATCAATAAATATCAAGTTTCTTTATAATGTATGGCACCCCCGTCCATGTTTTGTAATTAATCAACTTTTCCTCCAGTAAGACCCCTTCCAGCTGTGTGATTCAGTGCTCCTGGTCTCATCCATGGATCATATGTCACATTCATTTTAAGGGCTGAATATGATAACCTTTGTCTTCCCAAATCTAAAGTTTACTAAGAACTTTTCCTCCATAAAAAGATGGATGTGAATAATCAAAATTAAGGGATTAATTTTAATTATTTCCAGCAAGATCACAAAAGAAAAAGTGGCTCCTTTTGTTTTCAATTTACATCTGAACTATAGACCATTTCTGTTTCATCCCCTGTTTAAACTCAGTCCTGACCATCATATTTATCACACTTGAACTTCTGTCTAAAAATCTGCCTTTAGACTTTCTCCATATATTCATGTCCAATTTTTCCTCTCTTAATCCAAACATTAAGCAGACACTGTCTTTCTTGTTCTGGCAGAGGGGATCCTATCAGACTTACTGATGAAATTGGGATTTCAGTCACACAAATGTCTGTTTTGAGAAAGAATTTCACTTAAAGGGTAGTTAGTGTTATTCCTTAAAATATATTTGAAATTGCAAGGATGTGGGATAAAAAATTTCTTATTTTTAAGTGCTCTTCTATTCAGCAATTTCTTAGATGATGCAATATTAACCTTATTTATTATGGCTATTACAGACTGAATCAGAACTTTTCCAGCAGCAGGAAGGATTGCACAAGAGGTTAAAACAAACAATGTGAACATTTCTAGTTTCTAGGGAACTCAGTACAGAAGACAGTATGGCCTCCAAGAAAGGGAAAAGAGACTGAATAAAGATGGGAAAGCCTTACGCTTTCAGAGAGCCAATGAGGCCATAAGATAACAACAGAATTCCTGATGATTAAAGAGGATTCTGGGAACAGACTGTGAGTTTTTTTTAATCATGCCAGGAATTTAGGACACTTACTAGGTTGTTTTTTTTGGTTTGGTTTTTTTTTGAAGTGTTGTTTTCTCAAGAAGGAAACAGTGAGCTGGATTGCTTTCAGTAACTAATAAGTTACCCACTGATCCCTATTATCTCAAAATAATACCTCCAGTAGAACCTAAGCTCTCTTTGAGCAACTACTTTGCCTTTGTGTCCGCTGCACCAAACACACAGTAGATATTTAATATTTGTTTGTTGAATTGAGCTGAGTCAAATGGACTCTTGCTTGTGGCGGAGCAAACATGATACCAAATGGCTTTTCTCATTTTAATTTATCTTAAATTTCCATAGCAAGTAAACGAAGATTTTAGAGCTTTGGGGGCAAGGTCTTGGGAATTATTGAGGCTGTGATCAGACAAAGCAGCCTGTCTCTACCAGAACACAGGTCATAGCAACATAGTATTAGAAGACATGCCATAAAGCAGAATATGGGTATTTTTTTCATGAAAGGATAAGTCAGATTCACGGTGTCAGTAGGAATGAGACAGAATGTAAGCTCCAAAGGATGAATAACTAATGAGCTGTTTCAAATGATAGAAACAGATGACAAAGCATGAGAGTTAGGAGCACAGTGAAACCAACCAAAGATCCCACGTGGGCAAAATAGAATATCCTCATGTATAGAATACACTCATGTTAAAGTCTGAGGAAACAACACTGGATCCATGAATTCATTGTGTTCATTTCCTGGTGTAACTGTAACTCATTCATACCACCTTATCTTGTGCCATTTCTGTGTGTGTTTGCCCATAAGCCCTCCAAAGGAGTTTTACCCAACCTGGGGGACATTGACTAGGTCCCAATGTAGCCCCTTTGGCTTACCATTTGTTACTTCCTCATTTGTATCACATAACTAGGCCACTTCCTTTTCTGGTCATACATTTTTTTCTTTACGGTGTCCAGATCTGAAACCTAGGGATCTGAAAATACAGAAAGGCTTGTTCTCCAATGTAATCTACCAAATTGGTAAT
This sequence comes from Potorous gilbertii, assembly GCA_028658325.1. NCBI lineage: Eukaryota > Metazoa > Chordata > Mammalia > Diprotodontia > Potoroidae > Potorous > Potorous gilbertii. Next base: position 543,610,218 of record CM053770.1, read on the forward strand.
TAAAAAAAAAAAAGTGCTAAGTACCCCAATCCTATAAAACAGGTCTGAAGGATAATCAGTTTTGATTATTTTTGCTGTGCATGTGATAAATTCTGCTCCATTTCTCATTTCTCTTTTATGTCATACGTGAGTGATATGTTATCATTCCATGTTCTCCTCAAGTTCCATAAGCACCTCTAGCTTGTCAAGTGTTGGATCTTTTTTTTTTCAATTTCTCAGTATTTATTTGTAGATGCCTAAATTCATTTATGAGACATAGAGGTACATTTCCTTTACTTGTCACTATTTTCCTTGTTGATTTATCTGTTTATATTCAAGATCTTTGAGATTTCTTCCTAAGATCTTTGGTACTTTTAGTCTTTTCCCCCCTTATTTTGCTTATCACGTATTTCCCCAACTCCCTTCCCTCTGATTGTGGTTTCCTTCAGGGCTGAATTTCTATGCCTCCTCTCACACTGGGCAATTCATGGTTCACCAGCCAACATCACTGCTCTAACTGAGTTTTGGGTGGTCAAAACTAGCCCCAGTTGGAACTAGTGCATTTTTCCTTAGGCTTATCAGCACCACATGCACAGTGTCCTATTCTAGTGACTTGTCCCAGTCTTTCTGTTCCTCAGTTCTTTGGCCCCAGACTGGCAATTCCGAGACTGTTTTCCTCAATACTGGCCATTCAGTGCTTTGCAGTGCTGATCCTTCCAGGTTGCAGCCCCTAGCAGACTTTTGCTCCTAAATGATCGTGATCAAACTTGTCCAGGCCTGAGCAAACTTCCAGGCCTAGGGCCAGGGTCTTCATGACACTGGAAAGAGGTAGGAGGGACCAGGGTATAGGACTGGGTTTTGATGTGTCTGTGTCATGTCCTTGGGTATCCTGGTACAACCCTGCTGCCATTAGCACGGGATGTAGAGGAGGTGTGCATAGTGATTCAGGGTCAGCAACCTGCATTTTGAGTGCTTTTTATTTTTTAATCTTTTGGATTCCGAATGTCCAAAGCATAGAAACAGCTGAAATAGCTTTATTTTTGGAGCACAATTTCTGTTTTGGAAAGGTTTGAGAGGTCTTGGAGAATTGGAGTAAATGTCTAGTCCATTATTCTTCTGCTCATATGACCTGCATGTAGCAGACCTCATTCTACAGGTAAGGGAAGGTACAATGAATGAAGCCCTGACATTGTCTCTGGTTTGGCAAAAGCATCAGTGGAGTTGCCATAATAACCTTACCCGTTTAGCTGCCATTACTAAGTTGGCCCAGCTGGGATTTCAGATGCTGCAGGAGAAAACTTCAGATACTGCTAAACTCTTCTACTTGCAAGGGCAAGCAACTTATCCTTCCCATCCAAGGAGGGAGGGGCACCAGTTCTTGGTCTCAGTAACATCCTCCCATCATCCAGAAGCAGGGAAGGCTACTCTCACCTACTAAATCACACCTACATTCTGGAAAGTTCTTAGAAAATATTGGGCCTTTATTTTTTTTATCTATCCATTCATTCATTAGTCTATTTATTTGTTTGTTTCAGGCCCATGTGATGGGATTGAGATTACAATCAGGTCTAAAGTTAAGGGCACATTGGATGAGGTCCAGTCCCAGCTCTGCTACTTGTACCCTGACTGGGCAAGTCACCTAACTCCTCCACACCTCATTTGTAAAATGCAGATAATTCCTTCTATACTCTGATGAATTCATGATTGATCTCATTCATTTGCTTACTTCTTCCACTGTTGCAGATCTCAACTCCATGAAGTCTGCATATCCTGAAATCTTGGTTGCTTTCTATAACTGCTTTTGAGAATTGCATTAGCATAAATGGACGGTGTACTGGAGTTCGAGTGAGAAAGAACTAGGTTGAAATCCCAGCTCAAAAACCTGCTAGCTGCGTGATGCTGGCTGTGTTTCCTCATCTATAGAATGAGGAGGCTGAGTCCATTATACGTATATTATATTATCATAACTTGGCCCTTACTGCAACAAGGCAATCTTTTTACACTTCCTTATTTGATTGGTTATCTAACATCATGATTGCTATTCCAGGCCTTTTCATCCTTCCTTAAACTTCCTGCAAGTGCCCCCTCCCCCAGCACCTTCTCAACTACTGAAAAAAGACCATATACTTCGAGTTCCTTCTTCTTCCCTCTTCCTCACCTCACATCTCTCACATCATTGCCTTCCATGTCCTCTTATATTTTAGTTTCAGATAAACAGGTGACCCTTCTCCTTAACAATGAAAACTTCTCTACATTTGTCCTTTATCCTATTGACTTCTGACTTCTCAGAATATCCTCCCCACCCTCTATTATCTTCAGTGTCTCCCTATCTACTGGCTCTTTGTGTGCTGTCTACAAACATGATAGTGTCCACTATCCTAAAAACAAAACAAAACCTTTTGAGTCACCTTGCCAGTTATCAACATATATTTCTGGTATCTCTCTCTTAATTAAAAAAAAATCCATCTGCACTCTGTACTTTCACTTCATCTCCACACTCTTTATAAAAGTTTTGTAATCTGGTTTCTGACCTCATCATTCCACTGAAATTGCTCTCCTAAAGTCAGTCAGTCATTAAGTATTTTATTGAACACCTACATCATTGGAGGCATTTGTTAAGCACTGGAGATCTGGGCTGGGGAAGGCAAAAGACAATCCCTGCCCTCAAGGAGCTCATAATCAAAGGGGGAGATAAACAACTATGTACACACTACATACAGGATAAACAGGTGATCATTAGCAGACGGAAGGCACCGAAATGAAGAACTAGCAGTATATATAAGATTGCTGACTATCCACTTCAACTGGATACGTTCTTTTCTGTGGGTTAAAATGCCTCTGCTTGGCATTTAAAGCCAAATGTAACAATTCCAGCATACCTTTCCCTTCATATACTCTGGTCCATCACACATATCAGTCCACCTCCCATCTCTGGACTTCCGCACAGGGTATTTCCATGCCTATCAATGCATTTACCTCCCCTCTTCTTAGAGTAAATCCTTAAGACTAGCTCAGCTCAAGGGTTGCCTCTAAAGGAAGCATTTCTTGACCTTTCCAGCTATTAAAGCCACTGCCCACACACAATTTTGAATTTACTTTTGATGGGCTTTGTGTTTACTCAAATGGATATGTGTTGTTTGACCAGATAATCTATAAACTCTTTGAGGAAAGGAAAAAAAGAACTAGGTAAAGTTCCCTATAGAAAGTGGAATTTTAGTTGGTATTTGAAAGAAGCCAGCAGGCAGAGATGAGGAGGGAGAGCATTGCAGATACCAGGGACAGCCAAAGAAAATGTCTGAAGATAGTGTTTTGTTCTTGGAATAGCCAAGTGGTCAATGTCTCTGGACTGAAGAGTATGAAGAAGGGGTGGGTGGAGTTTGAGGTGTAAGAAGACTGCTTGGGGGTGTGTGTGTGGGGGTAACATAGCCACATCTAATGGCCTTTTCTCAATCTTGTCCTCTCTCTAGCCTTTGAGACTACTGATCACCTCCTCTTGGATACTCTCACTTTTCTAAGATTTATAACATTGTCCTTTTGTAGTTCTTCTACTTGTCTAATGGTTCCTCATCAGTCTCCTTTGCTGGATCTTTAGCCCCTAGGCCTCACCCTGCGGATGATTCCCAGGCCTAAACTCGTCCATCATCAATTGTCTTCTGACTATCTCATATTGGGTGTCTCATCAGCAACTCAAACCCATGATGTCAAAAAAAAAAACCAAACGACTGGTCTCCCCCAATCTTCCTCTCTTTCTAACTTTGCCATTACTCTCAAGGACACCACCATATTTCAGATACCCAGGTCCACAATCTCAGTGCCAGCTTTGACTCCTCACATGCAATCAATCCACTTTTGTCAGATCTTGATATTTCTACCAACATAGCATCTCTAATAAATATACCCTTATCTCTGCTCACATGGCCACTTCCTCTCATCCTCACAGCTAGACCACCACAATGGCCTCCAGCTGGACATCCCCATCTCAAGTCTCCACTTCAAACCACTCGACTGTCAAAGGGATTTCTCTAAAGTGTAGATCCAACTCTGTCATCCTGTCTCACTTCCCCACTACTTAAACACTGGTGACTCCCTATTCCTTCCAGGATCAAATACCAGATATTCTCCTTGATATTTAAACTCTCTTTTTAGTCTCCTTACATTTTACTATCCTCTAAATACCAGCCTTCTTGCCATTCCCCTCACAGTGCTTTCCATCCTCACCTTCCCTGTCTTCCTTCAAGACTTAGCTTAATTCAGACGTTCTGTTAGAGGACTTTTCAGTTCTCCACTGTCTTTCCTCTGAAATCACCTTTCATTCCCACTGTATATGTTATATATGTGCATATTTGTCTCCTCTAGCATGACATTTGCATATTATCATTAAAATGTGACCTCCAGAGCAGGGACTGGTGTTTTTGTCTTTCTTTCTATCTCTAGCATTTAGCACGGTGCTTGGCATGTAAATAAATAAATGTGTATTGACTGACTGGTTTGATGGTCTCCAAACTTCATTCCAATTCTTAATCTGGCATTCCATGACTCTCCATAGAGCTGGGGTTCATAATCTGGGGTGCACAATGGACTTCAGGGAGTTCATGAATTTGTTTTAAAAATATTGATAATTCTGTTTCAATATAATTGGTTTCTTTTCTAATTCCCTGTATTTTATTTTATGCATTTTAAAACATTTTAGGTTTCATCAGACCACCAAAAGAGACTATGATGAACAAAAAAAAAGTTAAGAATCCCAGACATCAGAAATATACCCAAAGCCCTGGGGGTCTTCCTCAGACCAAGGCTGTCCATCTCATTATATGATGGACCCATTTCTTTTTCCATTCATGTGTTTGCCTTTGATATCTTTTGTAGCCCATTTACACTCACTATACATTTTTTTCTATGGTTGTTTGAGGCACTGTGATCATGATTTCAAGAGTTTTGTGTCATTTAACACCCTGGTAACATCGCTGGGAGAACTCTGATGTTAAAAAGATATGCACTTCTGCGGCAGTGAACAAAAATGGATTATTTATAAATGCCATACAGTTTTCAAAGGTGAGCTAAGTCAATCTTTTTCATTCTGGGCCTATCTAGTTGTTTAAAGGAGGTATGTATGCAGGTTATTTTGACTGCAGACTCCCAGAAAGTATTTCTAGCATTTAACGCAATGCCTTGCCTATGGTAGGCGCTTATTAAATGCCAGTTGGATTGGATTGAGAATGGATCACACCAACTCTAATTTGCCTATCCAACTATGTTATAATCTAGGCACTAAGCATTTTTCATCCCATTGTGTTTTTGATGTTTTCCAAAAATATCACTGTAACTTTTCATTGACTTCCTCACTCCCAACAGAACTCTTCCAAATCATACATTTGGACGTGAATGCCCTATTCTGTCCCTTGTGCGCCACCTTTCTATTGAGAGGCTTCTTTATTAATCTTGTGAAGTAATGACCACGCAGATCAGAATTGTGAAGCCTTTCTTTGTTGTTTTATTTATTTATTTATTTTTCTTTGTTGTTTTAGATTGCTGTGGACAGCTCTGTAAATTGTTCTCCTGGTTTTGCTTATATCCATATCAATTCATGCAATGCTTATCGATTACTTTTTCTGAATTCATCTTTAAACAGTGAAATAATATTCCATTATTCTTATACTAGTTTGTTCAGTCATTCCCTCAATTTGTCTATTCATTTCGTTTCCAATGTGTGTGTGTGTGTCCTATTCTGAAGAAGGCTGCTATAAATATTTTTGCACATATGGGAAATTTGTCTTTGTATTTTACTTCCTTAGGCTATGGGTCTAGTTGTGGTATTGCTAGGTCAAAGAGTCAGTAGTGGCTTTTTGAACCAATTCTCAGCTCCAACAACATGTCTATCTTTTATGCCATTTTTTTTTCATTTTTGCCAATCTAATTTATGAAGTGTTTTGATTTTTAAATTTCTCTCACTAATCATTTCCCTTATTGGTACGTTTAAATTTCTCTTATTAGTAATCTGGAGCATTCCTACTTATGTTCAATAGTTTGTGTTTCTTATTTTGAAAGCTGACATATATTAGGGAATGTTTTTGCCTTTATATATTTATAGCAATTCCCTGTTATATCTTGAATGTTACATTTTTCAGAGATATTTGCTGCAAATATTTTTCTTTAAAATTATTTTTGTTCTTAGCAAACACCAGAAAAGAAGCATTTCCTTATACATAGAAAAAAAATGCAAAAAAAGAGGATTCCATATGAAACCATGAATCTCTATTTCAATGGTTAGTTTAAAAAAAGTATATAATGAAATTCCATACATTACTTTTAAAACTGTCCTCCATGAATGTGCTTCCTTCTCAATTTCCTTCTGTTCTCTTCTGCAAATTAAAAAAAATGTTTCAGTGACCCACTATCGCTAATCCTATCTTCCACTACTTACCTCCTACAAATGAAAAACCTAGAGAAAGAAAGAAGGAAAAATTCCTCATAACAAATAAGCAGAGTTGAGCCAAACAAAACCACATAATGGCTATGGCCAAAAACGCATGCCTCTTCCTGTACCTGTTTCTGTTAGTGACCTCTCTCTCATGCTTCCTCACAGGTCCTCTGGAGGCATGGCTGGTCAGTTCCCAAATCTTTCAAAGCTGTTTTCCTTTATTATTTTACTGTCCTTATAGAAATGATTCTACTCTGAACATCCAGGATGCTCTGAAATGCCTTACTATTTCTTATGACATTACATTCATATACCATAATTTGTGCAACCATTCCTCAATTGTCCAAGAAGCAAAAATTACAATCTAATCTCCCTCTCCCTCCAGTCCCCCACATACTTTTTAAATCCTCCTTCAGGATCAGTAAATTTATTTTGCTAGCAACTTGTCATTCACTTCTCAATACCACCCTCCTTCTTAACCCACATTCAGGCCTTTTTTCCTGCTTATTTCCCTGCTGAGCCTGATGCATTTCTACACCAAACTATGTTCACGTGGGTTTCAGATGAAGTACATCTGATGTCCAACTCGCATTCATCCCTTCCTCCATATTTGTAGACCTCTTCTCTCACACACTTAGGAGAATTAGCAACTCTTATTCTTCCTTCTCTTTCCCCTTTTCAAATCTGTAGAACATCACCAATCGACCCCAACGCTGTCTGTTTTTCTACCCTTTGAAGATATGAAGGTTTTGAAGGGACACTTGTTTCTTCTCTCCCTTGAGTAAATTCACCTTTCTAGGTTTCTACAGACTTGGGTTTTTACATTTCCAAATTCCTTTTGTCTCGAGGAATCACAGGTTTCTGTGTTGTCTAGTTTTCAGGGACTCCTTTAGGTAAGGTCTTCTACTTTCTCTTTTAAGTGATTTTTTTCTCCTTTTCCTTTTATTTTTTTTTTAACCTCATGCTTCATTTCTGCTAGGTATTCATGCAGTCCTTCTGGAGAAATCTGTCTTTGTAGTTACTACTGTCTTTCTCCTTTTATACTTATAAGTGTTGGTATACTCATTTCTCTAGTATTAGTATCTATATTGAGACTTTGTCCAAGTACTAGTAGATAAGATGGGTGGGCCTGCTTGGCCTCCCCCAGGTCACCTGGGCTCCTGCACTAATTGTGACTTCCCAGCGTGTTTTGTGATCACTGGTATTATTTTGTTAGAAATTTTCCTAGCCATTTTTGTGCAATTTTTCTCCTGTTCTCCTCTAACTTGTTTTATGATGTGGTAATTTAGGTTTAGGTTATCCATTTGAAGCTTATTACAGATGTTCAGCTCCAAACAGACACTAGAGAAATGCAGGTGGTGGTTCAGCACCATGCCTGAAGTTGGGAAGACTTGAGTTCAAATGCTGCCTCAGACACTTCCTACTGTCTGAGTCACTTAATTTCTGCCTGACAAAATGGATTCACCTGAGAAGGAAATGGCAGGTCACTCCAGTATCTTTGCCAAGAAAATCCCAAATGGGGTCATGAAGGGTCAGGCATGACTAAAAAATGTGGTTTATCTTATATGTTAGTTAAGACCTAATTTCTGCTACATTGCTTTCCTGTTTCCCAGCATTTTTGTCAATTGCCAGTTGTTAATATCCTTGGGTTTATTGAACACTAGGCTAATATGTCCAGTTGCTTCTGGATCTAACCTATTGTTCGTTGATCAAATTTTCTTATTTTAAACTGGTACCAAATAGTTTTGAAAAATATACTGCTTTATAGTAGAATCTGTATTCTGCTAATGCCATGCCCCTTCAATCCTACATTTTTCATAATCTCCCTTGATAGTCTTGCCCTTTTCTAGATTTCTTTGGTGTGTCTAATTCTATAAAGTAACCTCTTGGATAGTTTGATCAGTATGGTACTGTCTGTAAATTAATTTAGGTAGTAGTTTCATTGGTATTAGGATGGTCCAATTTACTTCTGTAAAGGGTATTTTGTAGTTGTCCTCAGTGTGTACTCTTTCCAGTAAGAATGATTTTTTATAAAATGAATCTTCCCTTAATATTTTATTGGGTTACTGAAAGGATAAAATAACAGATGTGTGCTTGTATGTGGTGAGGGTGGGGAGGGGACAAGGGGAACAACGTAATTGCAAACTGTGTACTGAGAATCTGCCGGTCTGCTCCTCTCTGAAGCATTGGTAGCGTAAGACCGGGAATGCCCTGTATGCAGGAGGGGCATAGATCCTGGGAGGGCTTTCCCAACTGTTGAGATTCTAAATAAGGAAAGCACAAAGTCCCGGCATCCATCTCACAGGCAGAGCCTCAGATGACCTTATCTCTAAGCCAGTCAGTCCCCCTCTCCCCTGACTATTAGTAGCAGCGGGGGACCACAGTCTCAGAGTTTAGGACAGCATAAGGATCAGAACTGAGGGAAATTAGAGCCAAGGTGCCTTGAATTGGGAATATAAGGAGAGTCTGAGCATGAGTTTAAAGAGGTTAAATTGGTTGTTAAAAGAGATTGTAATAAATATAAATATCAGATGAATCGTCAAGAGGCAGCAAAATGCAGCTAAAGGAGAGATGAAAGACCCTCAGAATTCCATGGAGAAGGGCTTTTTTTGTTTGTTTTAAATAACAGGAGGCAAAGTTGTGAAAAACACAATTCTCCCTGGGATATGTAGGCTGGGCTCCAGGAGCTCAGCCAAGAGCTGCGAACCTGAGCTGCTTGTTTCCAAAGGGGTAAAAGGAGCCAAGTAAAGCTGACAACTGTCTGAACCAGTCCTGGTTTTCCTGACACTCCAGGGAAAGACCCGCCCATCTGGGACATGCATCGTGGTCCCCTCCAGCATTAAGCAACGGTGTCCAGCTGGGTCAAAAGCTGCTTGAAGCAAGGAAAGGGAAAGCTTCCCCTACTGGCGGGAAAAGGCTGAAGGTCAACGTTAACCTTTGCCTTGCCACATTGAGGGGGAGGACAGGTAGGCTACCTAATGTGTACTCTTTCAGTGAGCCAGGCTACAACCCTGTTCATGAGCCATTCACAGTCTCCTTAGTTTCTTGGGAGCTTCCTAGTACCACTAATCACTCTCTGACCAAGGAGTTCATCATCTACTTTGAACATTCAATTTTCAAAGCTCAATTCAATTCATTAGTGTATTAGGTGCTTACTCTTGTGTAGTCAATTACAAGATTAGAGGATGGGAATGCAGTGAAAAAGAAGTCCCTGTCCTCAAGGTGTTCACCTTTCTTTAAGGGAATAAACACATTTACAAATGACAGAAAGGCAAGGTGATTCGAGAAGGGAAGAGAACATTAAAGTTATCATGATTCAACCAGTCAATCCCAAGAAACAGGGAAGATTTGTTCACTCTCAACATCACTAACCTGGGACAGTTATAGACACTGGAGTACACTACAAGAACATACAAGCACTCGCGCACACGGATACGCATGCACACACACACACTCTTTCTCTGTCCTTTGACTCACTTGGAAAATGTTTTTTAACCAATGGATTGTTTAGGAAGTAGCTGAGTGGGACACCTGGGCTGGTTATTTGTCAAGGAAATTTCCTTGTACACCCTACACTGTATAAAGTTGTTTTCCTTCCGGTTCTCCACCCTTAACTCAACCAAAGCAGTCCTGTTCCTGCTCTATCTCACACACCAAAATCATCTTCCCCAACCTAAGAGAAGGAAAAACACTGTCACTGACTTGCACAATAGTGACCACAGAACCGAGCAATTTCATGATTTTTAAAGTTCATTTTAAGTTGTGAAGAACAGATGTCCAACATTTCCAAAGTGGTGGATAACCTGTGGATCTGGCTGATGAGCCTCCCTCTGTACTGTTTTATTCTTGTTTCCATAACTGGCTGCTTCCCATTCCTATCAACTTCTTTCTCTGAGCTGAGGCTCAGGATAGGAGCCTATTCATTTCTCTAATCCAACTGTTCTGAAGGAATCAAGTATGTCTGGGTGGAGGGTGTGGACAATTAAAAAAAATATTTGACTCATCATGTAACAACCACCACAAAACGAACTGTCCAAGGCTACTGGGTCAAAAGGAATGAGAAAATGGTTGGCACATAACTGCCACAAAGCATTTCTAAAGAGATGAGTAAGCAGCTGCCCAGGAAAGGCTGTTAAAAATATGCAAAAATGTGCAGGTTACTGGTCTAAACCCAATGTTTCACCAAACAAGGAAAACCAACTACCCTTTTTTTTGGGGGGGGGGGTATTATGGTGAAGCAGGAGAAAGGATCTTATCAGACCATCTCAGTGTTTTCTCTTTAACAGCTTTCAGGGAGTTCAATAAGGAATACTTACCACTGGAAACTGTAGAACTTTCCTGAAAGAAGGCCGTAAACAAGAACTGGCTTTACCTGATCTAGGGAGCAAAAGATATTAAATCTGCTGTCACTCAGTCATGTGCTGCTCTTCATGACCCCATCTGGGATTTTCTTGGCAAAGATACTGGGGTGATTTGCCATTTCTTTCTCAGACTCATTTGATGAAGAAACCGAGGACTTGCCCAGGGTCACACAGCTACGAAGTCCTTCTGAGTTCAGGCTTGATGCTCCACCCGCTGACCCACCTGGCTGCCCTATTAATGGTCTCTAGCCTACATATATAAGCAGGAATCACTGGCTCTTATATATCCTAATTTGAGTTTCTGAAAGAGATGTTTTATATGGATTTGTCCCTCAAGAATCTACAACCACTTTTCTTCTTGGCCCATCACTTCCGTGTACTCAATATACAGCCTCTAGCCCAACCTCACTTTCCAGGTATATGCTTTAAAAAAAAAATCACATCATTTTATGTGCTCACTTCAAAAGTCTATGAAGGTTGCTATTCTCTAATTTATCTCCAAACTAATCAGCCATGACAGTTGTGACTGAATGCCCTCTGAAAGTTGAATTCCCGCCTAAGTCCAATTCCTCAGGAAGTCTTTCTTACAAGCCCACCTCCCACAGGGTTACTATTCTGTATGCTTTTTGTCTGTCCCCATTTATTTACATGGTGCCCCCTATAAATGTGAGCTACTTGAAGGCAGAATCTGTTTTTGCCTTTTTATTAATTTTAAGGGCTTAGCAGTGTTTTTCATAAATGCTTGATGGCTAACAATATTCTTCGACAAGAGACTTCACTGCGCTGGAAGATGTTATTCTCTGTGAGGATTTTTCTCTGGTATGTCTTTAACACTGCTGTTGGAACATGACATGATTCAAGACACTTGGGGTATGAACAGAAATTTGTAGACTGATGTATGGAAAGGCACAGGAATGGAACAGATTTGATATGAATGAGCCACAAATTCCCATAGATGCTGAGTTCTTATTTTAATTTGCAGATATAAAAACATCCATTTGTAAACCTCATTTCATTAAGTAAGGCACCATTCATCAATTGTGGCATATACAGATATCCTCCATTGCTTGCTAAGACAGAAAAACCAGGGACCACTTTTAATTTATCCACAATAGTAGACAGAGGGATATTGTAGCTTCTATTATAGGAACCAGCAAGGGAATTCAAATGATTTAGAGCTAGGACATCTGATCATTTAGATGATTATGAAGGTAGCAGCTATTGCATTCAATATTGATTCATTTGGTTGATACTACAGAGTTCACCTCAAACACCTACTGATGTATAAATGCTAATGGCATGATTTCGTGGTATTTGAAAGTACACTCAAAATTCCGACGAATGAGACTTGAAGGACTAGAAAATGATTTGGTAAAGAAAAAAACAGAAAACCGAAATCACTCTGAAGAACAAACAGGCTTATTAACCAAATTCTGAATGTAAATTAAAGAATGAATCATCACCTGGAAAGTAACAACAAAAATCCAAGCCCTCACTTTCATAGCTAAGAGTTGAATCCCTATTGTTTGTGTGACTTTGGAAAAGTCCTAAACTTCTCTCTGGACCTCAGTGATCAGACATCTCAGTTCTGTTCAACTGCTCTTGCTTGTCCCCGTGTGGAGTCATGATATCCCTTTGGATAGTTCTTTAGTGCACCAGAAGATCTCTTTTATCTATATTTTAGACCAAATACAAAATTATACTTTTAAAAAATTCCTTGGGGGGTGGGAAGCATGCACAGTAAGAAAATTAAGTAAAACCACAAACTTGACTTTGGATATTAAAAAAGGAAGCTATCTTCTTGCACAACAAACCTTTTAACTTAATTTACTTAGTTGGATCTTGGAAGATATTATCAAAAATCTTCCAAGCAAATGTCTCCCTTTATACTGACTCCACTGTGGCATTAGAATGTTGCCATGTACTCAAGTTCTGGATTTAAACCATGATGCTGGTTGATGTTTGAATGGGAACAAAGTTTGATGTGGATGGTCTGATGAAAGATACCAAAATGTCAGACAGCCCATCGACTGCTGTTGCCATGAGATCCAACAGTCAACATCAGTCTGATAAGCTATCCGACAGGACGGTACAGCCATGAAGATGTCACGGACGACGATAGGTACAAAGTGGATATTCAAGCAGGATTTGATGGAACATACATAGACCAATTTCACTTGAAATGAGCCTGAGGGAAAATGTGATCTGTCAGCTTGGTTAAAACTCAAATTCTACTCTAAACAAATACCCCAGAGATTACTTTTCCTAAAGTAAAAAAGAATGATCATTTCCCTCAAAGTTAATATGAAAGGACCAAGTCTCATCTGTCAGAAATCTCTGGAAGCAACATTGTACAAATGGAAATAGCTAGAGAGGAGGGATACAACTTCATAGTTGTTAGAATTAGAGTTTATAGTAATTTAAAGAATAATAGTATAGGTGACATCTATAAAAAATAATTCCTCATATGTGGTCTGATATAATGAAAGCAAATGCTATGCCTGTTAAACCTGACAAACACCTTTTTCTATTTAAGTAAATCGACAACCATTTCCCAAAGTGAATAATAAGGACTTAGCTTGCCAACCAAGATTCTTTGCAAAACAAAGTTCCCAACTTGAGTACCATTCTGGTCTACAAACGAAAATAGAAAAGGTGTCAAAGTACTGCTTTTTTCTCTTGGGTTACTTGGAGATATCAGTCACAGAGAATGTAGGCAAGACAAGGCAGCCAGTCAGGTGTTAAAAGCTAAAAGACAGTGAAAAAACCACTCAAGAAGACAGACACAATTCTGGAATGATAAAAGATGACTTTATAAAGGTTTTTTTCTTTTGGTGGCCTCATTCTAAATATACAGAATAAAAAATGGTGCCAGCTCATTTATGAGGCACCAGCAAGATTTTCCTTACGCTCTTAAAATGTAAAAGGCACCCCAGAGGTGTGCAGTGCATCATAAAATGACATTTTTTTCTGGGTGGGTGAGGAAGGAAGACTGGGCAGGATGGAATATTAAATATCATCATGATAGACATGCAAGACTGTTGTCCAATCTATTATCATTCATATACATTTTGATGATTTAGAAAAAGAAAATGTCCACTTATGCCAAGCCAAATAAACTTGATATATGAAAAAAAAAATTATTTTGAGGGAGGTGGCTTGATGTCTCCAACTATGCTGCTGTGCATTAATTTTGGGAGTAAATTAAAAATATTAAATGCCACACACCATCCAAATCAGAAAACCCAACTCAGACTAAATTAAGAAGACTATATATACCTTACCTTTACATACAAGTCTGTCAATAAAAAGTATGGACTAATTGCTTTCAGAAACAAAATTTTTCTTCTTTTCCACCGCCACCCCCAGAAAAAAATCATTAGTTTGGAAAATGGTTGATTTTTTTTCCCATTCCCTTGTTTACAATGGTGCCAATTTAAGTAGATCCCATCAATCATAGTTTCTGTGAATGGGCAAGTAAATTGTATCTCTCGGCCTTATTTGGTTTTTTCCTCCAAGTACATTTGCTGCTGGATTCGCTTGACATAGCTTTGTGCCATGGAATTGATGATGGATAGGATAAAGTAGCACACCATGACAATAACTACATTTTCAAATATCCAGGACAACCAGTTTTCCCCCTGTAGGAATAAACACAGAAAAAAAGCAAAAAAATCCTTGTTAGTGGAGAGCAACAGAAAAAAGAATGAGAACTGAGACAACCTTTCTACAATCCCGATCATGGGAGCAAACCGTAATAGGAACAGATACTACTAGTTCATTGACCCTCCTGGGCTTGTGTCCACGACTGCCATTCAGGCCTTCTTATACCCTAAAGTGACTGGCAAGGACCTGGGCCTGAAAAGGCCTGTGATGATGACCAGCAGACACATGGCCAAAGCCTTAATTCTGCTTCTATTACCTTGTTACTGCATTGGGAAGAAACCAAGTGTGAAGTCATTTTGTGTCATTCACTAAGCAAATTAGCTGTCATTACTTTTATATAGAATAGTTCAATAATAATGGAGCATCTGCAAATATAAAACTGAGAAGACTGTAGGGCTTCGCTCTTACTCCAAAATTTCTTTCCCAGTAGACTTTAAAAAAATATATACTTTAAAATATCTAGTACTGTCAAGTGAGGGCAGCAAAGGACAACGTGGTTGATTGCTTGAGAAGCATTAAATCCAAGTTTTTTTCTGGTTTCTAGTTCCTGTTGTGTGCAGTCAGCCTCTTTTAGAAGAAGTTGGGCTTTGTTGTTTTTCTGAGAATCACCAATGTGGTTCTAGAAGCCAAAGACCAGAGGTTAGCACAGAACTCTGTGATTCCCTTCTGATCAAGGACTTGGGAAATTTAAAAAACTTTACTGCTTTTCTTATCAGCCAAGGAAAACATTAAGAATAAAAAGAGTCACTTTTATTAACAATAAGTTACATTCAGCACATTACTCCTAAGGTTGGGGATTTTGGGGCAATATATTCAAAAAGTCTATAATTAGTCATTTTATTTTGTATTACAGGTCCATTAAAGAAAAACAGAAATAGTTCGACTATAAACAACACTAATTTGCATATTGAGAGCAATCATAAATTCAAAATTCAGTTTGTCAAGAAACTTATGAGACAAAGGCATTCCTGACCCAGTTTTAGGCAAACAAGTCTCATACTAATTAGTCTGAAACAAGCAACTCATTTTTTCAATTTAGGAAAGATTGTGAGTAGCTTTTTCTTCAAATTATCTGCTTCCTATTAAGGAAGAAGCAGCAAATATTAAGTTCTGATTAAAAATGCTTTGGCAAAAGTAAAGAGAAGGGAATGACTTGTAGTCTCACCTGTGGCATACCCTCCTCTGTCTTGTGGTGAAGCTTCTGCCGCTGGGCCTCCAAGTACTCTTGGAAAAGTTTCTGCAGAGAAGGACCCAGACTGGGTACGGACCTGAAGGTAGGGTACAGCCGACGAAAAAGAAAACATTTGGAGAGAAAGCAAAAAAAGAATTTTTAAAAATATACTCTACTTACCACCCAGGCTTAAAAAGATAAAAGGAAGAAAAAATGAAACCATAAAACACAGAAAAAGATGAGCTCAGAAAAGCCAAGACACAGAGCTGGTGCTATAATCTTTCTGAAAAGGAAAAAGTTCCTCTTCCCCACAAAAACGGGTGAGAAAAACTGCTCCCAGAAACTGATTAAGAGAAAGAAGGAATAGGAATGTGAGAGAGAGAAAGAAAGAGAGGGAGAGAGGGAGGAAGAGAGAGAGAAAGAGGGAGGAAGGAAGGGAGGGAGAGGGAGAGATCAGCTGAAGCTGTGCACTGCTGCGGTAGTGAGAATAAAATGAATGACTTCTGAGAAGCCCCACATTTATCACCACCAGTTCCTGTAAGAACTGGTTTGAACCGATTAATAAGGAAATGACTTATGCTTGTGTCATCCACAGTTAAAAAAGAAACTGCCCGCCCTCTCTCAGACTTGCCCCATCTTCTCAGAGGGGGCGGCCCTTTTCTCAAACTAAGTCCTTATTAGGACAATCTGTGCGTCATCCTTATCCAAAAAGAATGCATTAGCAAATTTGGGAGGCTCCTCCCCTTCGTCAGAAGTCAGTCATTAACAAAAGAACAAAGAAGGAACTCTGAACCTTCGACTCACACCATGCTTTATGGTGGGTGATTTGCACAGAAACTACCGTACACTGCTAAACACCTTGTTCTGAGATGACTGGGATGGTGATCACCGATAAGTTTATGTACTCTGAGCTTCCTCTCCCCCATAATATGTGGAGGCAGTGCTGCTAAACTGGCTGAGCAATTACAACTATCCTGTTCCTATTTTGTACATGCTTGAGGGCATTTTTGAAATGGTAACTTGGGGTCACTTGGGATGTAAAATATTCCTTTATTTTTCACACCCTTTTGATTTCCAAGATAAAAATAATCTTTCTAGAGGAAAGAGCATTCCATTATACATTTAATTAGAATGTCCAGTGCTCTCCCAACTGGACATTCTTAATAGAAGTACCCTTTATTTTCTAGACAGTTAACCAAAAGGTGTGGAAATTTGACATGATTTAGCTGTATTCCACCTAAGAGAGAGAAAAAAAACTTGCTACCACAAAGCAAAAGGTAACACATTTCTAACAATTCTTAGTTCTGTAAATATTTACTGAGCTCCTACTATATACATAGTTTGGGAGACTAAAAGATTGAGAAAGACACAATCTCTGCCTAAAAGGAGAATTCAGACTGGGAATTTAGTTGGGGGAGATAAGACATTGACATGAAGCATTTCCTCACCAAGACATTATATAATATAATGATAAGTAGCATATAAGTAAAGAAGTATGGGCAGTATATGAAGGGGTATGTGTTTAGCATAGGAGTACAAGAAATGAAGACAGAATTTGAGAAGGTGGAACTTGAATGGATGGTGGTCAAAAGGAGAAACGAACATTGATAAGGAAGCAGTAAGGAGTGGGGTGTGTGTGTGTGTCTGTGTCTGTGTGAAACGGACAGAAGGCTGTTTGCTCCTTCATTCACTTATTCTCTTTTCGTCTCCCTTTTACTCGGCTACCTACAACAGAAGATGCAATCTGACTGCTCCTTTATCAGTAGCTCTTACTATAACAGAAGCTAGGACTTTTCCTTTTAAGAGGATATATTTTTCCTTGGGTGAATCAAGTAATGGAAAACAACTCTTCCTTAAGTAATAACGCTTCTGGGGCTCCAACAGCTCATCAGTTTACACATAAGAAAAACACATATGAAAAAGCAATTTCAACAAAATACATGTATAAAAGACTCTGAAAAACTGAGCCCTGTAAGATATTTCCTTTGGGAGCTGATTCACTCACTGGCTAAAAAAAAAATTCTACTGAATGACTCGCAGGCGGAGTCATTCTAAACTTTGGGGAAACCCAGAGGAAGGAGATCATTTAAGAAGTAAATTATAAACCAAGACTGTATGTTAGGAAAGGTAAAATTACCATATGGACTTTTTTTGGGGGGGGTGAAGGGGTAGAGAGAACATAGTAGGGAGATAGAAGGAAAAGTGCATAAAATGGATAACAATCATTTAAAAATTGGATTAAGTATAATATTTTACCAAGTCCAAAGTGTTTCATTCACAGAACATTTTAGAAGCAAATTCAAGTAACAGCTTTGAAAGAAATATACTGGGCCTTAAAAATGATTAAATTTTCATACTAAGGGGTATTGTATGTGATTCTTTCTGGGGAGAGGGTAAGCCATTATAAAAGTTCTAGAAAAACCCCTTAAACTCCTAATTTAAATCTTTCTTATTAAGTTAATGACCAAAACTTCAATACAAAAATCTGCACGTAAATCTAGAAAAAAATGAACTGAAAACTTCCTAAACTATTTTGCCTCTCTGCTCCCCTTGGTTAAAATTGGCTAAACAATTTAACACTGAAGCTGGTTACTCTCATCTTTCAGGATCTTCTCCCTACAAACAATCAATTGAGCCAAATTCAGTATATCAGTAGCACTTCTGCATTGATGTTATCTTCAGTATTTTAAAAGCTTTTTTAGCAATGGACTTTAAAATACCTGAAATTATAGCCCACACTCTTAACGTGTTATTTAGGCAAACAATATACTCATTCTCCAACCTATTCCTTCCAAAGTGATTTTGAAGCAGCAAATGGAAGCTGAACTGAATAGAAGGATTAGGAGTTATGCCTTTAAGACTAACTGAAAGTAGAAACTGAGTTTGCTTCTAAGTAATTTCTATCAAGTGGTTGTTCACAGTCGGTTTAGGGTATAGCTCAAGTGACATTCATTCTCTAGGAATGAGAAGACAACCTGCCTTATTCCATGAGCTTGCCTTAAACCCACACTATCTGCAATGAGAGGCGGTTCCGAAACAAGGAAGAAACATACAGTTTGGAGAAAGGCACACACAGAGCTATTTTTTGGTTATATGTCATACTAAAAATACATTTAAACCACCCTTGCAAATAACCACTTGCCCTGGAAAAGCAACAATTAAGGAATGAGCAAGTTTGATTTAATTTATTTTATTCCTCATGTACTTTCCTAGGCTAGGAAAACATCTTTCAGATTATAAAAATTTTAATTTGGGCTTAACTAACCATGGTTGATAAATCTACCTCCCTCAGCAAACATTCCTCTGGTAAGTATTACAGTGGTTATTCTTGACTATTTTTTTTGTCTTAAGTTTTTTTTTTTTTTTTAAATCACAACCACCACCACCACCAGAGACTCAAATACAACATACAGGGCTTAAATCTGAGAAGAATATTGTAATTCTTCAAGAGGCCCATCCATTTTTAAACCTTATTATTATTAAACCTTATTTTTAAACCTGCTGCTCAGGTTTTTGATACATATTACCCTCAGCTTGTGGAAAATTGTCCTCAGGGAAAATTCATTGTTTTGAACTTTTTCCATAGTTGCTAATTATTACTTAAAGCTTACATTACTCTTCATGCCCAGGAAAGGTTTAGAATCTTCCAGAGAACTATTCCAAAGGGGCAGAGGTTGCACAATGAGAGGGTGGAGTGATCAACTACTTGTGTTTTTAACAAAGCTTAATTTTTCATTCATTTTTTAAATCCCAAGTACACACCCAATCCAAGCATGCCTAGAATTCATGACTGCTATTATTTCTATTTTTCAAGAAACTTTTCTTGGCTCTTAAAATATTTAAATGTATTCACTTGGTATTTAAAAAATAACAACAAGAAACCATCATAACCTTAATCTGAACCTCTTTCTTGGGGTGAAGGTATCAGTCAATATGTCAGCAAGCCTGTCAAAAGTCTCCCTCGATTTGTTAGATTCAGTTTGGCTTTTTCTGACAGGTTTGAGCTTTGTGCCAGTGAATGTCCATAAAACACAGGGAACAGTCCTTACTAATAAACATACTGAATTCCAACATTTGCCTTACTTTTTTGACCTCCCAGAGCAGAAGCACATAAAAATACCTCCCCCACCCCAATTTCAAAGGTGTCTACAAAGGTAGGGCAATTAAAATATCTAAGATAAAGATTCAATACAGGCACAAATAAAACAAAATAAAACTTCTCTCGAACACAAGCTTTACCCTGACTCTGCTAGTAGCTCTTCAAAATACTAGGGTATCAGTCAGATGAACTACAATGGTTTTCCTTAAAAATGCTCCATAGGATATACTCGTGTCAGTTCAAAGAAAGGCTAAGTTTTGAACCTTTTTCATTCTAAAGAAAAGTCACCATATTAAAACTGGAAGAGACCTTAGAGGCCATGTAGTACAAACCCCCTCATCTTACAATGAGTAAACTGAGGCCTGAAGAGGTTAAAGTACTTGCCCCCACACTTCACATATAACAAAGCTGATTCAAGGAAGAAGCATCAAGTTAAAAATCTTCTGGGCCTCAGTTTCCTTACCTGTAAGATATGGAAGTTGGACTAGAGAATATTCAAAATCCCTTCCCTTCTAACTCTACAATCCTATGACTGCTTTACAGAGCAACAGGGTGAGCTAAAAGTATAAAAGTGATTATTAAAAAAAGAGTGATAGAGGGATAACACAGAACATTTATTAACTCAATGAATGCTCCTTTCAAAACACAAGCTGTCCCTTAGCACCAAGTGTTTGGTTGGAGCAAAGCTGTGAAGACCAGGGCAGAACACAGGGGGTGCTATTCAAGTCAAGTCAATAAGCATTTAATAAGTGTCTACAATATGTCAGCCACTATGATAATAACTGGAGATACAAAGAAGGGCAAAAACCAGTCCTGACACTCAAGAAGCTTCCAGTCTAATGAGGGAGACAACATTGAAACAACTATATATAATCAAAATATATACAAGATAAATTGGAGATAATGTCTAAGTGAAGGTGTTATAGGATTAAGGAGGGCTGGGAAAGACTTGTTGCAGTGGTTGGACTTCGGTTGAGACTTGAAAGAAGCCAGGAGGTCATTAGAAAGTGGCCCAAAAAACTCTATTAGCTTTAAAATGTTCATGTTCTTTTAAAACAAGTGAAGGAAAGCACTTTTGTTTCTGAAAACTAATTAACCAGATAAGTTTGAGGCAAAATAACCTACTAGCAGATCAAATGAAAGCATTTATTTAAGTAGTCTGGCTGGGGTTTTAGAGATAGATTAGCTGGGTGGGGCCATTGTCCTTTTCTGGTTTGGTAAGCAGGTTAGAAAACATCACAGAATCCAGTGATTAAGAGAATTTGGATTAGATTTTCCTCCTTCCACCATTTTCTTCTTTCTCCCCATATGTTTTGTATTTCATCATAAAGAAAACTGATAAAAGTGAGTCCTGTGGCCACGTCCCAGTGTTCTAAGGTTTGCTGTTTCCTCTGAAGCAGAATCTGCACCGTACAGTGGAAAGACCACTGAACTTGTGAGTCAAGAGAGCTGGGTTTGAGTTCGGGTTCTGCCATTTACTAGCAAAGTGCCCTTGGGAAAAGCCTGAGAATAATTTTCTTCAGGTAAGGACAGAAATACTTACAGTACCTATCATATACTATTGTAGTGAGTTAAAGAGATAGTTTGTATGTGAATATCCTTGAGACCAAAGTTCCTGTTCACTAGGTTATGAATTTTCAACTGTGACCAAACCAGCAACCTAGATTTCCTTAGACAAGTGAAGAAAGCACTCAAATCAAGACTCTCTATGAAGCAAAGGTCACCTTAATCAATTGCCTGCAGGTCTGACAAAAGTGTTACACAACAGAATTATTCCAAAAGGGAGGAAAGGTGTAGGGTTACTTAGTTGCTACTGTGAAAAGTCATGCTCTCCTCACAGAAGATCCCAGGCTTTCAGGGTTCAGTGGAAGGTACATTAAAGACTATCTAGTCCAACCCTTAGGCTTACACAAGAGTAAAAATAGAAGAAATGGAAATAGAACCCGGTTTTTCCTGGCTTGAAATCCTGCATTCTCCCTTTTATACCAACATGCTCTTAGCCCTAATTAAACCAAGTTTCATATATAAACTAGGCTGCTCTTCACAGCGCAAGATCTCCCCTCACTTTTATTTTCCCTTTCTTCTAATTTAACAGCCTTTCCTGGGAGGGAAGGAAATTTTACAGCTAGGATATAAACTGTGGAAGTCAGAGGTGTTTTAATGGAAATGCTGATAGACATTTTGCACTGTATTGGCCCTGCTGGGCACCACAGATTATGGAGCTGAAACCCCACTGGTGAACAAATCTTCAGCCAATAACCCTGATCTCAAAGCTTTGCAAAAACCCCATTTTGTTCCTTGAGCACATTTTTAATCTTAATCCAAAACCTTCAAAGAGTTAAATTTTCTTACCCACCCCCCAGACAGTGATCTAAATGGGTTTAACGGTTAGTATTTTAATGAGTTGTCATTTCCTGTACAGATAAAGATTCTCATAGTATTTAACCATCCGTTTCCCTGGGGCTCAACCAATATCAGGGTATTATTCATGGTGACTCAGAATGGACCAGACTCTTTGCCTGATTCAACTGAGATAGATTAACCTCCAAGTGAAACTGGACTCCCTACCAAGGTAGGACAGACAGCTTCAGAGAGAAAGGGAGGATTTATCATACAATCGGTCTGAAGATGTCAAATCTGGCTCCCATTAATATTTATGGCTTTACACTCTTAGGGTCTAAATAAAAATATATTACTTCTGCTTAACCCAGAAAAAAAAAGGAACAAATCAAGAGTTAGCGCTAATAGTAAACACCAACTTGTCTTTCATATATAAGTATAAGATCCACTTATCTGTGCATGACTAAATTCAAGTGTTAGTTTCTCTCCTGATCTAATGAGAATTTACTATTCCACACAGGCTTCCTAATACGGAAGTTGACTAAAGCGTTGGCACTGACATGACAGTTTAAGGAACTAGTAGCTGTAGTAGTTTTTAGGTCAGAAATGCTGTGGTAATTCAAACGCAGGCACCTCACACCCTGGAATCTAAGGTCCAGAAAAGTTATGGACTTGCCCAAGGTTATACATCTGTTTGTTCACCTAGAAGTAAGGGGTGGAGAATACTCTATTTTACCCTTAAAAGATATATAGCTTTCAAATATACTTGAGAGGCTGAGTTTATAGTTTCTGGTACCTTTTAAAAATGTTGTGATTTAACTGTAAGTTTTAGGATCAAAACATCTTGAATTTCATTTGCATCTGTGCCCCTTTCAAATAATTAAAACCTTCTTTGTGTTAGAGCTAGCCTATTGTGTGCTACAGGGTATTATAAACACAACACCATGGGTTTCTCAGGACTTTGGGGACAGGCTCCTTCTACTGCTTTATTTAGAGATGCCAGGTGTATTATTGTCTATGCCTAGAACTGTTCTAATACAAGTTCTTTCAAAACACAATTCCCAGTCAACTCTCTTCTTAGCCATTTGGACTTAATTTCTATGAAATTAAAATGAGGCAAGTTGTCCTTGCTATTGGTAGCAACTCTATGAAACAGGATCCAATTAGGGAAAATCCAGAAAATCCAGAAGAGCAGAAAAAGACAAAAAAAGGGACTCAGAGCAAAGCTAGCACTAATAACCAACTGAAAGAAACTGGCAGTTGGGTGCAATAAAGCTCTGTTAAAAATCAACTGAATTCTGTTATAGGAAATAAAGGTCAGAAATCTTGTGCCAGCTCAACTGGGACACAGACGAAGGTCAATTTCTCCCCACTGGACTTTGTGGCTGATTTAGGGGAAGCTACTGCTTGAAACGGAGCTCCTCCTTTGCATTTCTGAGGGTGATGCATAAGAGATGAATTAGCCAACTAGCAGCCAAAGGGCAAGGAAAATATAGAATATAATTTGCAAAACGGTAAATTTAAAGTGGGATAAGGTACCTACTGTAAGAGACAACATGGCCTAGTGAAAAGAGCACTGAATTTGAAAACAGAATCTGGTCCTGCATTAATGAGTTGTTAGGTAATTCATTCAACCTCCCTGAGGATCAGCTCCTTCTGTATAAAATGTGGACAACTACAGCAGTATCATCTGCCTCACAGGGTTGTTGTCCTCCCTGAGGATCAGCTCCTTCTGTACAAAATGTGGACAGTTATAGTAGTATCATCTGCCTCACAGGACTGTTGTAAAAAAGCAAAGCACGGTAAACTGAAAAGCATAATATAAATGAGTTATTATTAATAACAGAATTATTATTATTTAGGGTGAAACTGGGGGAGTCATACAGGAACTTATCTCCATCCCAGGATAGTCTTGTTATCCCAGAACCCAATTTAGTTGGATGGACACTCAACATCGAGGTGCTCCTGGGAACTGAAAAGGAAGTGAAGATACAATCTCGGCTCTCAATGAATTTGTAACTTAAAAGATGAGACAAATTTAAGAAAGAAATACACTCAAACATACGTGACAAAAACATACCATATATGAATATGCAGAGGATGATGGAATCAGACCTCAGATTATGAATGACAAAAACAGGGGCACGCACAAGCATCAAAAAATAAAACAGACGAAGCAAAAGGAAGTCACTGAGGGAAGGAGGTAAAAGCCTAATTTGGGAAAGGTTTCATAGTGGAGCTTACTCTGCAGTGAAGTTTTGACAAAGAAGATAAAGGCTTTTCAGGGCCTTTGCCCAGTGGCTATGAAGAGGTCTGGAGGAGCTGTTAGATGGGATCTGTTCAAAGCTTTTGTAGCCAGAAAGACACCAGGGAGAAACACAAACTGACACTACAGGGCCAGGATTCTTTACCTTTCCTGTGCCTTGAACATTTGTGGCAAAATCTGGTGAAGCTCATGGACTCAGAATAATGATTTTAAATGCATTAAAAATATACATTCAAAGAAAAGCTAATTCTACTAAAACAGAATTACAAATGTTTTTTAAAGCCCACTGACCCCAGGTCAAGACCTCTTGTTTTAGGAAAACAAAAATGCGATTTTTTTTCCTATCAGTATTTGCAAAGACTTTTCCAAACTGAAGATTTCAGGGGAAGAGAATGAAAATCCTGACAGTAATCGCTAAGTAAATACATAAACTCAAATAGCTGTGCTAACAACAACATTTTCACAACCATTTGTGGCAGTCTGGGACATAAATGACTATCATACATGAAAAAGTTCTCTGCAAATTCAAGGAGTGTATGAAATATTCACAAGGAAGTATGGAACCAGCGGGATGTCTAATGTCAACATCAAATATTTCCCATATTGTTAAGAAATAGGGTTGTTAAAAAATACATATACACAATCAATCTGCCTCACTGTTGCTGGCATATGTGTAAAGGTGCGGGTGAACTAACATTAGCTTTCAAAGTGTAACAGCTAAAATTCACCAATATATGTTCCTTAAATCTCAACTCAAAACTTCGTATTCATAGTGGTCCAAGTAGCAAAAGAGATTTCTAACAAGGAACTGGTTCAGAAACTGACTATAGAATTGACAAAGTTTGATTTTAAACTTTAGTGTTTCCACATCAGACACACAATTCCTGTTAATGTGAAATATTTCTATTTTCTATACTCAACTTAAACTATGAAGGAGAATCAAATTAAAGATCTAGGCACAAGGTAGAATTTATAACCTTGTCTCTGATCTCAGTCTCTCCAATGCTTCTTTCCCTCTGTCTCCATACATCTCGTAACCATTCTCACTCAAAAGGCATTTTATGTTTAGAGGGTGGGTCAAGGACTGTTAGTGAAAGGCTCACACAGCTCATTCTGACCACTTGCCATGTGTGAGGACCAAATGATACAGACAACATTCAGCTGCAAGCAGCTACTCACTGGTAAAGATGATTTATCTTGCCACAGGCAAACCTCAACCTTTGAGGTCAAATGCAAAAAAGTTACTCAACAGCACTACAGGGAGAGACTGGAACATTCTGTATGTGGTTTAAAGTCCCTCCTCCTTCCTCCACTCCCCACCCTTTCCATGTTCAATGATTAAGTTATGGAAACAGTTTCTTGGTATGGTGAAATAGAACTGTGGACTTTGTCTTCCAATAAGATCTTGGCAACCTGACAGTGTGCCAGTGTTCTGCATATGCTATATTTCGAGTAATAGCCCTACAATTTTGTTCTGGAAAATTCTACTCCACGTTTAAATTTTAGAAACCTGTGTTGTTTCTACCACTACTTCAAAGCTGAATCTGCATGTGTTTTCTAAGATACCACCCGATGATCTTCTCATGAACATTCTTGCTAAAAAAGGGCTTGAGAATTATGCTGAAAGACTTTAAAAGGATCCTTTTATCTGAAACAATGTGATAAATAATATAGGTCATAGATCTTATCCTTTGATCAAATCTGTGCCAGGTAAATAATGTCAGTGCCAACCCATGTTGTTTGGAAATGAGTTCAACACCCCCCTCCTTTCCCTTCTAATATTCCAGATTGGTTTAACTCCCTTGGGTGATATTAAATTGGAATTCTTCCACACTATTCATCTGGCAGTATAATAAACTCAATTTGTGGCATGAGAGAGTTCAGGCATTTTTTCATTTGCTAATGAAAAGACTCCATTTCAACTGCACAAACAACAGAGACCAATACAAGATTTCATAATTTCATATGTGTGATATCAGCAAAAGAGAAAATCGGTTTTTAGCATCTACCAAGAAGGATTTAGCTCTCCATGAGGAAAGTTTCTCTTTCCAGAACCCTTCTCATGACAGGTAACTTTGCAGCCAATACTCAGTGTTAGAGAAGCTAGCGTCAGACAAGGAGTAACCCAAGTTTCAATGCCTCCTACCTCTTGGCAGGGAGCTGATAGAGTAGACATATGGAATGAGAAATTTTCCTATGTGGCCAGTGCGCTGGATCTGTTATTTATTTTACTTGTCTTTACTTATTTATTACTAGGGGGTAAAGGGAGGGGACAAAGGTGGTGGACTAGGGCAGTAGGGACAATGGGAAGTGGCAATGACATGAAAAAATTCAATAAAAAAAGGTAAGGTTCTATTCTGTCCACCAGGTTCATCTCCTATTCATCCAAATGGCTTCTTCTTTGGGGCTATTCCTTGACTACTCCTTGTCTTTTCTTAGTATACAACTGGATTCAATACAGCCACGTCTTGGTTATTTGGGGAGTTCAGAGTCAGTTTATTAACCTGTGCAGGGATTTTACATACATGCATGTGCATGTGCACACACACATGAAAAAGAAACAGTCCCTCAAATCTGTGCCTTGAGCAGATCATGAAGAAGGCTTTTCTCCAACCTAATGGATACCAATTTACTTTCTAGATAGATATTCCAAAGAAAGTGAATCCCTTATATTTATCTTAGATATGTACAAAGTGATTGTTCATCCTCATGTCTAGAAAATCTCCGTATTTCATCAGCATATAGAGCCTTCCCTACATTCTTGGGAACAGACTTCTATAGACAACTTACTTTAAAAAATTAACTACCACATGCGCTAGAAGGCCAGCTACAGGTGTCCTCAGTATCACATTTAGGTCTAGTCACTTCTCACTTTAAGAACACAAGCTAGGGCCAGATATTTTTTCTTTATTTTGCAAGGCATTCAGCATATTATAAAATTATATGTGAACCTAAGAACACCAGAGATATGATTAATATTATTCATTACAAAATGTCAATGGTTCATTTTTTTTCCAGGACACCTGAGGGGAATGGGAAGCTAGAACTCTACATACAGCTTGCCCTTAGTATAAACAAATGTTGGTGATGAGCATATTCAGAATGAGGTAAAACTGACAGTCTAGGCTTTTTTTTTTTTTGCCCTTTCGCCCTCTTTAGAGCAGCCCCTTAATAATAATCCTTCATGTTTCCAATGACTATATGTTTCTCCTGTGCCCTCTCAGTAGTAAAACCTGATTCAGGAAAAAAATGTGATATGCTATTGACAGTTAATAACAAATTTAAGACCTTTCTAGGGGGATATTTGTATTTTAAGCCTTATCTCTTAATTTTAATTTCATTAAAAGAACTTTAAGAAGACTCTAAAAATCACAAAGAACTGGACCATAGACCTTATCTAGCTCATTTACCTCCATCTTACAGATAAGGTGTTTCTTTTTGGACTGAGGGCCTTCATTGCCCTCTTAATAGGAAAATTCATAGGAAGAAGCACATTTACTTTATAAACTCTTAACAGTGTTCCTCTGACTTTTCAGAGCGACAAATAGACAATCACAATGCATGTATATAGGATGATGCTAGCTAGTTTTCATAGGGCTTACTGTTACAACTAAATAAAACTTATAAAGAAGTTAAGCTATGACATTTTAGTGATATGCATAATCATTGTGGGGTTATATGGTAACTAAATACAAATGCTGAGCATTTTGCACATTTTGGGTACAGAACCAAATCAATTACTTTTCATTTTGTTAGTTTTCTAACAAAATCATTAAGGTGAAGCATATCCCTTAATAACAACACAATCCTTTTGGTCATTACACACTTAAGCATGTTAAAAGACAAAATTCCTAATTCCAATGCCTTGCATTTTGTACACTGCTGCCTGACCAATTCTTTTCTGAACATCAAGCCTCCCCGCCCTCTTCACAAGATATGTCTAGCTACCCTTCAAGACCATGAAGTTTCAGTCTGCCTGGAGATGTGTAGGAGGAGGCTTGAGAGGGAAAGAATAAGACAAGTGGTACATAGCCTAGGGCACGAAGAACCAAATCTAATGCTGAGCAACTGAGATTCTTAAGGCAGCAGGATGGGGAACAGTCGGTTGATGAATGGCTGTTGATGCTAGAACAGGAAATGGTGGCCCATCGTCTCTGGATGGAAAAGGTTTGGGGGAATAGAGGAAACAAAAGATAACCACACCACTCCTGATCTATTCCTGTCTATCTCACTAAAACTGGGGTTCTTAACCTTTCTTTTTTTTTTTTTGGTGAGGGACCTTTTTTAGCAGTCTGGTAAAGTTCATATATGAACTCAGAATGTGTGGAAATGCATAAAATGAAATTCATAAGATTACAAAGGAAATCAATTATATTGAAAGAGTTATCAAAATATTGTTTAAAAAAGTTGGCAGACACCAAGTTAAGAACCCCTGCCCTAAAATAACAGGCTCATCTTCAGAGCAAAGATTAGATTCCCTTCCTCTCCAAAATATATCTCCCACCCATATTCTTTTACTTTTAATCTCTTTTTTTACAGGATAGAGTCTTTCAAAGGTTTTCAAAATGCAGCTCCCTGAGAGTTAAAATATTGTTACAAATTACTTTTAGTTCATGTAAGAACTGAGTTATTAGATCCTTTCAGGGTGTTACAAGGACTTAGAGAACTGGAAGATACTTCACCCCAAGAGGAGCAAGGGAAAGAGAAAAGTGATGCCACTGAAGGGGAAAATAAAAACTAGAAACAAATCTCACTTTTCAATTTTGCTCTCAGTCTACACAGTTTTATCTCCAGCAGTGCCAAAGGAGCACATGTTGTACACCAAAGGAACTTTTTGCACTGTGTAGGGTAAGCTTGAATCTTACTGTGATTTAAACTGTGGTTATGAGTGTGCTTTTGGGCAGGGGCTGGCCAAAACTACTTTTTTACATGAGAGACTAGATTGAGATTATACAAAACAAAAGTATCACCACTCCATCTGGCTCTCCCTTATTTTTCAGTCTGACTTTCTTCTCTAACTTTGTCTTGGGGCTCTGCATTTCTCTTTCTAATCTGAAACTGATAATTGGTTTTCCATTGTTTAAACATTCATTTCTCTCTGTTATGCCTTTGTATTTAAATGTGGGAAATATTATGCAAAAGATGATTGCTAACCAACCTGTACCAGTTTACACAAAGACTTTAGTAGGAGTGAAGATTTGATAGTTTCTCTATATTACCAAGGATGAGTACCTTTGCCAGCTCCTAAAACTTGCAATATAACGTAAGTGATGAAGTAGTTAGTCTTTACTTTTGCTAAAATATAAATTTTATCTGTAATAAATGTATAATGGGATAAGGGAAAAAATATAAATGAATCCTCAGAAGGGAAGCATTTAACAGATTAGAGATTTGAGATCACCCAAGGGAAAAGTTTGTGAGGGTGATTTGGAAGGACAATTTTATTCAAAAGAGTGCTCTACAATCATATTTTATAAGTATTATTTTCAATTAAGCTCAGTACTCTATCTGGTAATAAAAACAAGAAGACTATTTCCTCATTTCCCTTTCTGGAAGAGAACACTTCATCTATTTATCAGTTAGGTCAAGAATATGAAATCACAAGTTCAGGCTTACTAATAACTCATCTTCTCTGTGTCAAATTAATCTCTGCTCTAGGCACTGGTGAGGGTGCTCACTAAAATTTTTTAATATAATTAATTTATTTTTAGTTATCAGCATTCACTTCCATAAGATTTTGAGTTTAAATTTTCTCCTCCCTCTCCTCCCCCCTCTCCAAGATGGTGTACAATCTGATATCAGCTCTACTTACACATTCATATTAAACAAATTTTCACATGAGTCACAAAGTAAAGAAGCATTAGAACTAATGGGAGAAACCAGGAGAAAGAAGAAACAAAACCACAAAAGAAAAGGAGAGCAAACAGACTGCTTCCATCTGCAAACAGACTCCAAAGCTCTGGATGTGGATGGCATTTTCCACATTGTGAGTCTTCTGGAGTTGTCTTAGGTCCTTGCATTGCTTAGAAGTTGCTCACTAATTTTTAACAATTGTTTTTAAAAATCTCAGGAAAAGCAACTATTTTAATCCAAATTGATGGAGACAACGTGATTTTTAAAATGCTACTACTGCCTTGAAGACTAAAAAGATATTGTTTGTAATTTAGTAATTAAAAATTAAGTTAAGCAGCCAAGTTGAGTTGTTTATAATGTTTTATATACTATGTAGCAAAAAAATTGATGAGGTAATCCCAGCAGACAGTGCTAGGGAAAACTTGAGGATACTAGGACATTCCGACATCTGACTCCTGAGAACATAGTTAAACCATGACATCAGTCATCTAATTTAATAAAAATCTGAATCTAGTAAGTCTTGAATATGTTAAAGTAACTTGATGAAAAACTATCTCCAGACAGCAGAAACACTGGATATTTTAGGGGATGGGAAGTGTAGGGGAAGAGAGACAACTACTAGTATGGAAAAGCATTCTCAAATGGAATTGATTATCAGACCATTATTGCTCTAGGAATGAAGGTAGATTTGATGAATCTGATCCTACACAATTTTGGGAAGCAGCATAATATATATTTTAGAAACAGAAATCAGTTAGGGAAAGCCTAGGTACTACCAAAGATCTGTATAATCAGCATGGCAAGTTACCTCCGCTTTTTTCAGAAAGGGATCAGGAAAGCTTTCTCTATAAGACTCTCACAAATGTGATTAGGATAATAACTTTGTCAGTTTAAATACATGGCAGTTATTTATTTTGGATGACTGTCTAGTAAGAGATTGTGATGTAAAATACCGACAAATGCCTTCCCTTTGTGGGTGTCCCCCATTAGGCAACTCTCTTTCCCATTGGAATGTGAGTCCCTTAAGGCCAAGGGCCATGTTTTTGTCTTTCTTCGTATTGCCCAGGACTTACCTGGCACCTTTTAAGTACTTGATAAAAGCTTACTGACTTTTAATTGTGACAACAGCAGAAAAAACCTGGCTGTCACATCCCTCTTTCACACACATCAGCTGCAGGGGCTCCAAAGTTTTACCACAAGGCAGAACAACAATTTCCTGCAAACATGAGATGGTGCTTTCTTAGGCCAAAAAAAAAAAAGTATGAACTTGACCCCTAGAGGGAAGAACTGAAGGGCCAAGGAAAATTCACCTTCCTCCTTTCTAAAGTGAGTTAGCATACTCTTTTCTGTGGAGCAAGATTATTAATTCCAAACCACTTTCTATTTACAGGGAACCAGCCATCAAATCATTTCATTACTTATTTCTCATGACATTCTAGAAACCAACTTCAAGAGAGGTATATGTGTCAATGAATACAAGTACTGTTAAGTACTTCCCAAAATGATCTAACAAAATGAAAAAAAGTTAATGTACAAATTATAATCCATGCTTCTAATCAGCAGTTTAGGGAGTAATAAATCTGATGAGAAATCTGAAAAAAAAAAATCTGCAAGCATATAGCTCCTCAGACATGCCTTGTGAAACGTGACTTTTACTCCTATACATTAAAGGTAACATTTTTACATAGCAAGCATTTCCAGAAATGTATGGTTCATAAATTGCTTTTAAGAAAGTAATTTTTTCCTGGAAAGACTTACATAAACTGATACAAAGTGAGAAGAATCAGGAGACCATTATACGTAGTAACAGCAGTATTATATGATGATCAACTATGAATGACTTAGCTAGGGACTCATAATAAAAATGCTTTCCACTTCAGAGAAAGAACTGATGGAGTCTGAGCACAATGAAGTGCACAAAATTGGGGTTTTTCCCCTTTTTGGGTATCTTCTTTCCCAAATGACTAACATGAAAGTGTTTTCCATGACTGTACATGCATGACCTATATCAAATTACTTATTTCTCAGAGAGGGAACAGAGGAGCGAGTAAGAAAATCTGAAATTAAAAAATTAAAAAAATTAATGCTAAAAACTGTCTTTACACATGATTGGGGGGAAATGTTATTTATCTTTTAAAAAAACTAAGTTTTTAAGATGACTGCATTCACCTCTAAACACTAAGTGCTGTTTTTATTTCAAATGCATAGGCTAGGCCAGATGAAATGAACTATTCAACTGAACAAAATTAGCGCTTTTTATGCTATTTTATCAAAATTAAGTCTATATGACAGTAATAGAGCCACTTAGACTATATGCTGAAGTTGGTTTGGCTTATTTTATAATGTTAAAAACTGTAAAATAAAAGTATTGTTCAAGAAAGGTATAGTTTATCTTCTAAAAATTAATGAGAATTTTCAGTGTTGTCCCAAAGTAGTAAATCATGTGATATTTCAAAGTCTTTTAAAATAAGGCCACATTTTAGAATTTTTTCATATTTTATTTATACCTAATGTCTAGCATTTAAAAAATCCTTGTTGATTAATAACTAGCTAACATGAGTTTGTACATTACAAAATTTATTAAGAAAAATGGGTGTGGGAAAAGGAGCTAGCTTCATATGTCACAAACAAGTTGTTTCTCTGGAATGATATAGGTTTTATAACTTTGTAAGATTCAAGATTATTTCAAGTATAATTTGTGACTAGAAGAATAAGTAGCCAAATTAAATTTAAACAAAGACCACTTGAATTTCATACTACTCGGCCGTGGGACAAAAGGGGATAAGAGTTCCAAATAAAATCAAAGTCACCAACTCAAATAGTATTTAGTAATCATTTTTAATGATTAAATGATTAATATTTACTGGGTGCAAGGTACGATGCTAGATGTTGTGGGCCACACAAAGAAGAATAAAAATTAAGTCCTTGCCCTCACAAAGCTTATAGTCTAGTAAAAGATACAAGCCATATAAATAGCATAATTAGTTCTTTGCCAAAAGCCTTTTTGCAATTCCACAAATAAAAGGTTTTCCCAAAGACATTATCTCATTACTACCTCCTGCGTGTTTCCTCTCATTCAAACAGTAAAGATATTATTAGTCTTATGGTTACTCACCCAATGAGAGCCACCATCTGGTCTACTATGTGTTTGCTGAAAGTTATAATAACGAAAAGTTTCTGTAAGAAAGAAAACTTTGGTCAAAGGAATATTGACTCTATCAAAAGACTCACACATCACATCACTATCACAACTCCCAATGCTTTATACTAGCACTACTGAAAGGCAAAAATCTTCCCAAGGACTTTGCCAATTCTTGTTTTTAAA
Source organism: Potorous gilbertii (assembly GCA_028658325.1). Taxonomy (NCBI): domain Eukaryota; kingdom Metazoa; phylum Chordata; class Mammalia; order Diprotodontia; family Potoroidae; genus Potorous; species Potorous gilbertii. The sequence goes on from CM053770.1 coordinate 543,643,696, forward strand.
TAACAGGAAAAAATAAATATGGTTAAGTGCTACCTATCTATAATTTTTCATTTTACTCTTAATATTTCCACATTTTAAGAAAATTTTTGCCCAAGCATAATGCTAGGAAAATTTCTTTCCAAGCCACATCAAGCTTATAACCATATCTGGATGGGAAAACATGAGTCATGAAACCAAAGACTGGAATGAGTTTTTGCTGGACATTTCAGAATTATTTTGATATATCCCTTGAATGAAATGTACCATTAAACCAGTGTTCTCCAAAATGGAAAACTTGTATCCTTAGTGGGCTATGGCATGACTCCTAAATTAATGAATAGGAATATGGGTTACATCCCAACTCTCCCCAAACCAAACTCCACTTGGCCCCCTTTACACTTATTATCATCCAACACCCCCTCACTCCAACCCCTCCTGAAGCTGGTCTCCTATGGCTATGCAAGCGCCCAATCTCTGACTCCTCTTCCGATCCTAGAGATGACCTTTCAGAGCAGCTACAAACTTACCATAATGGTGCGCTCACAACAAAAGCAGCTAAATTCCTCCTGTCCCTAGTGTACTCATATCCTGTTCCTCGGTTAACCTCCAGACACCCCTCAATGAGCTTAATGCTCTTGGGCATTGACCCATGAGCATGAGCCCTGGCTCCTGTTTTGTTGTAAATGGGATTAAGAGTGAGTCACACAGGAAGAGGATGCATGGATAGGTTGTGATCTGCACTGTAGGTCTTATTATACTGCCCCCCCAAACCCTGCACCCCTTTAAACTTTTCTATTTCTGTTGAGGGTGCCACTATCTTTTCAGTCACTCAGATTCACAAGCTCAGTGTCTCCTTCAAATTCTCATCCATTTTACCTTCACAACAGCTATCATAACTATTCCTTTTCTCCAATCATTAGTAACAACTCTCATTCAGACCTTTATCACCTTTCACCTGGACCACTACAAAAGCCTCCTCATTTGTCTCTGTGCCTCCAGTATGTTACCACTCCAATCCCTGCCGCACCACGCCCCCCTCCCCCCGCCACGGCATCAAAAAGATATTTCTAAAGCCCAAGTCCGACTATTATCACTCCTCTGTTCAAATCCCAGTGACTCTCTGACTTTAGGAGACATGATGGCCTAATTCACCATCACAAACACTTGGGCCCAAAAGTCGTGAGATATGAGACTGGTTTTTATTTAGTCCGAAAGAACATGCAAAGAACTCACATCCAAATCTATAGACAGTGAGGTCAACGCCACCTCCCTTTGTGCAGCTCAGCCTGACTTAAATCCAATTCACATGCAAATCAAGACATCACTTGTGATGTCATAGGTCCTCTGAGAATGAAGGATGAAGAATAATAATGCTTAGGATCAAGTATTTCATTTTCTTTAACTTCTACTCTACTCTATAAGTTTTATAATGTATATAATTACTAGTACAATAGTATATATGTGTGTGTGTGCATCTTATATATACACATACATACGTATGTATTTGTGGGTAAGTAAACATACATATATCGGGGGCGCATGCTCAAAAAAGTTTGAAGTCTATGACACTAAATGAACAGACACAAGGTTCAATGGCTCACCTCTAAATTACCAACTTGTTGCAGGATATCCAGGTTATAGATACAATCTAAATGCTTGGATACGTTTTACAAATCCAATCCAGGGCCTTCAAAATACTAGATTGTAGTACCAGTCTTCTTGGTTCAGTAAATGTTAGGAAAGCACTAATCAATACCCCAGGATTTCTAGACTCACTGTCAACCAGTTTGATGAAAGTCATTCTTCTAAGGTGTGTGATGTGGACCATAGAAAATGTTTGCTACTTATTACATGTGGCAAAGCTGAAATGACATGTTATTAGACCAGTCTTGTTTTGGTGAATACTGAGTTTTTAATGATAGTAGGTTTTTTCCTACAAATATTCTCTATGGTCCACATCACATCCTTAGACCTAATGGGAGTAATTCCAGATTTCTACATTATACTCTTACTATATGCTAAAATAATAAAAGTGGGTCATACTGAGATTAAAACAAGCTTGCCAACTAGTAAAAACAAAAACCAAATCCTTTGCAAATCTGTAAAAAAAAAAAAAAAGTTTTACTAGATTGTGCAAACATAAGATAACTTTTTATCTTCCCAGTAGAAATCATTCATTCCATATCAAAGATTATTTTAAGGATGGATTAGATTAGCATATACTTTGCAATGAGAAAACAATTAGTATAATAATGTAAGTTTAAAATCTGTCCCACAACTGAATAATAAATTATAAACTATGAAACTCTCTCCACCAATGCAAATTAGCACCTGTCCATCAACTTAAAATCTTTAGAGAAACTGCTTGGGACACTAATATTAAGTTCTATAGCTGACTTTGGAGTGAGTATTGTACAAGAAAATAAAATTATGCCAAAGAATGCAATGCTGCATTCTGAGGTTTAGCATTCAAATCATAAAAAGATACTTAACTAAGAATTTATATGCTCTATTATTATACAAAAATAAGAGGTGATAACTGGAAAGATGATGATTTTTATCAGCTAAGGTGTTTAAGTGGTGATATCTCAAAAAACAAGGTAATTATGGGTTGAAGGAAGATCATTTATGTGAAAAAGCATTAACGAAGACTTTCTGTTATATTAAAAGTCAGCTAAATGGAGTTATAAATCTTTCACTAATAATATACTTAATGGTCTTGCTACTCAATTTTACTGTCACATGTCTATTCTACCATCATTTCTTAACATTCAAAATACAGCAAGATATACAGATTATTGTACAATTTCATCTCTCAAATACAACATAGTATTTTCTCTTTATAGTAGCTTCGTAATACATTGTGCTGGGTATGACAAAATAATGCTTCAGACAGGGAAGAGGGGTGGAGTCAAGATGGCATAGTAGAAGGACAGACCTTCTGTAGCTCTCCCTGAAAAGCCCATAAAATACCTGTAAAAATGACTCTAAATAAATTCTAGAGCAACAGAAGCCACAACATAACAGAGTGAAAGACATTTCCAGGATGACAGGAAAGGTCTGCTGCACCTGGCTCAGAGCAGAGCACAGCCCATGGAGTGTAGCCTGGGCTGCGGTGTGGCATGGACAGGACCAGAGCAGGCTTCAGGGTGCAGAATCCCGGGTAGCAGCTGCGGTTCCCAGATTCTTCAACCAACAAAAGCCAAAGATAGTTTCAAGGGTCAGTGAGAAAGCTCTTTCACCTGAGTGAGAAGGGAGCAGGGTCCAGCCCTAGCCCCAGCCCAAGGCAACTGCAGCGTCCATTTTTAGAGCCCTGACTGTGCCACCTTGGAGGAATTGAGAACTTACAGGTCCCTAGAGTATATCTTCCACTTGACAAAGGACTTACAGGTACTTTGGCTGGGAAAATGCCCCAAAAAGGGGGAAAAAAATGACTATAGAAGGTTACTTTCTTGGTGAACAGGTATTTTCCTCCATCCTTTTGGATGAGGAAGAACAATGCATACCATCAGAAGAAGACATCAAAATCAAGGCTTCTGCATCCAAAACCTCCAAAATAAATATGCAATGGTTTCAGGCCATGAAAGAGCTCAAAAAAAAATTTGAAAAATCGAAGTAAGAGAGGTGGAGGAAAAATTGGGAAGAGAAATGAGAGCGATGTAAGAAAATCATGAAAAGCAGGTCAATAGCCTGCTAAAGGAGACCCCAAAAAATCTTGAAGAAAATAACACCTTTAAAAATAGACTAACCCAAATGGCAAAAGAGGTCCAAAAAGCCAATGAGGAGAAAAATGCTTTAAAAAGCAGAATTAGCCAAATGGAAAAGAAGGTTTAAAAGCTCACTGAAGAAAATAGTTCTTTAAAAATTAGAATGGAGCAGATGGAAGCTAATGACTTTATGAGAAACCAAGAAATTACAAAACAGACAGGGAACATGTGTCCCTCAGAGTATCTCAGGTTTGAGGTCCAAATAAGGTACTACAAAAGAAACAAAAGGCCAAAAAAAAAAAGCATCCAAAACAGCCACACTCAACTCCATAAAAGTACACATGGCACACAGGAAAGGGACTGGGGGTGTGGGAGAAAGAGGGAGCTAAAGGGTACAAACTAATGGGAGCTAACGGTTACTGCAGAGTAAGAGTCTTGAAAGGTTCTTAGTGAATTAGATCAAAGTTCTTATTTTGACCACCGACCAGGAGAAAGTCAATGGCTGTCCTCAAGGGTCCAATGAACAAGAAGAATGAAAAGAGGTATAGCTAAGTCAACTGGTACTTTTTAGGAGAGGGTAACAGTTGGCAAAAGGTATCAACATAAATTGCTTAATGCATATATCACAAAGTTATATTAATTTAAGCTAAGGAAAAATATAAGGCACAAGAGGGAAAAATGTGAAGCAAAAGGTAGAATGCTTGAACACCAAAACTTTTTTTTGCATATTTCTTTTATTATTTAAATAATGGTAAAAGATGTTTATAATACCAACTAAAATTACATACCAAGTTCTGAGAAATGTTTGTTGCCTAAGCTACATCTGGATGTACATCAAGTTACATGCCTTTATGGAGTATGTAACTATGACACAATGGAACATAACAAACATATCCTATTTGCCTCAATGTAGGAGAAAAGTTTAAAAGATTCTTTCCCGTAAATGACAAATTGATGTTAGGCTTTTGCCCATTTTGGCAAATAAATGCTTATCTTGTAATAATCCTAATTCAACTAAATAAATAAAGGTACATGTTCTTTTCATATAGGATACTACAGAATGCTTTTACTATTTCACTGATTTTACCAGCTGGTAGAAAAAAGGTTCAAAAAGTGTTTAAAGCAGGACAAGTAAATGGCTGAGCTAGGGAAATTTGGGTTATGGAGAAAAGTTGTTACTTTTAGAAATGACAATATTACTGTTGCTATCCAAGAGATTTAAAAGCAGTATCTTCCTTTAAAAAGGATCCTTGATAGGAGATTGGGGGAAGGATCAAATGTGAACAAGTAAATCTTATGTTAACTAGAAGAATGATTCAAATGCACTTAAAAATATGATAAAAGGTTCTCTGCTTATCCTCCTGAACCTTAACTCCTGCTATTTAATTTAGCATTATTTTAAATATTTGTTTACCATGCTACCATTAAGAGTTTAAATATTAAGCTGACAAGTCTTATTTATAACATATTTTGCTTTTTACAATGCTTTTGTTATCATATTGAAATCCCTACTAAGCAACCAGTATCTTAATGTTTTTATAATTATTTTTACTCTATAACACGTAATAAATTTTTTGTAGTTATTATTTTCCATAAAAAACAACAATGTCCCTGGAATTTGGAGGTTCTAAAGATACAATTGAGAAAATGACAGACTCAAGAAATAAACCAGCATCTAATATAAAAAAGTATGATCAGAACTGGATAAACAGAAGCAACTTTGGTCACTAGTATTACCCCAAGAATAAAATGTCAAGCAGCAATAGGGAGATCAGGGACAAAAGAACATTTGTAATTACTGAGAAATGCATCAGAGCAGAGAGAAGTTCTTACTGTTCTTGACTTTCCTTCAAAAACTTGTCCTATTGTTACAATCCCTTCCTCCCCTTAAAAGAAACTCCATGTTCATTTCATTTTATATCAATACTCTTTTAATTATTAAATCCAATTGCCTTTTTCAGTTCTTATTCTCCTTGACACCTTTTAGGCCAAATGCTAGATGATAGCAAATATAAGTTTAGAATCTGAAGAGGATGAATAAATTATGATAAATAAATCAAATGATAACTTTAAAAGAATCTTTTACTAAATATAAACAAATAATTCGTAAAATTCAAAGAGCTCCTCTCCCTTCTAGATATCAATTTATATGATTGTCCCTTAAAGTCAGCCTCAAAACATTTATCTGAAATTCTTTTTTGGGTTTCAGGAGATGGAGCGTGGTATCTGAAGAACAGTGAAAAGGGCAGTGTCACTGTATTTTAGAGGCAATGGAAAGAAGTAAAATGTAAGAAAAGTGGAAAGACAGAAAGGAGGCTGGTCATGAATTGTCTTGTAGAGCATTTATATTTATATTTCATCCTGAAGGTAACAGGGAATCACTGGAGTTCACTGAATAAGGGGAGTGAAACATGGTCAGATCTATGCTTGAGAAAAACCACTGGGAGCTGAGTGCAGGATTCATTGGAGCAGGAAGATACCTCAGACAGGGAGCCTAAATGACAAGCTATTGGAACTGTCACGCATGAGGTGATAAGGGCCTGCACCAGGGTGTGTGAGTAGAGAGAAAACCTATATTACAGATGCTGTTAAGGTTGAAATGACAACATTTAGCAATAGACTGGATACGAGGGGTAAGAGTGAGGCTTGGGTGTCTAGGAGGATGGTTGTGCCTTTGATAACAATGGGGAAGTATGACTAAGGGAGATGCTGCATTTTGAAAGACGAGTTCCATTTTGGACAGGTTTAGTTTGAGATGTATATGGAATATCCAATCTGAGATGTCTAAAAGATATCTGGTGAAGAGAGACTAGAGCTACATATATAGATCTAGGAATCATCTGCACAGAGATGATAATTGAACTCATGGATGCTGATGACATCATCAAGTGAGATAGCATAGAGAGAGATGAGAAGTAGCTTTAGGATGAGCTTTAAGAGACTGACAGGTATTGGCCATGACCTCGATGAAAATCGAATGAAGGAGGATGGTGCAGTGGCAGCTTATGGCACAGCAAATAGAGTACTGGGCCTGGAATCAGGAAGCTCTGATTTCAAATCTAGCTTCAGACACTTATTAGCTATGGGCAAGTCATTTATATTCTGCTTCCATTTCTTCAACTGTAAAAATGTTGATAAAACATTGGGGATAAAACGATCATCTGGGGTCAGCAAGGTGGTGCAGGGAATATACAGAGTGCTGGCCCTGAAGTCAGGAAGACCTGAGTTCAAATTTGGCCTCAGACCTTGACACTTACTAGTTGTGTGAGCAAGTCACTTGACCTTGATTTCCCTGCCTTCTTCCCTCCAAAAAACCAAAAACATAAAACCCCAACAACCAAAACAAAAACAAAAAACCTACCATTTGCCTCACAGTGTGGTTATGAGGATGAAATGAGACAATATTTGTCATAGTGTCTCACACACAATATGTCTGTCCTTTGTTGCTGAAGACCATGCCATCAGAGAAATGATAACATGACTTGCACTTGACTTTGTTTTGAGTGAGGGAGGGCTGTGCAGGTCACCAGCCTCACTACTCTTCCAGAGTCATCTGGATCTAGTGACCAGATAGTCATCAGGATGACTGGAGATGGCCCAGAACGAGGCAATCAGGGTAAGTGATTTGCCCAAGGTCACACAGCTAGGGAGTGTCAAGTGTCTGAGGTGAGATTTGAACTCAGGTTCTCCAGACTCCTGCACTGGTGCTTCTATACACTGTACCGTCTAGCTGCCCCCCTTACATACAGTAGGTGCTATGTAAATGTTTATTCCTTTTCTCAGAGGAACACAGAAGAGAATATACAGGTGAAGAAGGTGATCAGCAGCATCAAAGGCTGCAGAGATTGAGAATGAGGATTGAGAGCCATGAAATTTGGTGATTAAAAGGAGATTAGTGAGCCCTGAAGAACCGACCACAAAGGTAACCGGACGGGAGCGGAGCCCTGCCCGGCCGAGCGCTCCCCTCCCCCGCCCCGGCCACGCGGCACTGAGAGGAGCGAGCAGAGCCCAGCGGGCGGCAGGGACCTGGATCTCCGGGTGGCCGAGAAGGTCCCTCCACACACAGACGCACAGGTCAGTGAGGGAGACGGGCTGAGAGGGGAGCAGGGGATCTCCGGGACTCGGACCCCCTGGGAAGCAGCCGCTGTGGCAGAGGCAGAGGCAGCTCGGCCAGAGACTCCCAGAGTGGGCTGGAGCTCCACCCCAGCTCCACTACAAAGGATCTCTGTAAAAACCCCTGAGGGAACTGAGCCTGAGAGGCAGCCCTGCCCCCA
>CM053770.1:543652155-543739498 GCA_028658325.1 Potorous gilbertii
TCCATGGCCTGAGCCCATTGGATATCTATTTCAGATGTTTGGGATACAGAGGCCTTGACTCCTATGTCTTTACCTGATGGTAAGCATTGTTCTTCCTTGTCAGAAAGGAAGGGTGGAATCATCTGTTCACCAAGAAAGTAACCTTCTATGGTCTTAGTTTTTTCCCTTTTCTGGGCATTTTCCCAGCCAGTTACTTGACTTCTGAGATTCCTCTCCACCCCCGCCTAGATCCGCCCAGTTAGTGCTTGGGGTCTGAGATTCAAATGCTGCTCCCCAGCCTCAGGACTTTCAGCGGCAGGCCTGGCTGCTATTCAATGGAAGCTTAAGTTCTGGTGCTCAGGTTGGGGCAGGGCCGCCTCCCAGGCTCAGTTCCTTCGGGGGTTTATGCAGAGACCTTCCCTAACGGAGCTCCTGCTGAGCTCCTGACTGCTCTTGGAGCCTCTGACCACCCGCTGCCTCTGCTGCTGCCTCCCGAGGGGGCCTGAGTCATGGAGACACCCCGCTCCCCTCTCAGCCCGTCCAGACGTCTCTCTCACTGACCTGTGTGTCTGTGGGTAGAGGGACCTTCGCAGCTGCTGGAGATTCCGTCCCTGAAGCCTGCTTGGATCTGCTCGCTCCTCTCAGTGCCACGTGGCCAGGGCAGGGCTGGGCTCCATTCTCGTCCAGTGAGCGACAGACCTTTGGGGTCGGTTTTTCAGGGCTCTCTGGAATGGAAATTTCCTTCACCCCGTTGCGGCGCGGCTTCTACTGTTCCAGAATTTGTTGGGAGTTCTTTTTATAGATAATTATGGGCTGTGGGTTCAGAGCTAGCATATGTGAGTCTTTCTACTCCGCCATCTTGGCTCCGCCCCCGTAATAAATGATTTTTAAGTAATATCAACACAACTTTTTAAAAGCTTCACATAATAGTTGCACCCCACTTTTTTTGCAAAAAATTTGTCATAAATCTGCCAATTATGTGGTGAAATAGGGTAATTCTACCTGGAAAAACCCTATTTGACCCTAACCATCCCTTCAAATTACCATCTTATCTTTCTCCTTCTTTTCATAGACAAATGCCTAAAAAAAAGTGTTTACTCTTATTGCCTCTACTTTTCTCTACTTCGTTTATCAATTCCTTGTAATGTGGCTTCCAAACCCATCATTCAACTGAATTGCTCTCTAAAGTTGCCAAAAATTTCTTAATTTCCAAATCCAGTGGCCTCTTCCCAATCATCATCTTCATTGACCTCTTGGCAACATCTGATACTAATTACCACTCTCCTGGGTACTTTTGCCTCTCTGGGTTTTTGGGACATTGCTCATTTTAAATTTGGGGCAGCCAGGTAGTGTAGTGGATAGAGCATCAGTGCAGAAGTCAGGAGGACCTGAGTTCAAATCTCACCTCAGACACTTGACACTCACTAGCTGTGTGCCCTTGGGCAAGTCACTTAACCCCAATTGCCTCATCCTGGGTCATCTCTAGTCATCCTGATGAATATCTGGTCACTGGATTCAGATGGCTCTGGAGGAGAAGTAAGGCTGGTGACCTGCACAGCCCTCACTCATTCAAAACAAAGTCAGGTGCAAGTCATGTCATTATTTCTCTGATGGCATGGTCTTCTTCAGCAATGAAGGGTGAACACACACATTTTAAATTCACCTTCTACCTGTCTGAACACTCATTCTCAGTCTCCTTTGCTGACTCTTCCTCTATGCAATTTCCACTCACAGTTAAGTGTCCCCCAAAGCTCAGCCTTTTTCCTCTGCCCTTCATTCTTGAAACTCTTTCCTTTGGTGATCTAATCAGTTTCCTCATCTCTCTCTATATGTGAGACCCACATCTATAAATCCAGTCCTTGCCTCTCTCTGAGATAATCTTGTAAGCATCTCAAACTCAACATTTCCAAAACAGAACTCATTATCTTTTTTCTCAAATGGACCTCTCTTCCAATGTATTTCTGTCAAGGGGAATCACTATGCTTGCAGTTATCAAAGTTCACAACATTGGTATCATCATCTACTCTTGTCTGTCCTCACTTGTCATGTCTAGTTAGCTGCTAAGACTTGCTGATTTAATCTTCACAACATTTCTAGAATCTGTCTCCTTTCAATTCACATGGCCACCACTCTAGTTCAAGTTCTCATCAACTCTCTCCTGGATTGTTATAATAGTCTCCTAATGAATCTACCTCCGGCCAGTACAACCTGCAGCTTGAGAGATGCTTATGGTCATTGGGACACTTGTTGGCATGGCAAAGGATTTTGGGAGGCATGAAAAATGTAGAGGAAAACATCCTTTGTACATAGAAGAAATCCTTTGGTGGACCACAGGTTGTACAGGCCTGGTCTACCTGCTTCAAGTCTTTTTCTTTTCTATTCCATTTTCCTCAAAGCTGCTAAAGTGATTTTCCTAAATTTTAAGCCTGACCAAATCACTCAACAGAATCTAATGGGTCCCTGCTACTTCTGGCATTAAATAGAAACTCCTTTATTATTTTTGGCATTTAAAACTCTTCAAAACCTGGCTACAATCCATTTTTCCTGCTTTAGTATTCATCACTCACAATCACATGTACCCTACATTCCAGCAAACTGGATTCCTTTACTGTTCATCAGACAGCTCTCATCTCTGTGCCTTTGCCTGACTGTCTGTCATACTTATAACTCCATCTCTCCTCACCTCTCCATCTTGGAACCCCTAGTACCTTTCAGATTAAGTTCCACCTTCTATATAAAACTTTTCTTATTACCCCCAGCCTTCCCCTTAAAAATTACATTGTATTAATTTTATATAAACATATATACATACAAGTTGTTTTTTTAGCTAGAGTGTAAATTTCTTGAGGGAACCATTTCATTTCTGTATTTATATCCCCAAAGTCTAGCAGAGAGCCTGACACATAGCAAGTGTTTAAAAAATGCCTAATGATTGATTTATCAGGAATGCTCCTCCATTTGGACTCTTCAGGGGGCTTTTTCCATGACAGTGGAATAGATATTGATAGCCAAATTTATGCCTGATTTATAATTGGTTGATACTGATAATCAGAGAATCACTGAACAAGTTATCTGTGTGATTGTACATGTATAATCTTATATAGAGAGAGGCAGTTAGTGAATAGAGTGCTGAGCCTGGAGGCAGGAAGATGTAAGTTTAAATCCGACCTCGCATACCTACTAGCTATGTGACCCTAGACAAGTCACTCAACCTCTAATTTTCCTCATCTATAAAACAAACATACTTCCTAGGGTTGTGAGAATCAAATGAAATAATATTTGTAAGTGCTTTGCAAACAATGTGCTATATAAATTATAACTGTTATATTCAAAAGAAGCAACCCAGGGAATAGTCTTTAAGGTTACACCTATAATCAAATGCTTTCTAAAAAAACTAAATCAAATACCACGAGCTCCTTCCTGTGTATTCTTCAGTCAACTATGCAGTTGGGATGTGGTGTGCTATAGAAAATTCTTGATGAAACTGGTATGGAATTATTATGTGTAACATCAGAATTTTTTTAGTAATGTGTTGATTGGTTTTGCTAAAAATTTTTTCCCTTTTCTTTAAAAATGTCCGGACGTAAAAAAAAATTTCCAATGATCTTCTAAGGCAAAATGACTTCTACATCCAGAGAGAGAACTATGGAATTCAATCGCAGAATGGAGCAGATCATTTTGTGTATGCGTGTGTGTGTATTGTATTTTGGTTTGTTACATGATTTCTCCCATTATTTTAGTTCTTCTACACAGCATGACTATAGTGAAAATGTATTCAATAGGAATGTATGTGTACATCCTATATAGAATTGTATGCCATCTCAGGGAGGGAGGGGGGTGGTTGGAGGTAGGTAGGGGGAAAAAAAATTTAAGTTTTACGGTAGTGATTTTAAAACACTAAAAATAAATAAAATTAATATAGAAAATAAAAATCTCCTTTTATTATAAGAGTTCTCTGAGCAGAGCAAAAGATACATGAGATAATTTAGGACAAAGTAAAAACAAGAGATATCAATATTCATTTTTTAAAAAACAATTACTGGTGTAAAGTTGACTTTATTCTCATCATAGAGAAAGCAGATATATTGTTCAACAATCACTGACACCTTCTCTATTCCCTTTTGTGTTAATATAATGCAATTTTTTCTAGTCATCTGGTATCTTTCCTTCTTTGAACTGTCTTAATAATTAATGCCCCGGTAGTTACAAAATTGTGTCACTTCCAAAATAGATTTCTACTACGTAGAGTCTGATCCTGGTGCTTTTCCTGTTTGTCCCTCCTTATACAGCACATCAGAGAAAGAGATGTAAATGATAACTAACATTTACATAGTGCTTCACACAGACTACCTCATTTGATCTTCAAACAACAACCCCATGAGATGGGTGTTACTATAATAACCATTCTACCAATGAGCAAAATAGTACAAATGTACTTTACAATGCCACTGTCATGGCTTGTGAGAACAGTTTGTCCAATGAATACAGATCTTTCTGTACATTATCGGATGTTATCCTCCTGTTATTTTCATCTAAGAATGCTCCTAGGATGATCTAGTTATATTTCACATGAAACCTTTTACATACTCATTTTGCTCCACTGTTCACTGATTCATAAAGCAAAGCTGCTAATAATCTTCTATCACCTTTTACAAGATGTTATCCCTGGCAGTGTGTCACCCAAATTGGCAAGATCAAGTTTTTGGTTTTTTTCTGATTTTTTTGTGCATCTTTGTTATAGTCATAGGATCACAGATCTAGAGCCAAGAGACCTTAAAGGTCATCTAGTACAACTTCTGCATTTGAGAGATGATAATGTGATTGCTTTACATTAGTTAACTCTTGTTGGAAATGTTAATAATCCTTATAGATGACCATTTTCTATATGAAGGAACCACTGATTAAGGACGACTTTGGTAAAAATCTTGCCAGCAATGACTTAGTCTCCTCTGTGATTGTCATAGGACAACCTGTTCCCTTTTCCTTTATGGAGATCGACAATGGAGGAATTCTTGATCTTCTGAGGGATAACTTCCTCTTGCCATATAACCCAGATTTCAGTCAGCATCAAGGGAGAAGGCATGAAATCACTTTTCACCTAGCATTTTCACAGCTAGTTATAGGGAGTTTGTAAATTTTCAGTGCTTCCAAGATGGTGTGGTTACTGCTCTTCTGGTTTGCATTCTGATCCTTACCTAGGACAGCCCTCTATTCCCTTGCAACTGCAAGAATTTCTCTTCACCCTGGAACTGTCACCTAAAATTAGGTAATGGGTAATGGAGTTACCAAGCAGCACCCAGTATTTCACTATCACCAGTTCAAGGGTCCCCTGTAATCTTTTTCTTACCATCTTCAAGCAGTTAAAGGTCTTAGGACTGTTGCTGCTGCAACCACTGTGCCACCACATCCAAAGCCCACAGGTGGTGCTGCTGCCAGGCTGTGCTCCAGGTCAACACCCACCCTAATGTCATAAACCTTTCCTTTGAATCTCCAGTAAGGTGGGGAATCTGTGGCCTTGAGGAAAAAAATTTAGCAAAACCAATCAACACATACTGGGAGGGTTCAGCCAGAATGCTTCCTCTACTCTGTCCTCCCAGACATAAAAAAGAGGGAAAAGAAATATCAAAAACTAGATATTCTAGAAGTTGATTCAAATGATCATAAAGACTTCACACAGAGAAACAAATTTAGAATTGGAAGGAGCTTTAGAAGTCTAATATCCTGATTTTATTTTTTATTTACAATGCTTTTAATAATACTCTTTTCTCATATCTATCACTACTCCCCACAAATCTCCTTTGAATAGAAGCTCTCCCTAAAAAAGAATGTATAATGAAGCAAAACAAATCAAGATACCAACCATGTCCTGAGACTTGTACGTCTGTTTCTGCACATCACCTCCACCACCTCTCTAACAAAAGGTACAAGATATACGTCATCTTCATTACTTTACAGTCTGATAGAGGCTGCTACAGTTTAAGTTCTGATGTCTTTCAGAGTTGTCTCCCCACACATTCATGTAGTTATGGAAGCTGTTCTCCCGGTTCTGCTCACTTCACTCTGCATCAATTTATAGAAGTTTTCCCATATCTCTCTGAATGTCATGTTCTTCATTTGTTATAGCAGAATAATACTGCACTGCATTCATGTACCATCATTTGCTCAGTCAGTTTTCCACTTGATGGCAGCTACTTTGTTTCCAAGTCTTTACCACCACAAAAAATGACACCATAAACGTTCTCATGCATGACCTCCTTTCGAAGGGTCCCTTGCTGGGGCAAAGGAAATGTAGTTTGGTGACCTTCTGGGTCTAGTTTCCAATTGCTTCTAGAATGGCTGGACCAATTTACAGCTGCACCAACGATGCCTGCCCTCCCACAACCCCTTGAGTAACTCTTCTTCTCTTTTGTAATCTTTGTCAATCTGAGGGTGTGAAGTGGGAACTTGGAATTGTTTTTTATTAGCATTGATCTTAATTATTAGTGACTTGAAGCATTTTTTCATATGGTTGTTGATAGCTTGCATTTCTTCATTTAAAAACTGCCTATTTATATCCTTTAACCATTTACCTTGTTCTTGGACATCTGGATCAATTCTTGATGTATCCTGGTATTTGACCTTTAGCAGAGGAATTTTCTGTGAGGATTTTTTCCAAATTAATTATTTCTCTTGTGCTTCTAGTTGCATTTATTTTGTTTTTGCAGAAACTTTCAATTTTATTTAATTAAAATTGTTTATTTTATCTTTAATGATCATTGCTATTCCTTATTTAGGTAAGAATTCTTACCCTCACAACAGTCAGTCCGTAAACTAGTATTTATTAATCAACTATTTCCCAGGTACTGTTTTAAATGCTAAACCATCGCTGTAAAACAGATCTTCCTCTTTTGTCTCCAAAATTTTTGATATGACCTTTCATATTTAAAGCATATAACCAAAAGTAATCTATTGTGGTATATGTGTAAGTTACTGATTTAAACATTTCTGCCAAAATGCCTTCTAGTTTTCCTAGCAGGTTTTATCAATCTTGACTCTCTCCATTACTTAGTATCCCTGAGTTTACTCAGTGCTATGCTACTATGTACAATCACTTCTACTGCTTACATAATCTATTACTGATAAACTTTTGTATAATAAACATTATCAAACTCTTTTAATTATTTCTTTATAATATTATTTGGGAACTGGTATAGCTAAATTCCCTTTTATTGCTAATTTTTAAATTGTTTCCCTTGAGATTCCTGACTTTTTGTTCCTATAGAAGAATCCTATTATTCTTTTGCCTAGATCTCTAAAATAACCCCTTTGTATTTCAGTATGGCACTATACCTATAGTTACCAATTATTTATTACCAATAAAAACAGCAGGTAACATTTATAAAGTACTTTTACATGTTATTTATCCTTTGCAATTTAGCACAAAATTCCACACCACCCTGATTAATTGCAATTCTGGTACCTTTTTGGGTTTTTAAAGCTGACAAACAAATAGTTTCTTTCTAATATTCTTTGGCAACCTTGCTTCTAGTTCACCTAAACAATTAATTCTGTTATCTACAATTTTTAAAGTTCTACTTCAGCCTTCCTAAAAGATACTCCTAGTTCCTGGTCACTTCCTCTCTGCTGTCACTACGAATATCTATCTCCATTACCTACAACAGGGGCTAGGCCAAGGCAGTAGGGGTGGAGAAGGGTCTCCTTCCTCACAGACCCCTCTTCAGTTTCAATCACCATTTTCCACTCCTTTAATTTTGAAGTGGGGAGGCTATTGGGTTTAAGTGACTTGCTCAGGGTCATACAGCTAGTGAGTGCCTGAAGCTGGGTTTGAATTTAGGTCCTCTTGATTCCAGGGCTAATGCTCTATGTACTGTACCCTCTAGCTGCCCCCTAAATTATATTCATTTTTAAGTTGTTCCCTGATTTAAACAATCTTCAATCTTTTCATAGTCAAGAACAAGTAACAAGAGGCAGTTATTTAACTTTTCGGATATATTTAAAGTGCAAACTGTATACCTATTCTTTTTTCTTCACTCTAGGATTACTTTCAAACTAGCTGCCTTCTGTCATTACAATAAAATAATAGGTCTATCAATCTGCAGAAAAAAGTGATCTAAGTGTTACCCCTGAAACTAGTACAGAATTCAATTCTTATTTTTCCTTAAAAACAATTTGAGTGGTACCCTAAAATTCACTAAGATATTTCAGTATATGTTAGGTTTCTGCTAAGTGTTTTATCGGATAGGACAAATAGAAGGGGGTAAATTCCCAGAATTACACAAAGTTCTTCCCTGCAATCTTAAAATGATTAATCTCCAAACTCCTTAAAGATTAATTTTTGATTTTCCTTAATTTCCAAAGCTCCAAAATTTATTAAAACGTTGGGTTTTGTTTTTTTTTTTTTATCAGTTTTACAAACCAGGAAAAAGTTTTTATCTGACTTTATCTTTGTAATCTCAACATGGCCAAGGCTGAAATGAAAAAGGATCTTGCTGGGGTTTTTTTTTTCCTTTTTAACTTTATCTCCCACTGAAACTCTAAAGTGGGAGTTAGTCCTGCTTACTGGGACAGAGTTCGGCATCTCTGCTTCAAGTATGATACTATGAAACCTCACTAATCTTCCCCAGTCTTCTAAACACTCTGGCTGCAGCTTTTTAGCAGTCTTTCTGCATGGCTGCATTTTCTCCTTATAAATCTTTCCAGGTAACAAAATCTACAAACAACAATGAACATGACGTGACAGAGATTTTTCTCTATTTTACAAAGAAACAAAAACACAAACAAAACAATAAACGTACACTTGCTAACCTCCTTATCTCCTACTGAAAGTCTAAATCTCCAAGCTTTTAATATACTGCCAAATTTGGAACACGTTTGGACTTTGATATATTTAAGCATAATTTGAAAGCTCTATCTTCCAGTCACCCCCCCTCTACTCCTGAATAGGAAATTCCAGGCCAATAAGAATTTCCTAAAGGAGTATCAATTTAACAGTTCACTCTTCCCCCACTTTCATGCAAAAAGAAATTTTATCCTAGGGTGGGGGTGGGGGTGGGGGAATCCTTCAGTATATTACTATTCTCAGAACCCTTTAGTCCCTTAATGGGAGTCCCCAACTTTCATGATTGAGGTAAGCCATCACCAGTAGCATGGAGAAAGATCTTTCCTTAGCTTGGAAGAATTTGAACTTGAGAGGAGTTCGACCTCTGGGGGGCAGTCTTCCACAAAAAAGTCCCTTGAAAGAATAACCAGAATACTCTAGGGAGTTTATCAATTTATTAACATATAATACATGTTAATTATGTAAACAAATCAGTGCCTCAGCTTGGCACTGGACCTTGAATATAGGGGAGACAGATTTTTATGCATAGAAAGTAAATATACTATTAACAGAATATAAACCAGGATAATTCAAGATTAGGTCATCTGATTTCTAATTGGGGGAAAGATTAGAGTTTTTCAAATAAAGGAGGAGGGGTTTGAATGAGTTGCAAAAATTAAGTGGGGGGAAGTGAACAGATATAATTCCCTGAAATCAGAAAAAAAAAAGTACCACTCCTCCCAAGTGTCTATATTCAATCAAAGGAACAAGGAAATAGTAACTGATTGACCAGTACAGGGCCAGTTCTTTCAGATAAGACATATGGGTTGCATGAGATTTTAAAATTGTAAGAAATCTCCTTCCATCAATCTTTGGATCTGATTGGGTTTCTGGTCAGCATGACCATGATCCTTAGTTAAGAATCTCTAAGCAACAGGTAGAGATGGTCCAGCTTCCCAGCCAGTAAGGGCTAGGTTCAAGAAATGCAGTAAAGTTTTCTCACAAGCCTCATAAATGAATAAAGTTTTTCCATGAGACAGAAATTAGACTAGACCCATATCTGAACAGAAAGGGCACTGAGTTAAAGTCAGTTTGATTAGCACAATTTCTTCATATATAATAAGAATGTGCTTTTATTAAACACTTCATCTACTGTGGGCCAATAATTCTACTTTTAAGAATACGTCTCAAGGAAATAACCAAGAAGAAAAAAATAATGTCCACAAAGATGTTTGCAATGGTGATATTTATAATAGCAAAAACCTGGAAATAACTCATGCTGAGTAAAAGGGGACACTATGTTACAGTAATATAATGGAATCCTACATTACCATGAAAAATGGCCTGTGGCCTACTTATGCCAATACATGTTAGTAGGTTAAAAAAATACACACACATGTACACACGCACATACTTACATACATCTGTACATATATATATATATATATACACACATACATACACAAAGAGCAGGTATACGCTGATAATAACGATATACTAATATTTAGTAACAAAGAAGGGGACACTTTAGAGAGATGTAAGTAGAACATATTGCTAATTCAATTTCTTCCTTATTCCCTGGCTCCATAATATTGTTTCAGTTCTTGGCTTGGAAAAAAAATGAATAAGGGAGTATATTATAAGACACATCCACAAAATTCTAGCATAATAATAACAAAGTATTATATAGCAAGAAAACCCAAGAAGTAACAAAGTAAAAATGTGGGCAATGTACTTTTTTAGTTTCGAAACTTACAATATTTACATTTTTGTTAAGATTTATCATGGATGTAGAACAGAGCTATTATATACTATCTAAGAAATTAAGGCCATTAGAGAAAAATTAATCCAAATATATGGGGTCAAAACTCAACATCAACTTATTAAATGATCATGGAAGTTGTTAATTTAAGGGATAATAAGTGGACTGGAAGAGATGATTGTCTAACAGCATTGTCTAACAGCATTGTCTAAAGCTGATTTCTAATTTTGTTTGGTGGAGTATGGAGTTAGAGTGAGGGAAAAAAAGGCAACTACACCACTGGGCCTTCTGGGGAGTCCTATCCCAGATGGTCCAAACCTATTTATATTAGAGATTCTCAAAGCCCAGATTGCAGGATTTTAAAAAAGATACATTTTTTACCTTCTTCCATTTTAGCATTAGAAATGAGCATCTGTCTTAAGTGCTTGAGCAATCCAGCCCAAGCAAAGGTGGTGTATGCCAATGAGTTTTCAGACATTTGAGGAATGTTACGGAGACCCAGCATCTTGAATTCAGGGTGTGGAACTAAGCTTGCCATCAAGTCTCCTAAAGAAAAAGAGGAATATCTTTAATAAATTACTCCAGATCATTGTTATTAAATTACACACACACACACACACACACACACACGTGTGTAGTGACATATATACATTAGTGCATATATGTATATGTATATATGTGTGTGTATTTTGAGTTGATCAATTTGATGCCAAAATATGCATTTCTTTTCTAAGACCAGAATCATTCAAAATGAATGACATTAAAAGACAATTACAGGGGAAATATATCTAATGCAAAGAACATAACTGCCTAATTAGTACCGAGCAAAAGAATTAATCAACACACTTGTACCCAGAGCCATAATTAGCATGAGGCCATTAGGACTTTGACCCACTGTGTCAATACGGGGAAGGGGTGCAAAAGGTAGACTTCCACCTGTCTCCTACCCCACCTACCTCTGTACCTGATCTAGAGACCAAATGAGAGTTTAGAAGATGAATAACTGAGAATTTATAGAAAAAAAGAGTAAGTCAAGTCAATAACCTTTAAGTATGTACTGTGTGCCACACAAACGTTCTATGCACTTGGATAAATAAATGATCAGAAGAAGCACGAATGCTGATCTGCTTTTCTATCATTCTAAATTCTCTAAAACCTTCTCTTGGGAACATTCTCAGAAGAAAAATTATATCTGCTTACAGATATAACTGAAATAAAAATAACCACGTATCAAAATGTGATAGAGATGGAGCTGCATTAAAAACACCTCCAGGATGGCATGTGCATGTGTGTAAGCTTTTGTTTGCTTTGAGAAGAGGGACAAGAATCATAGGATCATAGATTTCAAGCCTGAACACTCAGCTAAAGAGTCTGGATTTTATCCAACAGTTAATGGGGAGCTGAAAAAACAGATTAATCATGTCATTGATCATTCAAAATTCATCTTTCTAAATTCTAAACTCTCTTGCTTAACTTTCAAGATCCTCTACAATCTGTCTTCAACCTAATTTTTCCAGTTTATTTCCTATTATTCCCCTTCATATACTGAATGCCTTAGCTAAGAGGACTTCTTTTCATTTCCTAAACATACTATGTACTTTCCCCTCTCCAAGATTTGCTCACACTGGAACCTCTCTACTTGGCATATCTTTTCTCTTGCCCTCATCTCGGCTTGTCAAAATTTTATAATTCAATACCACTCCCTCCAAAAAGCTTTATGTGAGCTCCCAAACTAGAAGTAATCTCTCTCTCTCTCATCTATCCTCCTATTGCACTTGGCTTATATCTTTATCATAGCACTTCCAAATCAGAATAGTACAAAACAGAAAGTGTCAAATTTATCAAGGGCAGAGTCATTTATTATTCATGTCTGTACACCCCACAGCATTTAGCACAGTGTCTTGCACAAAGTGAGCATTAATGAATGATGGACTCAATCTGACAAGCATGAATTTAAAGTTTTGATCAGAAGAATGATATAATCTATTATATTTTATGATTAACTTGACAGTGTCATACAGGAAAGTTTGTAAGGGGAAGAGGCTGGAAGCAGTAAGTGAAAAGTAATGAGGGTCTGAACTATGGTGGTGGCAACCAAAGCAGAACAGATAGAATGCAGAAACAAAGAAGTGAATTTGACAGAACCTAAGGATCAAATGTGGAGATGGAGATGGAGACAAAACAGGGGGATCAAAAATGATACTGGATTCTAAAGTCCACGTGGCTAAGAGAATGGAGGTGCCATTAACAAAACAGAAAAGGTCAGGAGGAAGACCTGCTTTGGGGAATAAAGATGAATTTAGTTTTAGGTTGAATTTGTGGTTTGCTGCAATATAAAGAGATTAAGATATTTAATAGAATTGAAAATGTGTAACAGAAGCTCACTTTGGGTCTAGGCTAGATATGTAAATTGTATGTGATGTGAATTAAATATCATAGCTGAAGCCTAAGAATTTATGAGAAAGTCCAGGGAGAGTACAGGAAGAGAAGATGATTGAGGATAGAACCTTTGAAAATGGCTACATTTAGTGGGTAGAAAAACTAAATCAAACAAAAAAGCAAAAATCAGTGTGGTATTGTGGAAACCAAAAAAAGGAGGTTTTCAAGAATTAGGGGTATACTCAATAGTGTTTAATATACTGCAGAGGTCAAAGAAGGTGAGGATTGAGAAAAAGTCCCTGATGGGGCCAGCCAGGTGGCATAGCAGAGAGAACACCAGCCCTGCAGTCAGGAGGACCTGAGTTCAAATCTGACCTCAGACACTTACTAGCTATGTGGCCCTGGGCAAATCACTTGACCCCAGTTGCCTCACCAAAAAAAAAGAAAGTCACTAAAGTAAAACATAACAGATTATGCTAGCTATTAAATTATTATTAATCTTAATGTATCATAAACTACTTCATATTAACAATGAAACACAAAAAGTGATATATATTGCCAGTTAAAATTACTTTATCAGGTGATTTTGCTTAACTTTTCTATGGGAAGATACCATAGGAAGAGAGTGATGTGTTGAAACAAGATATATCAATAAAAATGTTTTTAATAAGATGGGAAAAAAAAGACTACTGAATGTATCAATCAAGATGGCATTCGTGTTCTTCTAGAGAATGGTTCTAACAGAATGTAGAGAGATCTAAGCCAAATTGCCAGGGACTCATGAATAACCAAATGAAGGTATAAACTGCTTCTCACCAAAAGTTTAGTAAGTAAATTGTACAGGAAAAGGTAGTTTGTCTTTTATTTTATTTTTTTTTTATAGAAAGAGCCGAACAACTTTGTATGTAGAAAGGAACGAGTCAACAGAAAAAGAGATGATAGGGGATACAAGGGAAGAACAAGGGATAACTGATAGAACAAGCCTTAAAGGAAAGAATTTATTCTTTACAAAGAGAGAGGCTAGATATTTTCAGTCAGGAAGAATTGGTGATGGTGAGAAATTCTGAGTTTTGAGGGGAGTTGAGGAAGCTCAGTGTTATGTGAAGTAGGAATGCAGGGCATTTAATGATGATGAGGAGTAGAGATGGTAAGTCTGAGCAGAATTTAAAATTCAAAAAAGCTGCTGTGGAAAATGGAAAAGGGAGTTACTAAAGAGATGAATCCATGAGTATCAGGGATGGCCCAGCTGAGGTTTAAATAGCCCAAATTTGTAGCAGACCAAATCAGCAAAGAGAGGATTGAATTGAGTACTGACAAAGAAGAAGGTCAAATTGGTAAGCAATTTTAAGGTGCCATTGAGGGTACCACTGTAGTGGTTGACAGACTGGGACAATAAGAACAGGTTAAGAAATCAATCATATGTGTTGTAGTTGAAGATGAGGTTCAATAAGAGGGAACTAGAGGGTAGAAGTTGAAGTTGTTATCAGAGAAGTAAAACATAAAATTTAATATTTGTGGAATAATTCCCATGACTGAGTTTCAAGGGGGAAGCTGAAAGTAAGGGCTCCACTGTGTGGGCTCTACACAGTGAACATGAAGGTCCTCTGATCAGAAAATGGTCAAAGATTTGTAAAGTCAAGATGTTACAAGAGGTTTCAGTAGCATAAAGTCAGAGGAAATGGTGGGAAGAAACAAAGTACAGGTTAAAAAATCCTTTAGAAAGATGGGAGAAGGTTCTGAAGTTGAAAAACAATGGTGAGGAGGATGGGAAAAATGGTAGAAACATATGTCTTGGACTACAAAAGATAACTTCATGACAGGCCACTGTACAATGGGGAACAAAAAATACAAAGTGGCAATAGGGAGCAAAGGGAGCCTTAGTCTTATTAATTAAGGACTGACAGGAAGCACGTTGAAAGTTCTGAGGCAGTAGTATTGTCAGGGAAAACCAGAAGATTTAGAAAAGTTTAGTTGTAGTAGAAGAAAAGCGCAATGGAATTGCCAAAGGGGATGAGACTGAAATTTATGTCTGTATTAATTTTATGCCTTAGAATAGATGAAAAAGTAAATAATCTTTGACACTCAAGAAAAATATAAGACCTATTATTGAAAAACAAGCATTTAAGATAATCATATTACCTAGTGGGTTTCTTCGGTACTGAAAGGAGCCTTCTGAGGAGTAGGTAGGTTGGAATACACTTCCCAACTGATGAGCAATGACTTGATTTACATCTCTGAAGGAGATGTGTTTGATGTTCATCAGTTTAGCACATATCTTATGTACCACATCATTTTCATGAACAAGAAGTGCATCTGAAGATCGATACAGATGAGAAAGAGTCAAAACTGAATTGTAGTTCTGGACAATAACCTATGAGAAAAATGGGTCAAAAATGATTTGCTTGTGTCATTGTATACTTCCTTCCTTCCTACATCAGTCCTTATATTGACTTGTCTCAATAAAGAGATATAATACATCTTCTGGTATAATCAGCAAGGAACTTATATACAGAATCTCTTCCCCTACCCAAAGAAACATTTTTGTCTAAAGGTTGGGAAAAGGGAACTAGGAGAAAAAGCTCAAGGAAATTGAATTATTTTGCTCGGATAAGTTAAGAATAGACAATTCAATAAGAGTTTGTATGAAGTGTTCCCATATGGAAGATAATCTATATTTTATCTCCAGTGAAGAAATTATGAACTATGAATTTTATGTGTGTGGATATCTATGTATCTGTCTGTCTATATCTCAGTGTAAAAGAACTGAGTTAACTGTCTTAGTGATGTTTTCTAAGACAAGAATGGGTTCCTGGGGAAAGTCAGACTATCTTTTCCTTACAGAGTTTTAAAAATAAAGACAACTCATTTATCTGAAATATTTTTCAGTATAATTCTTTCGAGATACAGGGGAATGGACTGAGTGACCTTCGTAAGACACCTGGTTAGTCTAAGGATTCTTAAACTGTGTTACACATAAATTCTGCAAGGGAGCGATTAAATGTCTCCTTAGATTAAATGTATAGGTTGGACCCAATGATTTCTCAGGTTCCTTCTACCTCTGAAGTTCTAAGATTCTATAATGTTATTATATGATCCTATGGTATAAAATAGAATTATAGATAGTACAGAGTCTTTATAAAAGTTTCATTGACTAAAATTTGAAATAGGTACAGCTAGGTTGAGATTTCATGAACACATCATGCTATACAATCATTCTAGAAGAGATGTTGTTTTTCAGTTGTATTTGACTCTCCATGACCCTATTTGGAGTTCTCTTGGCAAAAATACTGGAGTAGTTTACCATTTCCTTCTCTACCACTTCACAGATGAGAAAACTGAGACAGGCAAGGTTAAGTGACTTGCCCAGGGTTACACAGTTAGAAAGTATCTGAGGTTGGATTTGAATTTAGTCCTTCCTGACTCCAGGGTCAGAGATCCATCCATTGAGCCACCTAGTTTACCCCAAAAGAGACAAATTACTTTCTAAAGAAGACTGAGAATTAACAAGGATGTTTTAACTTCTTCTTTAAAAAAATTAAATCTAAAATTTTCAACAAAAACATTTTGCAATATGCTCTTACCTCACCAGTTCCATAGGGCCATATAACTTGATTTATTATAAAAGAATTTGGATAAGCATCTCTCAAGTTCTGTGTGAGGAAGGCTCCCAAACCAGATCCTGTGCCTCCTGCCATACTCATTATAGTAGAAAATCCTCTTAGAGATTCATATTTCTCTACTTCTTTCTGAATAAGATTCATGATAGATTCTTCATGCTTGGGCCCATGAACACTATAACTACATAAAGAAAAATGAACCGACAAATCTAAGTAAATTTTAACTTGACTGGGCAATTATAACAAAAAAATTAATAAAGTAACCGTACAAGATAGAACTTTGCAAAGCTTTACGTATGTTATTCAGGCTGGCAATGTCTAGCCTCTTTATTAGAGAGTATTTAAAAGCTAGATAAAACTTCTAAGAAAGCTATTTTGTAGCTCATGATTACTTAGTTTTCTCGTAACACTGTATTAATAAGTGCAGCTACATAAACTTTAAAGCAACCTGTAAATGCTTCATTATTATTAAATGCTCCTCCCTCCTTACGGGCTGAAGTTTCTCCTAATGTCTAGTTCAATGACATCCCTGGCCTTTGACTTTACCACTTCCTGACCCATCTTGCTTTTTACCCTAGAATTCCTATCTTACCCTATCATCTGTGAAGAAAAAATCCCTATCTCAAGTCTTTTCCACTGAAACATAAATTTTACTTCAGACTTCTGTGTACCTCCAAATCCCATAAGAACACACAGCTGAGAAACAATCTAGTCAAGAGTCAAAGCAATGCCACTTGTTAGCCTTATGACCTGGGTCAAACCACAATCTCTCTGGTGTTCAGGATTCTTTAGTGTTTTCCTCTAATATGAAGAGATTAGACCAGATAATCTCTCTAATGATTTTGAAAATCAGTAAGGACCTATTATTTTACAACTCTCTACAGGGTCTAAATGAGAAAAAAAAAAGGCATTAAAGATACAGGCAAGAAAGAGGTTTCAAGTTTCATTTAAATTATTTAGAAGCAAAAATCATCAGAAAAAATTTCCATAGACCTATGTATTTGTGTAAGACAGAGAAACAGGTCTAGGAAGATATAATAGAGAAGAATTGTCAGGTAGGAGGAAACATGGTTGAGAACAATGGATTTGGTGCTTCCGGCTTGTTCAAAGCCTCCTGAAACTTCTTTTTTTTTTTTGGTTCCC
The DNA here is from genome assembly GCA_028658325.1 of Potorous gilbertii. NCBI lineage: Eukaryota > Metazoa > Chordata > Mammalia > Diprotodontia > Potoroidae > Potorous > Potorous gilbertii. The sequence continues at coordinate 543,669,854 of CM053770.1, forward strand.
AGCTCTTTTCTAACAGCAACAGAGCTTAGGTCACCTGTTTCCATTTCCCCTTATATAGTCACCTCCTACTGTCTAAAGTCAAGTTCTGATTTAATGCATTTAATGTCTGTTGACTGACTGGATCCACAATTTCAAGATTATGGTTTCTTTAGATCCTTCAACTGTATACCAGTAACGCAAGTGAAATGTGAGTAAATCACTCTTACCCATATGCCCAATTATTTCCAGAACCTTGTTTCTGACAGAAATGTGAGTGTTGACCATACTTCCATCTGCCAGAATGAGCAGCTTTTAATAGTGTTTGATTGATCACTTTGGGCTCCATGTCAATAAGCAACGCTCGGGCAACTGGAACTAGAATGTAAAGAGGAAATGTAAAATGTGGAAAAAGTTATCCCCACAAAGGATCGTGAATTAAGAGGTGGGAGGGCCCTTACATGCTAATTCAGAGTATAAATTTACTTAATAAGAAAGAGAAGAGGGTATATCTCTCACTCTGGTATGAAATCCAGGCAAGCAGCAAAAATACCAACATTATTCCTAGTGTTTAGCTTTCCTATTGCTGGGTTTTAATATTTACGAGTTTTAGTATTTAGAAAGTTGGTACTTGCTTTTCTGCTTAATAACCTCCTTGAAAATAGGTTGGATTGTTCCATTCTTTGTATTTGCATACAAATACAAGCCCTCTCTTCCAAAGAAAGTAAGTAACCAGTAGACTTCCAGGCTTAAACAAATATATATAAGTATGTATATGTAAGTAATTTATATATAATTATATTATATATATAATTATATAAATATATTTAATTTATATATATAAGTAATTTAATGCAATTTACAAGTCCAGGTGTCACTCCCAATCAAACAAACGCAAGGGTGAGAATTCATAGAACCCACTCTGGACCTCAATTAAGAAACAGTAACTCAACTACTATTACATATTCAGGTTATGTATCTGAGAAGTGGATAATTATCCCCTACCTTCAAGTATTAGGAAGAACTACATCCTTTCAAGGCAGTATCAGTATAGGCCCATAGCTTTATCACATCACTTTCAACATAAAAATGACTTGAAAATAGAACTTCCCAAAGAATTTTTACAACTAGTGCCTGTGATAAAGGCCTCATTTCTAAAATATAGAGAACTCAGTCAAATTTACAAGAATACAAGCCATTCCCCAATTGATAAATGGTCAAAGGATATGAACAGCAAGTTTTCAGAGGAAGAAATTAAAGCTACCTACACAGAGTCATATGAAAAAATGCTCTAAATCACTATTGATTAGAGAGATGCAAATCAAAATGACTCTGAGGTACGATGTCACACCTATCAGATTGGCTAACATGACTAAAACAGGAAAATGACAAATGTTGGAGAAGATGTGGGAGACTTGGAAGAACACTAATTCATCCTTGGTGGAGCTGTGAGCTGCTCCAACCATTCTGGAGAACAATTTGAAACTATGCCCAAAGGGCTATAAAACTGTGCATACCCTTTAGACTCAGCACTACCACTTCTAGAGCTATAGCCCAAAGAGATCATAAAAATGGGAAAAACACCCACATGTAGCAGCTCTCTTTGTGGGTGGCCAAGAACTGAAAATCAAGGGGATGCCTATCAATTGAGGGATGACTGAATAAATTGCAGTTTATGAATGTAATAGAATGCTATTGTGCTATAAGAAAAGATGAACAGGAGAACTTCAGAAAAAGCTGGAATGACTTATGTGAACTGATGCTGAGTGAAGTGAGCAGAGCCAGGATAACATTATACAAAGTAACAGCCACAGTGTGTGAGGACTGTTTTTGATAGACTTAGCTCTTCTCAGTAATGCAAGGACCTAAAACATTTCCAAAAACTCATGATGCAAAATGCCATCTACATTCAGAGAAAGAACTACAGAGTCAGAATGCAGAATGGGGCGACTATTTTCTCCTTGTCATGTTTTATTTTGTTTTTCTCATGGTTTCTCCTATTTGTTTTAATTCTTCTGTGCAACATGACTAATGTGAAAATGTGTTTAATAGGAATGTATGTATAGAACCCATATAAGATTGCATGCTCTCTTGGGGAGGGAAGGGGAAGAAATTTGGAATTTATGATAGTGATTGTTGAAAACTGAAAACAAATTCATAAGTTTGGGGGGAAAAAAAGAAAACCAAACTTCCAATTTTAAATAAAGATTTCTTCGGCAACATTTGTTGAGGATCCACTGTATACAAAGCAATTGATGTTAAAAAAAAAAATTAAACTGGATACAAAGAGACTTTTGGACATTTCTTTTTGCTTCCTGCTTAAACAGGCAATATTTTTATTTTCCAAAATTGGTATTCTAAGGTCAATATCTGTTAAAAGGAAAAAAAAGAAACGCATTGTTCTCAATGTTTATCACCACCTTAATTACATACCTCCACTTTTCTCCTCATTAAAGAAATGTTCTTTGCAAGATGCCTGATATACTTCATTTTCCCTCTTAGAGCAGAATCCCTGGGTATTATTTAAGTCTCTACATATGGTATCAAATACTTCATAACCAATCTGATTGCCACACTGACCAAGTTGAATCGTGACTATTGACATGGCGACCAAACCTTTTCCTACAAAGAAAGTGAATAAAGCATAATAGGAAACAACCATGTCTTTGAAAATAACTACAGATTATCATCAAGGGCAAATAAGAACACATATGCATACATCAGAAAGTAATCACACATTAAGCAACATTATATAACAGTAGTAACATTCAGGCTTAGCTGAAGGGAAAAACAGAACTTCAAAATGCTTAGATTATCTCTGAGAGGGAACTAAAAACAGCATCAGAAATGTATTTCTGTCACTGAAAATTACTTTGCTTTAAAAAAAGTTCTCTTCATGAGATAGGATGGTACTCTATTGCAAATGTGCTTTCTTTGCTATGGGGAACTCCCCAAAAAATGAAACTTCCTGTATCAATACAAGTGACCCCTGCCCTGCTACTTAAGTCTTTCAGGGGTAGTTGCCTGAGACAAGGAAGGTTCACAGACTTGCCCAGACTTATATATGGGACTTGAACCCAAGTCTTCCTGATTCCAGGGCTGGATCTCTAACCATAACTGTGGATCTCTAACCATACTGTTTCTCATCTTCAGATACATACATTGGGAGTTATTATCTGTAATGAGGGAGTAGGAATATGCTAACTACTGGGAAATGAATGCAAGCAGATGGAGAGAAGTTTGTTGGTGAAGGTAGGTGATTAGAAGAAACAAGGTTGGCCCTCAAGCTTTTGGTATGATCCATAAGGCCTCATGATAGGTAGTATTATTGTATCTTTGGTAGGATGGAAGTCTGTTGCACAGCAAGAGAAAGAGGTGATATGTTCTGGTCTGGGGATTGAGGCCTTCAGGCAACCATAAGCAGGCCCACTTAACCACTAGGCAGTAACTATTGTTTTAAGGCAGTTCCCTGTGTAGTATGCATAGCAAGCTTGTGCTTATGTGTATGTGTGAGAGAGACAGGTTTTTTAAAATTGCTTTTTCAGGTAAACATTTTATTTTCTCTCTTTCCTATCTACTATCTACAAAAAGAAAAGAAAAACAACACCCTTGTAACAAATATCAGTGATATTTGATGCAGGTATTTTTCCTACTCTACTGCTTCTCTTCTGATTCTTTCTTCACTGATTTTATTTTTGTGCCAATGTTTTTGTTTTTTGCCAGTTTGATAAATGTGAACTGGTAACTCCAAGTTTTCTTAATTTGTATATGTTTGATTACTAATGAGATTGAGCAATTTTCAGGTAATTTTTCTGTACATGACATGATAGTATATCTAGAAAATCCACTGTTTCACCCAGAAAATTAATGAAGACATCAAACTGGTTTAGCAAAGCTGCAAGATATCCACATTAAAGATCAAGAAAACATCATGAAAAAACACTTTATTTACAATAACCACAAAAATTGGCAAACATTTGGCAATTAAGCTACCTACAAATACATATAATCTGTAAGAGGATAGCTATATTTCAATCATTCTAGTTTTATAGGAAGATGTAAATAATTAAATATCAGTGATAATAACCATCACAGCTTAGATAATTGCTTGGATTTTTTTTTTTTACTGAAGACATCAAAAAATCAGATGTGCCTTCATCAGTATGAGTACTATGGATGAGATTGAAACCTCTTCACACACTAGAATATAACCCTATTGTTTTGTTTTAGTGACACAACCAATCAGACCACTACTTCTCAGCATCTTTCAATGGCTCTTCTTCCAAGTCATGTCCATTCATATGGGGGTCCTCCAAACCTCTGTTCTCTTTCTTTCTATGATCTCCCATGTGGTGAGCTTATCAGCTGCCAATGGTTCCAGATTTCAAGTGGATGATTCCCATATCTATATATTTTTGCCTTAGTCTGTCTCTTGAACTCCACTCCTATATCACCAGTGCTTATTCATAATGAATGTTCCACAGGTACTGCAAACTCAACACACTCAAAACAGAACTCATTATCTTTCCCTATAAACCCACACTTCTTTCAAACTTTTCTGTTACTGTCAAAGGCACCACCATCCTTCCTGTCACTTAGTTATACAACAAGCTTGGTGTCATCCTTGACGACTCATTCTAATCCACCACACATATCAAACTAGTTGCCAAATTTTGACGTTTGTGTCTCCATTGAAACTCTCAGAACATAATCTTTTAAGTATGCAGACATATTTAGAAAGTGAAAAACAAAAGGTGAGTATCAATAAAAACTGACGCACCAAAAAGAATTTTTGACAAGCCTTCCTTCCTTTACCTGGAACATCAGATTCTCTGTCAATTTTTCCTCAAAGCAATGATTTTGTTTTTGCCAGTAGCAGAACACCATACAGGTAGAGCGAGAATATATGGAGACTTCACCATCCTTCCAAGCTTAGGTGCCCAGCATCTATATTAGCCCTTACAAGAAAAGTTCAGTCAGTCAGTTCAGGCAATTACCAAATGCCTACTTTGAGCCAGGCTCTCTGCAAAGGTGCGGATATAAAGAAGAACCAAACCAAAACAAACAAATAGCCCCGCTCTTCTCAAAGGACTCGGGGTGTGAAGGGGGAGACGACACGCAACCATAGACAGACTATATATATATATATATATATATATACACGCACACACATATACACACACGTGTGTATGTCATGCACACACACACACACACATATATACATGTAGTCTCAGAGGGAAGGAAGGCGGCACCGACCAACGCATAGGAAAAGAGCCGTCAGTAAGTTAGCGGGCATTTAAGTGCCGACCGCACTAGAACAACACAGAGAGTGGGGTCTAGCTTTTCTCTGTCTCCCTAGCGCTCAGCAGGGTGCCTTAATAAAAGCTCGTGGACTTCTCCAGAAAAAGGGAAAACACGAAAATAAACAAGCCGGCGGCTGGTTGCCTGGCAGCAGCCTCTAGGCTCTCCATGGGGATGTCAGGTTTGTTACTGTGATTGGGCAGCATGGATGATGGGGACCGGCCTAGTCGGAGGGAGAAGACCCCATCTACGAGATGACTGCTTTGGAGTCCGGAGACTCCCAAGCACGGCCCCGTGGGGGGTCTGGACAAGACACGCCCTTTGCGGGGCTCAGTTTCCTCACCGGTACGATCAGGTGGCTGGCCCTGCCGCCGCCGGCCTCCAAGGTACGTTAATACAATCCCAGGTCTCTCCGCTCGCCGAGAACGTCTCCGAGGGGGCAGGGTGGCAGCAGGGAAAAGTGAGGCCGGGAGGCGGGAGGGGAGGGGAGGGCGCAGACCGCCCAGCGAGGCCACCTCGGCGAAGGCCCCAGGTCGGCCGAATGAGGAAGGAAGACTCTCTTATCTCGGGCCTAGGCCCTCACTCACCGGCAGCTTACGGGGTCGGCCACTACACCCGGAATAACGGCTCTCCACTCACGCATGCTCTGTCACGAACTAATCCCCTCCCGCAACATCACTCCTGCGCATGTTCGATGTCCGAACTCGAGACTTTAGAAGAATAGTGCGCATGTTCCGCTCTGCGAACCCTTCTCTCGACACTTCTCCCACCCCTTCTTCAGCTGACCCAAAGTTATAGGCAAGTTCTGATTTCAGTTCATCAATTTCGGAAACGATACGCATGCCCACAGTTTATCAAGCGCTGTTGTAGCAAGAGGTACACAAGTTTATACCCTCGGCTTCAGGTGAGGTTATGCGCATGTCTAAGCCTCGACTTCGCTCACAGAACAAGAGTTAATTTTGCCCATTGCCCATACTTCGGCTTCATGGGTAGTTCTGCGCATGTGCAAATCGGTGAACTTGCGGTGTGAGCCTAGGACCTGAGCGCAGTCGCACTGATACCAGGCAGCTGGTGATGGCGGCGGCAGCAGCGGCGGCTGCGGCGGGTCCGGGCCCATGAGGCGGCGGCGGCGGCGGGACGGATTTTACCCAGCGCCAGACTTCAGAGACGGGGAAGCTGAGGCCATGGCAGGAGTTTTTGACATCGACCTGGACCAGCCGGAGGACGCAGGCTCTGAGGATGAGCTGGAGGAAGGGGTGAGGCCCGGGGTCGGGGGCTGAGCCGAGCCAGGCTGGGCCGGCTGGGCCGGGCGGAGGTGACAGGGCCGGGGCGTAGGCTCGGGCCTAGGGAGCCGGGCCGTTCCGGCGACCTCGCGGAGGCTGGGGCGAGGACGAAGGCCTGCGGAGCGGGCGGGCGGCCGGCGGCCGAGCAGCGGGCTCAGCTGCGGAGTCGGGTGGCGCGGCAGGACCAATCCCGAGGTGGGGGCGGCTGCTGACGGGCGCAGGTGCACGAAGCTCCCGGCCGCCACCCCCTCCCGACCCGGGTCTTTGGCTGCGGGGGGGTGGCGCGAGCTTCAGGGTGACCCTGGAGCAGCGGGTCTGAGAGGCAGCCGCGGGGGAACAGGGAGGGGTGCTTGGTGCGGAGAGCTCAGGCTTCTCCCCAGCCTAGGGTCCCCGCTCCTTGCGCTAGCCCTAGCGACTTGGCGCCTGCTCAGCTGTTGGGATGACAGCTGAAAAGTTCTGCGGGCTGTGCTTTGCAGCAGCAGCCGCCCTGGGAGGGTGACCTGCATGATGCAGAGTTTCGGGGTGAGGGTTTACAATTCAAAACTGTGATTCCCCTCTTCCCGATTCTCCCTCCGCCCCCAAGACAAGAGGTTTGTGCGGTTTTCTGATTTGGGAGTTGAAAAAACAGTGCCGACAGCTGTGATTTGGCTTCCCCCAAATAAGTTGCTTTATCTGGGACTTGTTAAGTTGATGGTTCCAGGTCCACCTTGCTATATGGTAGGACTACTTTCTAGCTTACTTTAAATAGAATTTGTTTTTGTCTTTTATTGTTCCTTTGGCAATATTTCTTTTTCCAGGCCAGATTGTACTTCAGGATTATTTATTAATTTTTAAGGTGTTTTTTAGAGTTGGCGAATCTAAAATAATTTATTTCTTTGCTCATGAACATCAGTGGTAAGGCATGGTTATGAAAAAGATCTGATGGCCCAAGCTATTTTATATATTTTTGTACTTAAAAAGATCTGTGATTTCATTTCGTCTTTGTGGGTAACCCTCCCCGCAAAGGTGATCCTTTCACAGGTTTCACACTTTAATAGACACACTTTTTACCCCCTCCTGGCCTGTGATTTCACCATGTGTGTAGGGAACACCTTAGAGGAAACTGAAGAGGTTGCATCCCCGTCAGGTCTTAATATATAGTGTTTTTGTTTGTTTTTGTTCTTATCTGTAATTTTATCAACCTGAGGGGGAACTCATGTGAGGAATTGCCTACTGCTACTGCACATATAAAATGTATAGTTTTAATTTCCTGGAACTCTGAGAAATTAAACTAGTATGTGTCAGAAACAGGAGTAGAACCCAGAGCTTGGGAGAATTCCTTGACCAATTCTAGTATATAGTTTTGTGAGTTGATATGGCCAAAATAATTCATTCCGCCAGCATTTTGGTGATGAATTTTTGCAGGCTTAGACTGTTCCTATAAGAACATTTGTTAATAACAGTAATTAATGGCTAATATGTTACATGTGGTATACACATATACGTATATATACATATACACACGTATGTATATGCATACACACATATACTCGTTATATATATATATACACTCATTACTTTCAGGCTCGGTGAACACTTTATTATCTCATTTTGTATTGGCCCTGCATGCCATCCTTTCTAGCTTGGTAAGACTTACCACTTCTAGAACCTAATATCACCACCACATCCTGATGAGACATCATCCTGGGTCTTTAGATATGAGATTTAAAAATGTTAATGAGTTGGATATTGAAAGTTCTGTTTTGTTTCTCATTTTCCTTTTAAATTTAAAAAAGAAAATTCAAATAGAATAGTAATCTGAAAGTTGAGTAATTTAGCAACACTTTGCTTGTGTTATTTAACTGTCCAGTGCCATTCTCATCCCCTCAAACAATAGTAACGTTTGTATATTATCAAACTGACAAATGTCAGGGTTAAAAGATGCCATATATATATATATATATATATATATATATATATATATATATATATATATGTATACACATAGACACATATTTTTAGATAATATTTATACACACATATGCATGTATATATTTATATAGAAGACATGTATAAATAAAAGATACCATTATGTATGTACATGCAATATATATTTATAGGTATTTCAACTCAGTTCTATGTGAAGATCTTTGAGTATCTTAAAGGGAAGTTAAAACAGGAATGAATAATGCTTTTCTTTTCAAGATCATCTTTACCCTCTAAATCTACCACTTTTCCCAACCTCTTTATTTTTCTTTAGTACCATGCTCCTAGTTTTGTAACTCAAAAAGTAATGTTTGACTCCCTTCTTCCCCAGATCCACTTAGTTTACCTTCATAACATCTCTCCCGTCAGTTGCCTTCTCTGTACTCACACACTGCAACCTAGATCAATTCTGAATCTTTTCTTTCATGATTATTATAATGATCTCTTAATTGATAAGTGCTTTTATTTTCCACCCTCTCCAATCTGTCTTCACTGAGCTGCTAAAATACTCCTCTTGAGGCACTGATCTGATTATGTTATTCCTCTGCTTAAAAAGCTTCTGTTTTCTTATTGCCTCTAGAAGAGAACAAACCCCTCCACCAAGCTTTTGAGAGCTCTTTACCTCCAAACTGCCTTTTCTTACTTATTTCTACAACCTTCCCTTCAGGCAGGCTACTCGATGTTTCTAGAGCTCTCCAGCTTCTCTGAGCATTTGCATAAACCCGCCTTGGTTCTAGGAAGGCCCTTCACTCCTTAATAGCTCAGCTCAGTTGAAGTTCCTCCCCCTATTTTCTCCTACCCCCCAGCTATTAATTCTCTGTTTTTCCTTGGATTTATAGGCTTCTTGAGGGTAGAGACTGTTTCATTTTAATTTGTACCCTACCCTGTTTTACTCATAGGCATTAAATAAATGTAATGGATTAAACATAAAGACTGGGCTTATGATTTCCTTGGTATGGGTGAGGAAACTCCTTCTAATAATGCGGGTCAGTACCTTCACTGCTAATTAGTTTTAAGAGTTGCCCAGAGCATTGTTGATTTGCCCAGGGTCACATAGCCAGTTTATGTCAGTAACATAACTTGAACTTGGATCTATCTTGTTGATTTCAAAGCCATCTCTATTTGTAACATCACACAGCGTCTCAAAAATAAATGAAATTTCTTCATATGAAAAATAAATGTCTATTGAATTGTCAAGTCGAATTAAATCTCAGACTTATTTTAGAGAAGTACGTAGTCTGGTAGGGAGGGTAGCTTGTTGCAAGATTTTTCAACTCAGTTCTGTGTTCACATTAGTCTAGTGCTTGGATTTTGATATTATTAGAAACTACATCATATATTAAGTACTATTTGAAACAAAAAGGTGACTGACCCTGCCATCTCAGTACTTATGTATTCTTTGACACAGAATACTTTATTAGTTGAATTGACAATTTTAGAATTAAGGTTTATCATCTTTTTAAAAGGTTGGAATTTTACACTAGGGACAGCTAGGTGGTACAGTGGATAGAGTGCCAACCCTGAAGTCAGTTCACTTCTGACCTCAGACACTTACTAGCTGTGTGGCTCTGGGCAAGTCACTTTGCCCTGTTTGCCTCAGTTCCTCATTTGTAAAATGAGCTGGAGAAGGAAATAGCAAACCACTCCCTTATCTTTGCCAAGAAAAATGTATCTGAAGAATCAGATATGACTGAACAACATACTTTTATACTTGGAAAGAGTTGAAAAAAGTTCAAATACTAGGAAATTATTCTCATTTCCTTTATGAAATATGCTTTTTTAAAAATTTTACTGTTCAAACCAATATATTCCTCTTGTTTTGGAGAAATAATCAGAAAATTTACTTTGGAATTGTTGGTATTGTTGAACCACATTGTGAACTACCTTGTGAACTACATCACTTATTGCCAAATGGCCAGCCCTTAGTTTGCCCTCAGCCAGATGTAGTGGAAAGAGTATTAGATCTAAATCAAGAGATTTCGGTGTCAAGTGTATGTGTACTGCCACTTCAGCCCTCTAAATTTAGACAACTCACTGTACCTTTTTTCTGGGCCTTGACTTCCTCATCCAAAAACTAGGGGAGCTGGACTCTGGAATTTCTAAGGAACATTTTCCATTCTACATTTTACTGAAGTATGATTTATTGATAAATGCAGTTATTTTGACAGTGGTGCATATTTTGAAGCGTCAGATAAGCAGTCGGATTACACTTCATGGTATACCAGTATAACCCTATTTAGAAAGGGGCAAACCTTTCTGAGTGTGTGGGCACAAAGACTTCAAGTACCTGTTTTTTGATACCTAGAAGGCTAAAACAATCTTTCAAAGAGGAATAGACTATGCGTTTATAAGCAATAGTGATAGCTAGCATGGACATTGCAGTTTAAGATATGAATGCTTTATATATGTTATTTCATTTGATCCTCACAACAGCTCTGTGAAAGTAGGTGCTCTTATCATTTTATACATGAGGAAACTGAAGCTAAGACGTTAAATGACTGTCTTGAGTTATAGAGTGTCTAAGTATGGATTCAAACACTAGCCACTATGATATCTTCCCTAAAATAAAATTCAGTACCTTTAAAAAGGAAACCTGAACTTTTAATAAGTGAGAAGCCCGGTGTTGTGGCAGATAAAAAGCCTGTCAGGACCACCTGAGTTCCCGTCCTGCCTCAGACACATCCTGACCATGTGATCCTGATCACTTTAGCTCCCAGTGCCTCAGAATAATAATTCTCTATTGACCAAAGGAAGCACCCTACACAGATAATGAGCACATGGATCCAGACAAAAAAAAGAAGTGCTTTTGGTCAATGGCTATATTCTGGGACAAGAAGTTGAAACTAAGGGAAAGTTCTCTGTCAGAAGATTGTATGAATTTCTGAAAATATTGGACTTTTCTGTTTGCTATAGGATCATAAAACTAGAAAAGATACTAGAAATTAAACAGTTAATATGGATATAGATAATATACATTATATATATAGTGATTTGCAGTTTGTAATATGTTCAAAGCAGTGACGTTAGACTGTAAGATTCTCTTTAAGTAAAAAGTTGGAAATTTCAGTCTCTGAAACTGAGAGTTCCACGAATAATCTAGTTAATCTAGTTTTAAGATCAGTAATTAATTTCCTGAGGCTTTGATTTGAAAATGTAAGAGAGTTCTTTAAAGGAGATTTAATTTATTGAATTACTACTGTGATCAAGGATTTTCATGTTAGATGCCTTTCAATGCACTCTGAAAAGTGGTTGTTGCTCGTTAATTGTTTGGTAATGGGGTTGTGTTGGAAATTGCTTTTTCATTTATTTTCTTTTAATTAATACTAATTTGTAATATCCTAGTTTATAAATATGGAATGAACTTTAAAATTATACAACTGCATTTCTTTAAAAATACTCAGGTTTTCTACTAGGTTAAACTGACTTCCTTCCTCATTCTCTGAGTAATTCTGAGGTAATAAAGTTTCATTAAATACATCTGAGTGGAAAGAATAATTTAATGGGTATTATTTTTTATGACAATTTCTGCCATTCTAGAATTAACTTTTTAATGATTATATTCAATTTCGTTAGGCCTTGTAGAGTATGTTTGTGTCTGTGTTTGTTTTTATACACAATGAGAATTTTTGCAAACAGAAGTCATTCTGCTAAGCCAGCTTGAAACAGTATGTTGTATGGTGCTTGGAAGATAAATTTAGGCTTTGTCAAACAAGAAAAGGGAATTTCAGTAATATAGCTATGTAAAACACAGGAAAAGTAAAAGATAGTAAATATAATGTTGAGGATCACAGTAGTAATTCACATTTTCAAAGTCTACAGGTGCTCTCCTTACAATACCCATGTGGGATTTATAGTACAAGTATTATTATTTTTATTAGTGTTGCAGCCAGGATTTAAAATTAGGTTTCCTAATTTAAGGTGCAGAGATAATGCTACTTCCTGATAGTATACCTTTTTTTAATGGGAAAGAAGAAAGAAAAACCTTACAACACAGAAATATGGATAAAGAAGTTCATGTGAAAGAAAATTGCCTGTGTAGGCAATAATGCCGACAGAAAGTCTTCCTCTGATTTTGAAGCTTCCAGTGTGCTGGGTTGCTGATGAATACGAGGAATGGATGATTTGTTTTAAGTGTTTCTGTCCCTATATAATGGTAGAAAATTTTAAGCATATGTGCAGCTGCCGGTGATAATATAGACCCATCTAACTCAGGAAATGAAACAGCCATAGGGCATATCTTGAGTGGAGAGTTGGCTTCAAAGCTATGGTTCTTTTTTAACTACTTTGTGGTCTTCAATTTAGAACTGAATAAAAGAGAAGATCAGAATTATGTAATACCAGCTGCATTACTTCTGAAAGATGGTCAGAGTCTTTTGTCTTAAAAGCAACTACGTCACAATAGGTGATTTACTCATAGTTGTGGAGATTAAAAAGTCTTCAAACCAAGGAAGAAAAAATGTGTAAGTAGACAGAGTGTGAGTTTCTTGTATTGCCCCACTGATATGCCTTTGTTTTACTCAGAAGAGGCCACCCTGAGGAAGACCATAATTCTGGCCTGTTCACACTAGTTTCTTGGCCAAAGTAAGTGGTTGGTTAGCATTTGTTTTTCTGGTATTTGATCTTTCGGAATGAGCTATGATAGTGTTTTTTGCCTAAATTGGCTGTCCCACTTTGAAAGTAATATAAGTGTAGTCACTTGACTGTCTTTTATCTTCTCTTGTCATGCTCCTGGATTGTTTAAGAACTATCCTGGATTCACAGTTAGTATTATACCCTTTAAACATGATTTCAGGTTCATAATCAAGTAGAGTATTTTAAAAATCTATCAAATTCCTAATTGTCTTCAGGCATTTTTGCCTTTCCTGGTAGCAGTAATTCTGCTAACATCTATCACCAAGTGATTTTGTAACTCATTATTATTAGGTTTGAAATGGAATATTTAACCCCAGAACCTATAGCCATTTAGTCTTCTTGCAACAATTTTTAAATTTTGCCCTAACTGGAATAAAAAATAATGCTACCATAACTTGAAATAGTTGTGCTTTTTACAGCTTGTTACAGTAGTCAGTTTCACATGGGAATAATACATACATTATGTCAATTCAGTATTTTGGGTTTGGACTATAGTGGCTTCAGTTTCAAAAATGCAAAAAATAGGTGGTTTTTTGGACAGGTGGGAAATAACAATTTCAGACAGTCTTAATGGCTATCAACTGTTTTTTTTTTAAAAAAATGGAATCTCCACAATAGTACTTGTGGAATTCTGATTGTTTAGTTACTTTTCTGCAAAAAGCCTTTTGATACCCTGCAAACTCTTTCTTGAATGTTTTTTATAAATTACCATGCTCCACTACTAAAAAACTACAGAGAATTTCAGTTCTTTTAAGTGCTTGGCCAGAAAATATTTTGTGATCCTGGTGTTTTAAAAAAATTTTGATCATTTTTTTCAGGGTCAATTAAGTGAAAGCATGGACCATGGGGGAGTTGGACCATATGAAATGTAAGTTTGTTCTAAAAAATTCTGAGAGTACTAACTTTTATAGGTAACTAACTCTTTACAAGCATTAGTGACATGATTCCAGTTAGTCTCAGATGTCTGATATTTGTAGACTGCTTATTGAATTTAAGTGAAATGATGATAGTGTTGCTGAGCATTGAGACAACTTTTGTATTGTATTATATGTTACACTATATCATAATACAGCTCAGAGTCAGTTGCTAAATATTGTGCCCTTCAAGAATTTTATTGTTTTAAGTGAACAATTTTGAATATCCTATGTGTTATTGCTGACACATCTGTCAAGCATCTATTTAATTGATATGAGTATTACTCCCTTAACACTGTGACCACAGCCTCTACAGCTTAGTGGATGTTCTTTGAAAGTTCCTGTGGCTGAAAATTTTGTCCACCTGATAATATACTAGTACTCAGATAATAGATGACCACACCTGTATGCTTAAGTTTTTACAAGCCTAATAGGGAAAAGGTTAAAATTTATTAGCATACCCTTTGAGAACATAAGGCAGCTCTGGGCAGGTCCATGGCACAGTACTGCATTAGATAACTTTGGGGTATTCATCTCATCGTTTAATTTTTTTTTAAGTCATGTAAGTGACACAGAAAAGTTACTACATGTTACTAGTTGAGTAGTTGATTTCCTCTCAAAACTAAGAAGATACACAGTAATACAAGCAAAAACACTACAGAAAAGTCAACATGTTACTAGTTGATTTCCTCTCAAAACTAAGAAGATACACCATAATACAAGAATTAATTTAGACCACTCGGTAGAAATAATACTTTTCTGGTGCCCTTATTTTAGACTAACAGCAAATGTGGAAAGATGAATAAATAGATTTAATTGTTTAAAAAAAAAGTACTACCTACAATAGTGAAAGTGATCGGTTTTTTTCATTTTATTTTTATTCTGAAGTTAAAATAAAATGAGCATTTCCATATACATTGCAGAACAGAAGGAGGAGTATTCTATGTGAAGCTGTGGATCTCCAGTATGTAGACCTTGTGTTTCTTTTTAAGTATATGATAAATTCCGCATGTACTTTTCAAAGCTGTGCTGTTATCAGTGATTATTTCTGTGTTTTCTTTTTTTGGGGTGGGGTGAGGAGGAGAGGAACCCTGCCCGTTTAAAAAAGAAAAAGAAAAACCAGATCCTTGAAACAGATATATATAGTCAAGCAAAATACATTCCCATGTTGGCTGTGTCCAAAAATATACATGTTATTCATCACTACTCTGTCAAGAAGCAAAGGGCATTCATTTCATCAACCATTTGGAGTTAGAGTTGTTCATTTCATCAATTAGCTTTTTTATGTCTTTCAGTTACTTTTCTTTACGATGTTATTGTTAAATTATGGTATAAATTGTTCTCCTAGTTCTGTGTACTTTCCTTGCATCAGTTCATATAGTTTTTTATAGCACTCTTAATATTCTGTTGCAATCATATGCCATAATTTGTTCAGCCATTCTCCAACTGATAGGCACCCCAGGTGTTACAAAAAGAGCTACCATAAATATATTTTCATACATATGGATCTTTTCCTTCTTTCTTTGCTCTTTTAGGTTACAGCCTTTTTAGTAGTATTGCTAGGCCGAAGGGTATGCACAGTTGAGTCATTTTGGGGGCATAGTTCCAAATTGTTTTTGGTTGGATATTTTTAGACAGCTCCCAGGATATTGCTCAAATTTCCAGATGAGCATAAAATCCAAACTTTGTCTTATGTAATATTCAAATTGTGAAAGTATATTTTTCTTTTTATATCATATGGTTGATAAATCTTTCTCTACTTATTTACTTACATTTTTAAAGGTATATGATGCTTATAAAAGAAAATGCAATTCAGATCATCACTTGTCAGAGCACTTTAGTCTGAGTTGCCATATATTTGCCCTGTTTTTCCTCAGATAATGGATATTAAATTGCCTAATGTGCAATTTTTTACTTAACAGGATTACATTTCTCTTTTTCTTTCTGAGAACATGATGAAGAAAATATAAATTTTTGCCAATTGACTTTTGGTTTTGCTTTTCTCCCTAGTGGCATGGAACATTGTGAAAAATTTGAAATCTCAGAAACTAGTGTGAACAAAGGGCCAGAAAAAATAAGACCAGAATGTTTTGAGCTACTTCGAGTACTTGGTAAAGGGGGCTATGGAAAGGTAGGAAATACTTTTTCAAAGTTACCATATCACAAATAAGAACTGTCTTCTCACTGAAGTGGATAGCTTGGTCTAAATTGTTGCTTCAAGGGCTTTAATAGCAGGTAGAAGAGGAAGCCCCATATTTGAGGAGTGACCTGAGGATTCTCTTCTAGCTACCATCACTTTGCCCTTGTTAACCATGTGAGAAATTCTTAGATGTGTATTCTTGGGTTAAGGAGGTCATCCTCTTTTAAAATGCACATATATCCTTGGGAAAGGGTATTATTCTAAATGGCTGTCAGATACTAATTGAGGTAGAGTCTAGGACCGTAAAAGAACAGTAGGTGCCCGGGGCGATAGGAATGAGTGTAGAGAAGTGATACTGGAGATAAATTTTGCCTCTTTCAAATAGCCAAGGATGTCCCTTTTATCAGATTCTTGAAAATGTGGTTAGGGTAAACTTGCTCTCTGTATGTCAGAAGGCAAAATCTGGACAGTAATAATGTACCTTGAAAGTGTGTCTCTTTTTTCAATATAATATTGTATGGTAATTAATTTTTACAAAATGTAACATTTATGGATTCTTCTTAGACTTGGAGGCAATAAGTGGACACTAAAACTAAAATATCTTGAACACTCAAACTTTGAATATTTGATTACTTTAGCTATATCTTGAAAATTATTTAACCATACTTTTTATAGAGGGCCAGCCTTAAAATCAGGAACGGCTTGCCTCTGACACATACCCTGGGAAAGTCATTTAACCTTTCAGTGTTCTAGGCATTTCTCTCTAAGTTGCAGAGAAAGTGTTGACCTACATTGGTAAAAAGAAGTTTCTTCACCTGGTAGTTCCCTGTGTCTATGAAATCACAGGTCCCAATCCATATCGCTATACCTATCTGCTATAGTGGAACTTAAATTAACAATAATTGAGTTTTATTTACTCCCACATTGCTGAACTGTTGAATTATGAAGCAAAAACAGTGAAACACTTTTCTCATCATTCCTGGAAGAAATTTGTGAAACATTAGCAGACTTTATAGTTTTGTATAAATTTCTCTTTGAGCGTTGCCTATAATTTGTTCTAAGCAAATTTTGTTCTAAGCAAATTTTTGAATTTTGTATTATGAAGGAACACTGTATATTAGAAACCACACTGGACAGTTTTTCCTGCCCGATGGCAACAGACCAAAACAGGAAAACTGCCAAAGGCTATACACAAAACTATCACTCAGTCCTCAATTTGGGCAGTATTTTCAGGTGGTCAGTTGTACGTAGTGCTTTGCTGTCTCTTATTATCCAAGATATCCCAAACATCTTAGGGCATTTTTAAGCCACTAAAGTCCATGGTTTTGACGACACTCTGTGTTTACAGTATACTTATGCCCCTGAATCATTCTTTTTTTATGATTGGGAAGAATAAAAGTTTGACTTGAAACTCTGCCTATCACCAGTATAACTTTTGGTCATTCATGATCATCTGTTATGTTTAACTTTCATTACCTAGGTTTTCCAAGTACGAAAAGTAACAGGAGCAAATACCGGGAAAATATTTGCCATGAAGGTGCTTAAAAAGGTGACTACTTCTTACTTTCCCTGTAATGTTGCTTTGGAGGGATGTGGTGATGGTTGGGGTTCCCCCAAAGAGGCAGACTGATTATTTGGTTTATTAAGATGCTTGTGACAGGTTGACCCTTAGCTTCTTCAACAGCTTTAACATTGACAGTGCTGGGACCTGAAAGTGCAAAGATAAAAATGACATAGTACTCATCCTTCAAGGAGCATAAAATTGGCTTGGATATGTCATTCACTCTTTCCATCTCCCTGTTGTCAGTGAAGTGAGGAATCAAACATATACAAGAATTGGGTGAGGTGGGCAAAGGAGGGATCCAAAGCATTTTAGGATTATGTAAGAAAGGAAATATCACTTGAATATTTTCAGATGGGAAGATGGGGGTGGAAAGAAGACAGAGAAGGCTCTGTAGAAGAAGGTACAGCTAATTTAATCTTTGAAGAAAAATTAGGATTTTGGAGAGGGAGCGCATTCCAGCCATAGGAGGCAGCCTGTGAAAATGGAGGCAGGAGTGAATATTTCAAGTTTGAGAAGCAGCAAATGGTTCCATTTTGGCTGTAATGTAGAACATATGAAGACAAATCATGTAAAATAAGATTAGAAAGGTAGAGACTGCCTCATGTATAGAGATGGGGGCCCTGTGTGGGTCCCCAATAAGGTATAAACAATCACAGAGGTGGAACATGTCAAAAAATGCCTTTGTCTCTTCTCAAGTTGAATGTTCTCGCCAGTACAGATATGGACTTTTCTGTTGGCTAGCTGGGGGTTTCCAATTCCTCTTTAAAGAAGTGTATATAACTAGCTCACTGGGCTGAAAGTTGAAAAACATAGATTCTAAGCTTATTGTTGATTTTAAATCTTATCTAAGGTTTCTGAAGCTTAATTACTGTCAAAATAGGGCTAATGTTTTCCATCTGACCTTTCCTTTGTAACCTTTTGAGAACTAACCAACTTATCAAATGTATTGAATTTTGAAATAGAACAGAAAAATTAATACTTGGCCAGGAAATGTCTTAGTAGGAGTTCAGGCTTTGGTTCTTCAATCACTGTTTTAGAATTAGAGGCTTCTAAACAAATATTAATCAAAATTATACTCTTGAGCTAGTTGTGTTTTTTGTCATTTCTGAGGGCCATTCTGAGAATTTTGGAGGTAGGGTAGCCTGCAAACTAAATAGCCATTTGCAATCACAGAGCCAGCATTGGGGATGACAAAAAATGCTCAGTGGCACGTCATCCTCATAATGTCAGTTTGGGCAGCCTCGGTAACATCATGGTTCTTCAACCCCAAAGTATGGCCCTAGTAACAAATTAACTGTCCTGGCCATACATACTACGTGTGGAGAGTGGTGAAAAATTGTTCACTCTATCAATATTTGCTGATTTGAATAATATAAAAAAAAGGTGCAGAATGGATTTTCCATTAAGTGTGTATAATACAACTCCATCTGATATAAATACCCATACTGTTCTGTCATGTCATCTTTCTTCTTTTAGGCTATGATAGTAAGGAATGCAAAAGATACAGCTCATACTAAAGCAGAACGAAATATCCTCGAGGAAGTAAAGCATCCCTTCATCGTGGACTTAATTTATGCCTTTCAGACTGGTGGAAAACTCTACCTCATCCTGGAGTATCTCAGTGGTCAGTATATGCACTCTTGTATTCCCTTATTCCTAATTGTTCTAGAACTTGGGTCATGAACAAATTTACAGAAGATAATGTTGTTGTACTAGAAGTAAAGTTAAGCAAAAGTTATAATTTAGATAAAATAGGCTTTTTCAGCCCAGCCAATACTTATTAGGTACCTGCTGTGTGTAAGGTATTGTGATAAGGGTTATTTGGCCTACTACCCCCTTTAAAAAAAAAAAATTTATTCAGTGCCCCCCTGGAAATCTTACTTTCTTATCCATATAACAGTTTTTTTGAAATTTGTATTATTTCAAGAAAACACAAATTTTTTTAAAAAATGATGTATCTTAAATTTAATCATTTATTGTAAATTTGTGGGGCTTTTCCTGCATTGAAATTTTGGTAACACAATGTTACATCATATAACCTATAGTGTATTGTATTATAAACAAGTCCTTACGCACACATGTTCCTGCTGATGCTCGCTGGACTTCCAGACAGTGTGCAACACACTCCCCTGTCAACACTTACTTGTTAATATCTGTCAGTGGACTTGACCACTGATCGGTTATAACTTGAATTTTGAGTTTATTTGGAAAATAATGTAATCGCTATGACTTTAACTCTGCTACACAGCAGATGAAACATGTACAAATGGTTTTTCAGGATTTTATCTTATTTTTTTTCCTTATGGTTCCACTGCCCCCTTATTTTTATTCAGTTGACTCCCCCAACTGCACCCAAGGCTATTACTGCCCCCATGGATCGTTCCAGCGCCCTCCCATGGGGTGGTATCGCCCATTTTGGGAACCTCTGGTTGGGAGTATAAAAAATTATTGCTGGCCTTGAATTTAGTCTACCAGAAATTATATGACAAATATGCAGTTATGTATAATGTAAGAGTCTGTTAGGGACACAGGAGAGAAGTAGACACAATGCTTTGGGAAGTATGGAGGAGGGAAACATAAGTTTCAGCTGGGGGATTCACAGAGGAAGTGGTACCTAATCTCAGCTTTTAAAGCAACAGAGAGATTGACAGGTGGAGGGGAAAAGGAAATGCATTGTATGCATGGGAAACAGTCTGTATCGGGACACAGAATGAGGAGATGGTATGGCAAGTTTGGGTAGCAGATACAAGTCCAGTTTGGTGTAGGATCTTCTGTCTTTGCAGAATAGAAGAAAAGGTTATCCACTAAATGTGGGAGTTAAGTTGGGGGCTTAAAGAAGAGCAAGTGGTGAGGAATGGGATAGAGATGTTATGAAAGACAAATAAAAGGGTTTGCCGTTTTGCAGTGAGGGCCCAATTCAGATTAGATAGAGTGAAAGTAGTGTAGCCAGTCATCACAGTTTGTGAATCTCTCCAGCAGCTTGGCTTTTGAGTCAGAGCAGAGAAGATATATGGTACTGGTGACCCAGAGTTGAGGATTACCAGGACAGGGGGTTAAGAAAAGGATAGAGGACAGTACCTTGTTAAACTTTACATTCAGTGTAACCTCCTATCCATAACTAGCACGTAAAATTGTGAATAAAATAACACATTGACCAAAGTAGTTAGAAATTCATTGGGTTGTTACTTTGAGCTACATTCAAAGGCTATTAAACTTTTTAATCTTAAGGGTTTTCTGATCTCACGGTGGTCACTTATACAGTGGGGTAATAATAAAAATTTAACCTTATTATGTATGGAGATTTGGGATACTTTTATACAAATGAAATAGTTATAATCCCAATTTTTTTTTAGAGAGCATTGAAGTGTTGGTGGTAATGAGTATGGGAGTCAGTATATTTGTAACTGGATCTGTTAGCAAGCATTTATGCGGCACCTATGATGTGCCAAACATAAGTAGTGAGGCTGCAATGTGTTGTAGTGTACAGAGAGAACTGACTTTGGAGGTGAGAGGTTCCTCCTCATCCAGGGTTTATGACCTCTCAGTGCCCTGGGCCATTCTCTGAGTCTTGCCATCTGTATTGGTTGCTGGAGTTTCCTCATCCAAAGTACTTCATACCTAAGCACAAGTCTATTTTAAAAAAAAATTAAATGTTAAATATTAAATATTATGTTAATGTGTTTATATTAAACCTAGTGTTTTAAGTCAGATCTTCATTAAGAAAGGTTTTGAAACTAATATTTTAATTATATAAACAAGAAGAGTTTAAAAAGAGAGGCCAAAAATGAAGATTATTTCTAATGTCTTTTTTATCCTTCCAGGAGGAGAATTATTTATGCAGTTAGAAAGAGAGGGAATATTTATGGAAGATACAGCTTGGTAAGTGCCATTTTGGTAGCTTCATAGTTTTAGATAATACATAAAACTAAAAAATTGGATCCCATTCTCCTTATGGGCCTCCATATGTGCAGAAGTTCTTCACATAGGAATGCTTCATTAGCAACTTTGAAGCTACATTGCTTTTGAAGATCTCACTTTTTCTTTACTTGCACCCCACACCCTGGCTTGTCATTCCTGTCCTTCATTCTTGCTGGGGTTTTCTTTATTTGAGCTAGTGAGCCACCAGCCTCATTCCTGGGTGAGTACATGTGTGTGAGTGTGTGAGTGTGCGCGCGTGCATAAAAGGGGAAGGAACGTGTCAGAAATCACCTTTTCCAGAAGTCTTCTTCCATGGGTTCACTGTGGCCAGGCAACATCCACACACCTAGATTTCAGTAAACTGTATGCATGAGTTGCTTTTGCTAGTGACCAGCTTTCTGAAAGTGAGCCTCTGAATTTAGCTGACTGGTTCTCAGATGAAAGACACACACATGGTCTATCATTATAACTGTACGTAAAGCCTTTCTAGCATCTTCTGTCTTTGAGAGCTTTTGGTCCCCTCCACACTAGGAGGAGGTATTAAATGGGTACTTGGGTAAAGTAGGTCTTAATCTTATTGCACATTGAAAAGTTGCACATCCTCTAAGGAAGTTAGCATGTTAAATAAAAGTGATTGTTTATCCTATATGTTAATTAAACCAGAAACAAAACTTAAATGTATAGCTCTAATTACCAAAGTATATTCCATTATTTAATTTCAGACTTTTTTCTAATAGAAGCTGCATTTAAGAACCTTAGGGATGAAATTCTATAAGAGAACTCTCCGAGTCTGTTGGTGGTCTTGGGAGCTCTTCCAGGACATACCCTGCCTGATTAAAAGCATTATATTGCAACCAGTCCAGTGCCTTTTACTTTGACTCAGCCCTTTATTTTATGGAGGTAGATGAATTTATTACCCATTGTACAGGTTGTGGGCTGGCTCCAGATGGACCTTGACTTAGTAAATGTACACCTGAATAGAGCAAAGGATGAGCAGGAGAAAGCAGGGAAGAAGGACTTCTTCAAACTAAGACATTTGATTTGTAAGATAAATTTCTTTATGGGATTTTTTTTTAGGTATAACTGGGTAAGGGGAAATATGCTTTCAACTGAATGTTTATTACAAGCAAAACAAAGCTTTACCAGTTAGATAGAAATTGCGCTGCTTCGGACTTTTGAAATTGTAGTGGTATCCTAAAGCAGGTTAACACTTGAGTTTTAGTTTGTTATACCCTTTAGTAAAAAAAACAAAAAAACAAAAAACCCAACACTAGGCTATTTTTGTTTTTTCCCTAATAATTTACTCTCCATAATGATGTTATATCTCATGTTTCTTTTAAGGAATTGTTCCTTACTTAACTGTTTTCAGTATATGAGTTGATTTTGGGTTGTCTAGTATTTTTAATTATATCAAATCACTTTTGTTCCAGCTTTTACTTGGCAGAAATCTCCATGGCTTTGGGGCATTTACATCAAAAAGGGATCATCTACAGAGACCTGAAGCCGGAAAATATCATGCTTAATCACCAAGGTGGAGAAAACAGTAAACAATTCTATAGTAAATAATCATCTTAAAATCCTCTCTGTAGGCCACAACCAATTTTTAAGTCCCCATATTCATTGCACTAAAATTCTTCTCTCCATATTTCAAAGCACCCAGATATTTGCTGATATTTAACTTCTTAGTTATCTTTTGGCTGGTGAGAATGAGAGTTTGAAATTCCTACTCAGGGAAGTGATTTCCTTTAATGTCACTTAAAGAAATGGCATTATTTCCCTTGCTTTTATTTCATCTCTCCATCACAGGAAGATTCTTAATACACAGCCATACTGTGAGTAGGGAACCAAAAATCAAACCCAAAGGCTAATTTCATTTCTTTTCTTTTTGAGGCAGTCAGGGTTAAGTGATTTGCCTAGGGTCACACAGTTGGATGGGTGGAGACTGAATTTGACCCTAGAGCCAGTGCTCTATTCACTGTACCACCTAACTGCCCCCCCCCTTTTTTTTTCTTTTAAACTCTCTAATACAGTTCTAGTTTTAGAAGAAAAGTTCTATATAAATTGGGATATATTTGATGAGTTGAAATGAACAAGCACTGATAGTTTTATTTTCTACCATGAATTTTTTGAACCATTGTTGCTTGGAACAGAAATTTGAATCAAACAGAAAATTTATTACAACTCTGGAAAAAAATTTTTAGTGGCACTCCTCAGGTTTCCCACTCTTCTGCTTGCCAAAGTCGAGATAAGGGCAGCCATGTGCCATTGCAGACAGATGGCTCCCTGAATGATCTCAGAGGTGACCAATCCAGCCTTTACCTGAACAAGAATCCTCCCATAACATACCTGTCTAATGAGGCTTTTTTATATATTACATTTTCCTGTATGTTCATTAAATCCATGCTGGCTGACCTTTGTATTTTGGACTATAGTTGATTTGTTAAAAAAAAATCACTTCAGAAACTAACATATGAGATTCCTTATCAATAGCCATGAGCACCTTTGTTCATATCTGAAACCTCAAATCTATTGTCACCCCACTCTCTGGGAATGTCTGTGTTCTTAAAAGGATCCTTCCTTTCCTTCTCCATTTCATGTGCAAGATTGTTGTTTTTAAATTTCAGCTTTATGAATAGTCCCTGTAGAACTATGTTACTAAAGAAAAACATTAGAATGAATACACCAGATTGACTTTTCATACAAGATTGGGGGATGGAGAGGGAGATGGAGGAGTGGGGCACCAAATATGTAGTTGTTATTATTAGGTTCCTATGGAAACTGGGAATCCTGAAGTATCCATAATCCATATATGAACTGAACAGGAAATGCAGGAAATTACTCCTTGGGTACTAAGGCCAGTATCATAATTAAAGGGTCAACCATGTGCCTTTCCATAAAGACACTTGCTTTTCAAACACCTGAAATGTTCTGTGGATTTCTTCACTATGCCTGTTGGGCATGGGATCTGTTGCCTACTTGTATTTCAGTTCTTGTTTACTTTTGTTGGGTGTATTTAAGTCATGTTTCTGAATTCTGAGACAAATGACAACATTAGAGTACCCTAGTTAGGTTAATCTCCTTTTGATGTTAATCCCCACATCATTTCTCTTACTTGGAGCATATGGTGAATTCACACACAGATCAGGAGGCTTAGTGCCTCAGTCTTTTTTTTTTTTTTTCCCCAATCATAACTGAAGAATAAGAAGGCAGCTAGAATAGCTTATATCTGATGACGTAAGTAAAGGAAAACTTGAGATGAAAGTTCCCCTTAGTGTGACATGGGTTTTTCTGGTTCTCAGCACTCCATAGCAGTTTCATTTATCTCCATTGATGAACAGATGACAAGATAAACTGAATCTATTTTGTTATCATAATTAAGGCATTTGTAAACTTTTTAGTCATAATTCTTTCATAATTCTTTGTCATTCAACTACAAGTTATTTGTATATTACTGCATTTCTGTGTGAAAGAGGCTGGAAATCTACATCAATCTTTATATGTAAACTAGATCCATAGACCCATAACCAAGTAACAAGAAGTATTTTCAGCCTAGGATGATGTATCTTCAGTGGATGATAATGTACTCTAGGTGAGTTCATAATGGGAGCCATGCATGGACATTTACTCCTTCCTGACCTGATTCCACATTGGTAGCAGAGAATGTCTGTTTACCTATCTCATATTTTGACATTCCTGTTTTATCAGTACATGTAAGATTGAGTTAAATTTATAATACCTGCTTTTTTACTGGACGCTTAGAAATAGTTTGGATAAGAAAAAGTTAAACATAGGAGTCATCTAAACAGATGGTTTCTGCGTGATGTTTGTTTTCTCTTGTGTACATACATACAGTTCTCAGAATAAGCCTGCTGTCATCTTTCATTTCAGGTCATGTGAAATTGACGGACTTTGGACTATGCAAAGAATCCATTCATGATGGAACAGTCACACACACGTTCTGTGGAACAATAGAATACATGTGAGCTGCATGTTGAAAGCAATATAACTCTGGTCTGGGGGTAATTTTTCCTGGTTTAAGTAATATTTCCCAATATTTACTTTGTGGAATTATTTATTTCAGATAGGGTTTTTTTTAATGCTAATAAACCTGAAGAATGTCCTATCAAATGTTTTTAGGTGGATTCTTTTTTTCATCGTAGGGCTCCTGAAATCTTGATGAGAAGTGGCCATAATCGTGCTGTGGACTGGTGGAGTTTGGGGGCATTAATGTATGACATGCTGACTGGAGCAGTAGGTGCACAGTTAAAGACTGCATGCTTTTCAACTCATGGCGGGTAGTTGTTCAATCACAGTGATGGACCTTCTGTGGAGAGCAAGCATACTGTTTAGATGGAAGTTACTAATACAGTGTGGTTTTAAGCAGTTTTCAAAGCATGTTCCCAAAGATCTGTTAGAAGTAAACTTTGTACTACAAGTACAAAGAGCCCTTTAGACTTTTTAAAGTTCTTTTATCTCTTCTTTCTCGTTTGATTCTTAGGACAACCCTATGAAACTTACAGGGAGAGATGAAGAAACAGGCTAAGAGCTTAAGTGACTTGTCCAAAACTGCCTAGCAAGTTAATGACAGATAAATATCTAGAGATACCTGAGATAAAAATCTAGATCTACTTAGTCTAGTGACCTTGATACACTACCATAGAACCTTTAAAACCTACATATATTTAGCACTTAGCTCATTTCTCAGCATAAAAACTGTTGTTTTCATGCCTAATTAACTAAATTGAAGATATAACAGTTGGTAAAACTATTTTTTAAAATCCCTCATAAGGACTTTGTTGTTTTTGTTTTTTACCCTGGTCTTCTCTTCTTTTTAGCCCCCATTTACTGGGGAAAACAGAAAGAAGACAATTGACAAAATCCTCAAATGTAAACTTAATTTGCCTCCCTACCTCACACAAGAAGCCAGAGATCTGCTTAAAAAGGTAGGTTTTCTTCAAATATACATATACATATACATTCTTACACAAGCATGAATATGAAATATCTATCGTTAGCTTGAGACAGACAAGTAGGATTAAACTTTAATCCATTTTAACTGGTGTGTAATAGATATTTTTAGAATTGAAATGATCATGGAGATTGGACTTATCTTGAAGGTAAAATCCAGATGTTTTTGATCAGAAACTTGGTTTTTTTTCTCCATTAATGTTCAGGATAAATTACTGAAAAATAGATACTAAAGCTTTAATAAACAACTTTGAACAAGTGTTCCTAAGAATTCTCTCTTTTAAATCGCTCTTTTTTTTTCCTCTCAAAGCTGCTAAAAAGAAATGCTGCTTCACGTCTTGGAGCTGGTCCTGGGGATGCTGGAGAAGTTCAAGTAAGAATTGGCATGCTGGATTCTCAGTGGCTGTTTTATGGAAGTAGTGAGGGATGTAGAAATGTTGAATACATTTGGAAGGCTAAATCATATATAAAGTTGTAAGTTTTATTGGGTTTGTGTAGGCTGTCCCTAGTCAGTTATTTTTCTGTTTTTCTTAGGCTCATCCTTTCTTCAGACACATTAACTGGGAAGAACTTCTAGCTCGGAAGGTGGAGCCCCCTTTTAAGCCTCTTTTGGTATGTCATGTAATTAAAAACACTTCTGAGAATCTGGCCTCCAATTCCTGTTGTCTATTTGTCTTATTTTTTCCTTTCTTGGGAAATGTCTTTTTGTAAGGTATTTTAAAGAAATTAGTTCTAATAGTGAATGCTTTCTGTATATACAAAGAACATTGCTTAGAAACTTTTAGTAACCAATTAAAGATATTGAAAATTCTTACCTTGTTTTTCAAAGCTTTTTTCAATCTTAATTACTGGCAGCTTTCCTCCTCCCTACCACCCCAATAAGTAATGAGCAGGTGAACTGGCATGCATCAGGGCTTTTACTGTCATGCTTTTTTCCTTTAATCTAAAAACAGGATGGAATTCACAGATAGAGTATAAATTGGCCTATTTTAAATGAATTATATTTTATTTTCCTTCCACCCACAAGGAAATTTGTAAAGTTAGTGCTATATAACCTGCTTTAAAAATTACTAATTTTTGAAATAGCTAGATCCTAGTAAGAATCTAATCAGAGCTGTTGGATATACTTGAGAGTGATTAGGTGGTAGGGATAAATGCACTTACTCAAAGCAGACTTTGTATTTTATTACTTTGGAAGTTTAAAGGCAAATGAAGGTGGATAGGAAGAGAAGAAGAACATATGTTCTAGTGAGCTTGATGAGTCACTTTGAATCTTGGCTTCTTCATCTGTCAAATGACAGATTTGAAATAGATGACCTAAAATTTAGACTTCTAGACCTACCAGGTTTATCATCAGTTTATGCCAGTAATTAAGTTATGATTCCCAGATCTAATCATAATTAGATCTAGCCTGATTTCTTTCCTGAGCTCCAGCCCACAAGCTGGACTTATCAAATTGGATGTCATGTAGACTTCTCAAACTCAACGTATCCAAAACAGAATTCACTATTTCGTTTCCCAAAATCCTTACTATTACTGTTGAGGATACCCCCAGGGTCTTAGTCCAAGCCCATAACTTTGGTGTCATTTTCTGCTCCTCTCTCACCTTCACATATCTAATCTGTTGCCTTGCTATACTCAAAAAAACCACCACCCTAATTCAGTCCTCATCACTTCTTACGTGTACTATTGCAATAGCTTCTTAATTGGTCATCCTTCCATAATTTTTCCTCTGTGCTAATCTATCTTCTACTTACCCATGAAAGTGTTGTTCATAAAGAACAGGTTAACCATGTCAGCTCCTTACTAAACTGCATTGGCTCCCTTCTATTTCCAGGATCAAATGTAAATCAAATGTAAAATCCTGTTTGGTTTTTTAAAGCCCTTCTAGGCCCTTCCTAATTTCCAAGTTTTCTTTCACTCTAATCCCCTTCACATACTGTAATCCAGAAACATGAGTCTTCTTGCTGTTCTTTGAACACTATACTCCTCTATCTCCCCATTCTGTGTCTTTTCACTGGCTATTCTCCATGCCTGTAATGCCTTATATTGCCTCACCTTTGCCTTGTGGGTTTCCTGGTTTCTTTCTAGACAGCTTATGTTCTGCATCTTCTGCATAAGGCTTTTTCCTGGTGCTGATTCCCAACTGACCCATTCTCCCTTCCCCTCCCAACCCGCCTCCCTTGTATCTTCCCTCGTGTGTGTGTGTGTGTGTGTGTGTGTGTGTATGTTGGTTAAATAATTCATTTCAGTAAACTTGTTGAGCACTTGCCACGTGTAAAATATTATGCTTAGGTTTTGGGAATACAAACATAGAAAAACAAAACATTCCTTTGTCTTCAAGGAGCATACATTATATTGGAATATGATATACAAGGTTCTAAGAAGTATCAACCATATAATAGATCTTTTACTAATTTACAGTTTTTAAAGCATGTTTAAAATTTTAAAAGCACATTTAAAATATTTTGGAGTTTTTATTCAGCCTTGCTTTCAGTGTCAATGTCTATTGATAGTCAGAAAGTTCTAGGATTTTATTAAAGTCAAAAAGTATGGGATGAGCCTCATTTAGAACCTTCACAGATAGATACAAAATCTTTCGATATATCACATTGCTTATTTACCATTTTGTTTTTATAAAGCAATCTGAAGAGGATGTGAGCCAGTTTGATTCAAAGTTTACACGTCAGACACCTGTTGACAGCCCAGATGACTCAACTCTCAGTGAAAGTGCCAACCAGGTCTTTCTGGTAAGATAGGATTTTCATGCATCTCTGGGAAATGCAAAGATAAGAGAGTGCCCCTCAACAAGTCAGTTTGGGATGGTTTTCTTGCTTTAACAACTCATGTTATGTGAAGCATTTGAGATTCTTTTAAGAAACTTTCCCCATAAAACATTTGGACCCAGAAAATTGGTCCTTAATCCGGTACCATACATACTAGATATGAGACTTTAGAAACCACTGTGCCAGTTGCATACTTTTCATGGCTAGCCTATCAACTTGCTTCTACCTGGAGAATGAAGACAATATACTGCTTGGGGAGTAGAGAATGCTATTTTGCAGCTTCCTGTCTGTGGGTGGGAGGAGGGGATAGTGATCTTTACAGAAAGGGATTCATTTAAAACTTCATATACATAACACTTCAATACTAGAAACAGACTGCAGTTGTATCCTTTATTTGGCAGAGGATCTTGATATTTTTGAAGATCTATTTCAATTAACGCTTCTTAATGTATTTTAACTATATTTCTTCATTTTCAGGGGAGAGGGGAGGGGACAGGATGGTGGGGTTAGTCAAAACCATGAGATTAGGAAAGGTTTTTTAAAAATCAGTTCTAGGTCTGATGTGGTGCTGAGCTCTTCGAATTTTACCAAAAAGTATAATTGAATAAAAGAGTACCATTTAGAAAATGAAGATCACTTAGGCACTACTTTTTTCTTTCATTTGCGACAAAAAATGAAAGTGCTTCATTTGCTTCTCAGAAATTGGCTTAGCCAAAGAACCTTTCCCTTCAGTATTGCAGGACAATGTTTTGTCTAGTAGTTGTCAGTTCCAGCATCTGGAAGTATCTTATTCAAGGATGGGAAAAATCAAAAGTGGTTAAAATGAATTTCACGCAGGTTACATTAGTCTGGCTGAGATCTTTATTTCCTCTCCAATAGTAAAATTTTAAATTACTGAATTCAGCCCATTTCAATGGAAATTTATTATTGTATTGCTTAACTCCTTATCATTATACTTACTTTTTTTCTTGTACTTGATATTAATGGACCAAATCTTTTAAAGTTTGTTATATTGCCCTTGGACCTTTGTGCCTAAAGTGTTCCTCTTACTTATCCAGAGGTCAGCCTTCCAGCAATCTCAAGCCTCTGGGACACAGCCCCAAACCTGGAAGTATGAGGAAAAAGGCCTTTGAGCTGCAGAAGTAGTGGTCGAAAAGCACTTCCACTAAAAAACGTCATGTACTTTGTCTTACTTTTAGTAAGGCCTTATGATATTTAACACATAATTCTCAACCAGCTTGATTATCTGGTTTCCCAGCCTACAGCAGATTAGAAGCAGCAATTTAGAAGTGGGATGGAGGTGGGGCTGTTAACTGCTGTCTCAGTGTGCCTGCCTGAGAAGTGACAGTCTGACAGTGAGGTAAGAGACAGAAAAACTAAAAAGAAGACACAGAACTCTGTATTATTATGTACTACAACAATAACTGTTCATAGTGATGACCTGAAGTCATCAAGAAAAAGCTAAATTGTGTTTATCCTTGGTTTAAGAAGGCAGGCAAGTGTACAACCAATAAATTTTAGATAGATTTCCATTTAAATTATTTTAATTTTTGGCACCTGAATAGATAAGTTTCGCTTAAATCTAGAAAACTTCATTTATGTGAAACTTCATTCTATGATGCCAGATGAAGCAGATGCATGTGTTGTGATCCAGGGTTTACCAGTCAGAACATTGTTGATGTTTTTCACTTGCCCATGAGAAATTGTTCAAGTGTATTGATTTAAATTCCTATTTAAAAAAAACCACTTTTGAGTGGAAACATGAATATTGTTTACATCTTTCTTAATGTTTAACTATGCTGTAGAAGTTATGTTTTCTTTGCTTTTCTGCCCCTTGAGGTGCAACTCGATTTTTGTTTTCTGGTATAGTTTCTACTGAGACATATGTTTAGGAAGAGGTCTGGGAGGAGGTTGGCAAGTCTGAAAATAGGACCTGGAAAGGGTGGGAGAGTACATAGATAGACTGGTGATTTTGATATTTATGTTTGGTATGTCAGATTAAATAATTAAATTTTCTTAATGTGCACGTTGTCACAGAACTATTGCTGTGTTTTTCAGGGTTTTACATATGTGGCTCCATCTGTACTTGAAAGTGTGAAAGAAAAATTTTCATTTGAACCAAAAATCCGATCACCTCGAAGATTCATTGGCAGCCCTCGGACACCTGTCAGGTATTTGCCAGCATAGTACTATACAGTATTCTGTCTTGTTTTTCCGTAGCAGAGGCTTTCACATTCTCATTTTAATATTAGTGGACAAATGTAGTGCTTTAAAGTTTGCAAGCTTTTCATTTTCTGCTTTTTCCTTTCAGTTGATTTAGTGCAAGCATTTTCTGTTCTTCATACTGCAAGTGAATAATGGTACATTTGCCAGTGCTGCATAAAAGCCAGTTTTTGCTATTTGATGTATCAAAAAAATGACCTTAGTCTTATTTTCTACATATGGTGCTAATACATAACACTGAAACGTGAATCCTTGAGTACCATCTCATTTATTTTTATGTAAATTATTGAGGATCAATATTACCCTCGAGACAGCTACTAAGTACTATTTCTACCTTGTCTTAAAGCCCAGTCAAATTTTCTCCTGGGGATTTCTGGGGAAGAGGTGCTTCAGCAAGTGCAGCAACTACTCAGACACCTGTGGATTATCCCATGGAAACCAGTGGAATAGAGCAGATGGATGTGACGGTGAGTGGAGAGGCATCAGCACCACTTCCAATCCGACAGCCTAACTCTGGGCCATACAAAAAACAAGCATTTCCTATGATCTCCAAACGGCCAGAACACTTGCGTATGAATCTATGACAGCAACATTTTCAACAAATTTCAGGCAAAAAAAACAATGGGACGTGAACATCCTACAAGCTGAAACATATGAGGGCTCAAAGGGTGACAGCTTCAGAGGGCCAGTGTCATATTGCACAGGACAGTTTGGAAAGAGGAAAAATAAACATGGGTGTTTCTTTTTTTTTTTTTAAAAATCAATCAATGGTGCAAAAAGACTTAAGAAAAATAGTATTGCCGAACTTTAGGCACATCAGTTAACTGATTCCCAGTGACATCTTCTCAACTTATCAAGGATTTTCATGTTGATGGCTTCAAACTGACAGTATTAAGGGTAGGATGTTGCCTCAGAATCACTGTTGTCATGATTCTGTCAAGAAAGGTTAACTCCTTCATTGGGCAAAGTATGAAATGCCTATACTTGCAAACGAGGACAAATTAGCATGCAAGCTTGGTCAAACTTTTTTCCAGCAGCGTGGAATCAAAGATAAGAGATAATAACAATTGATGTTTTACGTGCAAAAACTTAATGAATCTTTTTTTTATATAAATATATATTTTTCAAATAGATTTTTGATTCAGCTCATTATGGAAAAGCATCCCAAACTTTAAATGCAAAATGATTGGTTGGTGTGAAGAAAGCCAGACTACTTCTGTTTCTTCTTTTGGTGAAATAATAAAATGGTAAATGAATCATTGTTAACTATAGCTTTGGCTTGTTGGAGGGATTGGGGGTAAGCATAAGGTTTTCTTAGGGCACTACTCATAATCCTAGGAGAACTGGATCCATGCATTTATTTCCACTGGCAGTGTTGCTGTGTTCTAAGCTTAACTGGAAGCCGTGGGATAGACATAAACTCAATGTCCTATACTTTATCCTTATCCTGGGCCTGTATTTCACTGGAAAAAAAAATCACCACCTAGTCTTACACCAGTATTTGGTTCCAAACACTATATGTGGTCAGTCTGTGCCCTAACCAAGAATCTGGATGAAAATAAGGGCAGGCAGAGTCAGGGAAGATGGGACTGGGAATACTCCAGGCAATGAGTTTGCTCTCCAGATTTTAGGTAATCTCATTACAGCTAACTGGTAAGATCTTAAAATTTTTATTTCTTTTACTGTGTATGGTGTTTACCCTCCATTTCCATTTTTCCTCAACAGTTTAAAAAGGGTGGAAAAAAGTATGCTTTTTTCCTGTGTTGGGGCTTAAAGCTTTTTCTGATTGTAAAAGTATTATATGGCCTTTCGATGAATGTCTTCCATAGAAAAGAGACCTTAGTGGCTTAATTTAGGAAACATGTTACAAAGATGCTGGTTTTTTAAATTGTCATAAATTCTGTACTTACAGGTACAAAGGATAAAAATAAAGGTAACTTTACCTTACTTAAATAATGTCCTGCCTTAAAGAAAGCATTTCCATGATTTTAGTTAGTTTCATGAAAGGGTTAATATCAGCAAAGCTTTATAAGAGTGTGTGCTCAGGTGCATACTGGTGTAACAGATGGTCCATGCAACTGCAGTTTGGTCTTGTCACTCTTTTATCATGTCTTCTTGTTAGTCCACGACTGTGCAAAGTCAACTTAAGATATTTCACAGCCACAAGAATTTTTTTAAAAAAATAGACACTGCTCATGCCAAACCTTTTTGAGCCATAGGATCCAAGCCATAAAATTCTTTATGCATGTTGAATCCAGTGGGTAAAAGGCATGATTTCCTTTGTTTAAATTCAGTAACTCAAGGTGAAATCCTGCCACTGTATCCAAAAGTGGATTTAGAAGTAACTTTTTTTTCCAGTTGTGGCAATAACTGAAATGATTGCTAGTTCCACTTTGAAGATGCTTTTTGGATCTGGAAAAGAAAACTTTAAAGAAGTTTTTGTATTGCAGCAGGTATTTTTTAAGAACTTCCAGTATTGCTCTAGATGGACAGAAATTCAACTTCAGTGGCAACACCTTTGTTTTTTGGTTAATTTGTGGCATTTGGCAAAAGCAGAACTCAGTGACGGTCATGTGTGTTGGTAGATGAGTTTTATTTTGAACTTTTGACATTCTACTTGCTTGCACCCAAGCATATATGAACATATTGTCGTGTACTTGGCCAAAATTCAGTAAAGTTTTTCCACCGAAAGTCTCCTTCAGTCCCGATAAGAACATTTGCACTGTGATTGGCTAGCTATGACCATCTTATTTATAATTTATTGTTTCTTAAATCAGTACTAGTGACACTAATGGCAACCTATTTTTTCTGGTCAGTAGTTGTAAGTAGTGTTAACTATATATCCACACGTGTGTGTGTGTGTGTGTGTGTGTGTCTTTATGTGTCTTTATTTCCAGCTTAATGGCCATTAAAAGTGAACTTGACTTCCGTGCTGTCACATGCTAAGAAATCATACTACGCGATGGATATCCCTGACATGACTGTGAAAACGTGTCACAGACAGCAAGCACACACCTATGCAATACGGCTTATCTATTCAGTTCAACAAACACCCATTTAAAAAGCATTTGTTGAATTGAATCCTATATTTATTTATAAAAGTCCAAATGTAGTTTAAAGCTTAGTGTCATTACTAGTCTTAAATTTTCTGGGAGCTTCAGTCTAGTTTATGATTATTTCAGGTAAGTGCTAGCACACGGAAGAACTTATTACTTTCTTTTGATCATTTAAAATTTTATTTTAAAAAGGCAACTAGAATTTTTTTCATTTAAGCTTTAAGTGTAATCATCATGTGCTGATTTGATTTTAAAGGATTTAGCGTCATCGCTTTATTAATCTCAGCAGTTTACAAATCTATTTTAACTATGTAAAGTATTAAATCTTTAACTTGTACCAGAATTTTTTAGAAAAAAATTACTAAGATTTTTAGAAAGTACCCATTCCCTTCCCTTTCTAACTCCTTTCAATTAAGCTAATTTAGTCCTTATAAATTGTTGCTGTCTTCCCCATTTATCCCCAATTCTATTTTTTGATGTAGACATAACTGGGGTAAGATGCATGTTCGGTATGCCAGTGTCAAGTTTTATTAAATTCTAGGTAACATGTGGTTATATTCTGAAGGGAATTCATGTACAGAGACGTGATGAAGCTACAAACTTCATGTTTAACACAGGACACAGTATTTAGGGGAATTTTAGTTATGTGGTCACTAGTTAATTATTTATATAGCCCTAAGGGTTATTTATATAAGAAACACTGAGTTTATGAAGGATTGGCTCTTTGATGCCATATTTAAAATAGTGAATTTTTTTACTTAAACTCAAGGAGTGGGGGAGGTGGGAAAAATAACCATTGAAGTCCACATAGTAGTAGTCACTAGCAGTCTGGAAAAAGACAAATATATAGTAAAGCATTTGGATCCATATGTCTCTTGTTGGAAAAGAATATGCAGAACTGTTCATTTGTCTTAATTCCTAACGTAACAGCATAAGATTTGTGCGAAAGGGTTATGGTTCTTACATCTAAGGGGGATGATTTCACCCATGTTGTGTTTGCTTTTTACAATGATTCTTTTTTTCTGCTATCCCAAGTTGGCTTTGCATCCATCTATCAGAATAAATTATTCAGCTGCCTTACTAGGAATGGTATGAGGGTAACACCTTTTCTGCTTTTCATCTTGTATTTAGTTAACTGTAATAAAATATACTTTATTTCAGAATGAATGGATGTAAATAGCAATTAAATGCAAATTTGAATGAACAAGAAGTCATTTTATTTATTGTTCTAAGTCTAGTTAGAAATAATTAGAATGTATTCAAGTTGGACAAATATGGTTAATATATCAGTCTTATTATGCATGTATGGATTGTTCAAATTAGACAACTGGCTTTTCTGCCAAGAAAAGGCAACTACTTATTAAAGCTCTATTTCTAATTGCCCCCCAATCCATATAAACAGTACTATTTGAAAGTTAATTGTGCGCTGGTTGGTAGATATGAATTGTTTGCTTGCCTTTTTTTTTTTTTTTGAAAACATTATTACAATAAGATAGCTATTTCTAAATCCAGTATTATTCAGGAGGCCTTGGATTAGACTCAGATCTAGAGTTAGAACCAACCTCAGAGGACATGTGGTCTAACTTCTTCATTTTCTTAGCTGTAGAAACTGAGATCCAACCAAGTTCTGACTTTGCTTAAAGTCATATAAGTAGTAAACAATTAGAGGTGGGATTTAAAACCAGGCTCTGAAGGCTAGTGCTTTTTCTACTTTTCTGTCAATCTCACCAGTAAGAACAGCAGTTATTGACATGTATGAACAAACTATTGATAGAAGTTAGGCAAATCTGTAGTTAAAAGAAGTCTCAGTACATGACTGTTCTCAGTTGTTTGTAACTCAGAATGCATTTTCACAAAGAAATGCCATACTCTGTGTAAGTTTAGGTCAGGCATAAAGATCTATTTAACATTACTTATATACCAATGTGCATTAAAATGTTTCTGTGGGGTTTTCAGGGGTTCAGCGTTCCAACTCCAGAAGCCACGGAATAGCTCTCCACTTTTTGGCAGCGTTCCCAGCAGTTAGCACACCTGCTTTTGGAACAAGGACTGCAATAAGGAAGGAAATAGATGGATGAATGAGGATCAGTTAAGGAACTACAGGGAGTTGGCCTTTACACAGGTTCTTAAGTCCTTTGGTTCCCCTCTTACCACTACTACTTTTTACTAGGGATTTTCTTTTTTCCTTTCTTAGCCCACTTTGGAAAATAAGAATGAAATCTTAGCTTTGAAGTTTTTACAGGGTGGTTTTTGTGTTGATGGCAGTGGTGGTAGTTTTTGGCAGGATTTGGGGAGAAATGGGTGAAAAGAGAGAGCAGAGATTTAAACCAATTGCTTGCCAAGAGCAAAATGACTTTAAAAATCTCACTTCCACTCCACTCACCTGTCTTTTACTTAGACCCTGTGAAGACAGTAGAGACTGGCTCACATGATATACACTTAAAATGCATAACATGGGCAACACACTGGGAATAAATACAAAGATGAACATCTAATCTCTAAAAGGTGATCTGGAAATCCATTCCAGAAGAATCATGCAAGATAATATTAAAGACGGGCAGGGAATAAGACCGACCATAGCTACAGAGAAAGAGAAGTTCTATACTCATCTAGGGAATTTGTGTATGAGGAACAAACCTCTGACAGTTTTAGTATTCAGATTTCCACGGTATGACAGGTTTACACACATGGCATCCTGCAGAGGGAGACTGCCATATGACAGTGATTTTTAATACCCTGCTTTTAGTAGTTCTCAAAATGACATTATACCATTGTCTGAAATAATCGAGCCCCTTCGTGATGTTTGTGTTAAGAGAAAGACGACATACCTGAACAAATCTGACAAAGCACACTTTGTTTCAGGGGATGTGCTTCAGTTCTTCTGTATATTTAACATCCGCTTAAGGGAAGGCTAGCATAAGAGAATGCCTTTACTTCACCAGTGTTTTTATGGCCCCATGTTCCATCCATGCTTTTGACAATTGTTTATCTTATACAGAGCTGAAATGACTTGGGGTTTAGCTGCATTATAGGCACTGTAGTAATGCTTTCTAAACCAGGAAAAGATAGTGTTAAATCATGTGCTGTTCAAGGTTTTTTTAGTCCCAAACTGTCTTCAAATTCAAAATTTATTAGTCACCTGTGTAATAGCACTGAGCTAATACAATCTAAGCATTTTAGATAAGGCACAGTCCTTGCCCTCAAAAGAGCTTACAATCTAGAAATGGGCTATAACATAAAAGGATATACAAATGAGAAGGTAGCACAAAGTGAATTCATTGCTGAAGTTAGAGGGCAGTAGTGGTGCTAAAGTAAGGCATTATGTATGGTGTCAGTAGTAATTTTTACAAGGAGAGGGCATTCCAGAAGGAGGAGAACTAGAGTTACAATGGTATGTGTTCCACCATAAACCCTAAAACTGTTGATGCATATCTCCCTGCCTTTAAGAAATGCATCATATAATCCCAGGGCTACTTAACTTTTAACCTTTTTAGTGTCATTGGCCCTTCTGGACCCTTCCTCATAATATTTTTAAATGCATGGGATTACAAAGGAAACTGATTATACTGAAAGACAGCTATCAAAATATTTTTTAAAATATGTTCATGGACCTCAGGTTTAAGAACCTATGATATAGGGGGCAGCTAGGTGGTGCAGTGGATAGAGCACTGGCCCTGGAGTCAGGAGGATCTCAGATGTTTACTAGCTGTGTAACCCCCGGCAAGTCACAACCCCAGTTGCCTTGCCCATCCTCTCCAAAAAGAGAACTGTTCTACTAGTTGATGCACCTTCATGAGCCTGATCTAATACTTAATTAGCAATTTTCTTTACATTCCTTTCTTCATTAGGACTACCCACACCAGTCAGTAGGACAGATAGGAGAATATGCAGAGGAATACTGGCTCTTAAACAGTGGCAGCTCTAAAGCTTTAGCTGGTAGGACAGAGACATTCCTTTACCCCAACTTCTCTTAGGGACAAATGAAGGGAGGAAGGAAGTTCCTCTGCCCAGTAAGGCAAACTGCAATTTAAGAAACATCATGGGTGAAAACTCTAATTAAATACTAATTAGAACACAATTTCAGGAAATTCAGGGGAAGATTTAATCTCATACCCTAACAAGCTTTTAAACTAAAGAATTTACAGGAAACTGATAAAAAGCCAACATTGGAAAAATACATTAAGTACAAATATTACCCCTTGAAATACAGTGATGTGAGATGACGTGCTGCTTTTAACAGAAATCATTAAACAACTTAACGGATCTGTAGCAGCAAAAATGGAAAATTCTTTTGATTAAATACAACTTAGATCAAAGGGAAAATAATCTGGTAAAAAATTTGAACTTTCAGACAAGTTTTTCCTGCATAAAACTTCTCTACTAGGTTCTTTCTTCCAAGAATAATAAAAATACAACCAACTCTGAGAATTAGCCCACTAATTCTATATAAGGTGACATTTTTCCCACTTATGTAGATCTGACTCATTTCGTAACACTTCCGTGCCATTTTTCCTCAGGGAAGTAGAAAGGCCAAATATATTTTCCTTTGATATATTGACCAAGTTAAGTCAAAGGAAATATCAGTTTTTGTGGAAATATCAGCTTTTGTGTAAGAAAGTAATAACCCAAAGTTGTATAGTAACTACTAATAAATAAGAATGCCTGATTTTTCAGGGCATGGTAGCCCCACATGAGCCCCACAATGAACTACAGAGGTAATGCTTTAAAAAAAATGAAAAGCTAAAGAAAAGACTAAAATAAGCTAAATCATTTTGTAGCTTAAAGTAAATATGTAATGAAGAATCCTTTCAGATTTAGGTTAAGTTTATGGAGCAAAAAGTCTTGGTGCAAAAAGCCTTTATAATCAACGAATTACATTGTTAATTAACCATGTAAAATGGTCAGTCGCGCTGGATAAAAGCAAAATAATGAAACGCTTAAATTGACAGCAGCATATATATGTATGTATGTATGTATAAGGTCCACCAAAATTTTTAAATTTCATTTATTCTCACTGATTGCTAGTCAACGTGACAATTAACAATACAGGTTAAAATATACCTTCCCTAGTCAGTTCTTTTGACTTCAAAAATCTGATTTAGACAAAATATAGTATTTAGAATTTTACATTTTAAAAATACAAGTTTTATAAAATATTTTATAGGAATTATTCCTATTATTCTTAAAAGCCAACACAGGAAAAAAACACTAAAATGCCTTACAGTGGCATAAGAATTCTAGGAATAATTCAGAATTGAGTTTATAAAAGTCAATGAGCGCTCTCTAAAAAGCTAGAATTGTTTAATATACATATACCTTAAAACCATGAAAAAATAAAGATCTTGATTGTAGCAGGAGACAATGCCTGAGTTCCTCAAAACAAACTACTCCTAATTGTTCAATCACATACTGAGAATGTCTAAAACACTTTATCATT
This sequence comes from Potorous gilbertii, assembly GCA_028658325.1. Taxonomy (NCBI): domain Eukaryota; kingdom Metazoa; phylum Chordata; class Mammalia; order Diprotodontia; family Potoroidae; genus Potorous; species Potorous gilbertii. The sequence goes on from CM053770.1 coordinate 543,710,017, forward strand.
ATACAGATCTTTAAGTACACACAGATGAAAATATTGTTTGAACAACACTGAATTAGAAGAAAAGTCAAAATAACACAGGGTTGCTTTTTACCCATTTAATTCTTAAAATTTCATGTCTGTAGACAGAATTTTCTTTAATTTGTTTCTAATAGTCTAAAATGTCTGATTTGGATGGTGAAGGTTAGTTTTGAACTGGAAATATTGGAAATCCATTTAAAATCAATTATAGCAGTACCCACATTACTTAGTCAAACAGCAAATGAAAACCAGCATCCTAAAAACACCAAATGGCAGTTGACAGGATTTAATAAATCTGAAGATGTGATGAAGTAGCTCCATCTTTCCATTTGTTTACATGGTCTGAAATAATGGTTCTGCAAAGTGGACACGTTTTCTCTCTATTAAACCATAACGTGATACACTCTTCACAAAATATATGCTGTAATGGAAGCAAGAACTGACTTTTACATTTGGTAAACATTCTACCTAACATTTTACTATCTAAAATGCCCATTTACATTTCATAGGATTTTCAGACTGACTTAGATAACATCCTGAATTTGAAGATAAATATGAAACCCTTAGAAATTCTGACTATGTAGTGGCAGATCCAGGAAATAGTCTTCTGACTCTGAATATGTGTTTTACAGTATCAGTCACATGATAGTTTAATAATTCAAATTACAGTGATCTTAATGGTGGTGATATATATGCTTTTAAAATTACACGTTAGCCCAAGTCATAGATACTTTTCAGGACTGTCAAAGTCAAATCAATTTCAAAACCTAAATACAAAATTTGAATTTTCTCCCCAGAATTTTCCAAATTGCTTTCATTTACAGCTCCAAAAAATTTAATCTTCCCCTTCCAATAAGTTTCCTATCCTATTCCTGCTATTATCTTCATAAATTAACTAAGCGCTGGTGGGAGCTGAGGAGATAAGGGGTGGGGTTGTGCAGTGAGGAGGATTTACATGGTTTTAAGAGGAAATTTATTTTATAATTACCTGACAGATGAGGAGGATAGGCTTCTGGAATTCAGCCTGACAGATAGAACAAATATCATCAGCTTCTGAACACTGTCTCTTGGAGGCTGTCACCCCATAACTCTACAAAAATAAGAAATTCTACTTTTTATTTTCTGTCATTCATATTCCTTAATTTCCAAGGTCTTTGCTCCTCTATCCTTTTCACCTTAAAATATATGATGTTCAAATCTTTACCGGTCTTCTTGGTTTTCAAACTTCCAAATGATTTTTCTAAAGGGCAGAAAGTATTGAAATCATATAACCTAGAAGGCAGGGAATCACTACCTCAGTCTGGGAGATTATGCAAGGCAATTTTCATATATAAAATTGGAGTCAAGAAGACCTGAATTTTATCTCAAAATTTATCTCAAACTTTTAATAGCGACATGACCCTAGGCATGTCACTTAGCCTCTATGGGCCTTGGCTTCCTCGTCTGTAAAATAGGGATGATAACAATACCTACCTCACAGGACTGTTGTAAGGATAAACATACACAAAGTGCTGTACAAACCGTAAAGTGCTGTATAGTACAGCTAGCTATTATATTATACTAGAGGGAGCCTACGGGGAATTAATAGCGTTGCATGAGGCAAACAGCAGATCTATAAAGGAAAGGGAAACAAAAGCTCAAAAATTTTAAGGCAACATTAATACATGCTTGAAAAAAATATCTAAAAGGAGAAACTCAGGGAAACTAAACACATTAACCAGATCTGACAAGATTTGATTACAATGATCCACACCTATAGAGTCCTCTACCTCTGCAAAGAAAGGTGAGGCATGCAGTTTTCATCTCTTTGGGTATTATTTTCTAAGACATGGACTGCAATGTCTCAAGGTTCTACTGTAGCTCTTTTGTCTGGGTATATATAAGCTTTATCCTTGAGAGATCCAATGTGTACAGCACAGAGCACCCTTGCTAAATTTCTGCTTTTCAACGCAGGCCTATCTGAAGTGCACATTCGTTGGAACCATCAGCATCAGGGTGTGACCTGAATCTGAATCTTTACTTTGGCTTCTGACCTCATCATTCCACTGAACCTGCCCTCTCCAGTTATCAAAGGTTTCTTAACTGCTAAATACAGGGTCTTCCAAAGTTTTATGGCAGTTTGAAGCTGCACTTTTGAAACCCCTGTAATAAGTCTTTTCTTAATCTTCAGGCTTCTTGACCTCTGCTTTCAATACTTCGACCTTTTCCTCCTGGACAGACTATTCTGTCTAGGTTTGGTGACACCACGCTCTCTCCTGGTGCTCCTCCCAAGCCTTCTTTGATGAATCTTCCTCTACGTTATGCCCACTGGATTATCTCCATGGGCCCTCACCTCCCTCTTAGAGTATCTTGCTTGGTGTTCTGTTTCATCAGTTTCCACGGGTTTAATGATGATTTCTATGGAAATTATTCCCCAGATCTATATATACAGTCTTAACTTCTTGCTTAATTTCTTATCATCACTTACTATCAGACATTTAAAAGTTCTGGAGGCAACTCAAACTCAGTATTTCCAAAACAGAACTTTTGCTTCCAAATCCTCCCCTCTTCCAAATCTTCCTATTACCACTGAGGACACTATCACCCTTACTCACCCAGGCCTATAACCTAAGTGTCATACTTGACTTCCCTTCCACTCACTCCACATATCCAATCAAATGCAAAGTCTTGTCATTTCTCTGGTTATATCCCTTTCTCTCTATTCACACAGCTACCTGGTGCAGGCCCTCATCACTTCTTGCCTGGACCATGAAAACATCTTTCACATTAAGTCTCCTTACCTCAAATCTTTTCCCCACTCCAATCCATCCTCCGCTCAGCTGCCAAAGTGATTATCCTAAAACACTGATTTACTGTTCAACAAATTCCAGTGGCTCCCTGTTACCTTTGGGATCAAATTTAAAGTCCTTTGTTTAGCATTTAAAATCCTTCAGGATGTGGTCCCTTCTGACCCATCTTCTTGTGCTTTATTCCCTTCCATATACTTTGCAGTCCAGCAATACTGGCCTTCTTGCTGTTCTTGGCACCTAACACTCATTTCCCAATTCCATGCCTTTTCACTGACTGTAATCTTCATCCTCACATGTCTCCTGGTTCCCGGTAAGACTCAGCTAGTCTTCATACTAAGAGGCCTTCTCTGCTCCTGCCTAACCCCTGTTCTTGTATATAGTTACTTGCATGTTGTCTCCTCCATTAGAAAGAAAGTTCCTTGAAGACAGGAACCATATTTTTGCCTTTCTTTCTATTCCTAGTGCTTAAGTGCTTAATAAATTCTTGTTGACTGCTTAAAGAGAGAAAACCAGTATCTCATGGTTCCAGTAACACAAAAAAGGGAAAAATGTAAATACAGTGTGAAATAGAAAACCCTTCAATCAATAACTTTCTTGGAATACTCTACCAAGAGAGCATTTTCTAAGATAAAATGCAAGTAATATTTTTCAGTAATTAGAAAATGGAATACTTACTGGCCGTGTTAAAAATATCCGTAAAGCCCGCCTGAAAGTTCTCAGATGCCCAAAAAAGTCTAGAAGCTAAAACAGAGAATAAGCATATTCAGTGCAAAAAGCTACATCTTTCCAAGCTTTAATGCAATTTTCAGTGATGTGATGACCACTCCACCCCCAAAATCATCTAGTTAAAATCTAATAGTTTAAATCACAGGTCAAATGACAAATCAAATATATATACAAATTTCCCACCTGCAGCTTCTTCACTTTATACTCTGTCCATCATACCTCTAATCTTAAAGTAGGTAAAAATTAACATGATGGTGTCAAAAACCAAAAGAGAAGAAGAATAGTTTGGCTTTGTGCACATCTTGATATATTTATTCTTACTTCACCATAGTGGTAGGACAGATTAAAGTATGGAGCCCTCAAGTAAATACTAAAAGTAATACCAACAGGTATAATTTCTAACTTCACACTAATTCAATTGTTAAACGAATTGCCTTACATTTATGTCCCCTTTTTACAGATGAGAAAACTGAAGTTCACAGCAAGGTTAAGTATTTGCCTGTGGTTATTTAATCAGTAACAGGGTCTAAACCCTGCTATCAGCCCAGTCAACAGTCACTTTCCAAAAGTATTTCTACAAGATTTTGGTAAACTTATCAAAAGCAAATTAAACATTACATACTTTTAGAATGAGGTAGAGTAGACCTAGCAGAATTCCAAGACTCCATCCTGTTACATTGCCTCCTAACTCCCCATAGCTAACAAGGTAACGAAACCAAACTGGAACAGGAACAAAAGTTCGATAATACTGGCATAATTCTTCTATAAGCATATACCAATAGCCCTAAGGAAGAAAGGGGAAACACACATAAATCCACAATGAGCTTTAAGTACATAGCTTTATACACAGCTTTCTACATCATAATAAGGTCCTAGATTTAGAGCCTAAAGAGACTGTAAAGGTCATTTAATCTAGTTCCCTCGGAGACCCAGAGGTTTACCCATGGTCACATGAGCAATTAAGGAACAGAACTGGGACCTGAACCACGGATCCAGATTCCTATCTAGTACTCTTCCCATTGCCTCCTATAAATAGTACTGAAGTTCACAGAGTGATAGTTTTACCTAGGAAATTAACAGATATTGATTCCTACACTTGAGCTCATAATCACAGCCTAATTCCCATGTTATATAAGGAATTTATTTCAAAACAGTACCCAGAATAATTTTAGGAAAGTGGTATTGCATATAGCAAAAATATGTTAACCAGTCTTCAATGAATACTAAACAGCTCTACAATATTGTTTTAATTAGGTATAAAATATGACTCAATTTTAAATACAATGTAATCAAGACAATTATTAGGAAGACAAACTAATCATCATTGTCAAATCCTAAATCTTATTATCGTAAGACTTCACAGAATCATATTATCTAGAGCTGGAAGAGATAATACTTTCAAACCCCTCCACTTTACAAATGAGAAATCAGGCCCAGAAGCTGTCTGCTCAAGGACACATGGTACCAGAGCCAGGATGGGAACACAGCAATCCAGTTTTCTCCATTCTTCTACTTAGAACAGCCAGAAAAACTTGTATGGTTGTGTAAACCATCTAACTCTATGTCAAATTTTAGCATCAATATCTCTTCACCTGAGGAGTATCAAAAACTGGAATTATCAATAAACTGATCAGGTTCAAAAGAATGAAAAACCTCAGAAAAGTTTCAATTACTTTTTTTGACTTAAGATTTTACTGAAGAATCACAGTCAAACATCAAGAGAGAAGACACCTAAACTCCCCTAAAGTTCAACTTGTGGTTTAGTCCTACTTTTCTTGGTAGTAGATATATTATTCCTCTATGGTTCCCTTGGCCATTCAGTTTGCATTTTCCAAACAAATGCCACCTAATAGTAAAGAGTAGCCAGCCATAGATGAAAACTGCTGCAAGATAATCTACAGAGACTTCACATTCAGATAACTGAGGTAAATACATTAGCTTTTTTATATCTGATCCTTCTAATTAAAGAAATTATTATAGGAGGGAGGCCTTTAAATCCAATCCTTTCAACACTGTTAGTAAAATTTCCCCCATATGAACAGAAGTTACTTTCTTACCTTGGATTTAAAAGACATCACAAAAGAAGGCACCAACAAAATAAGGCATTTGAAGCCCATGAAGAGGAATTTAAGGATGAAGTCTGTAATTCCCACAATCCAGAGTACCTCCCAGAAGCTCGAAAAATTCAAAGTAGGATTTAAAAAGATTAAGCTACCAAAAGAAATACATCAAGTTATTATTGAAGACAACATGTTTCTATATTTAAAAAAAATAAATCTGCTAAAAACATTTTGTTTATAAAGAATAATAAAAATAAAAAACTTTATATTTTGATTCAGAAGGATAATAATTAAAAATTTAGATTTCTTAACAGGAATTTTTAAAATGAATGTCTGGCTTCACTTTTTGACATAATCTACATCTACCATCTCACAAGCCAACCTGCTGAAGTATCTTATTCAAGTCTAGCACGTGACTAAAACCAACAATTCTGTCTTCCGCTTCCATTTTATGTTGTAATATCTCACACACTGCCCTCCTGGTATGAAATCTCTTAAGTGCTCTAAATCCAACATGACACTTGGAAAGGATCCTGTAAGTCTTTGTTGACACCTAAAGGACTAAAGTTTCTAGTAGATACCGACATGCACTCCAATTACCTGTAATAAAGTGATTGAGACTGAAAGGTGTAATACAAGAGAACGGAAGATCCTGCTAAGAACACCAGTAAACAAGCGCAATGTAACTTTGAGCACCTTTCCTGTAAAATAAAACAATCATAATTTACAACTGATTATTTCCAGAATTTAAATGCATGTGAATAGCATTAAATATAATGGTCAGTTCCAGATTTTTGATGTTATTTTTATGGAGTGATTCACTTTGAGTATATAGCAAACACCTGGTTCATATGCATCTCATTCTAGTCACTATCATTTATAATTTTAGTTTTTAGTAAAGCAATAAAATTGATCTTAAAACGAATTTTGCAAATACAGGTTTTCCTCAAGATAAAAAAAATGTCTTAAAGCCTATTTTCAAGTAGGTCAGATCACATGAAAATTGGTATAAAGGACTTCTGGCTAAGTACATAAAAACAAGTTCTACTTGGACTAGGTTTTCAAAAAGCTAATTTTTAAAATACTTATTTGAATTTTTTAAATGTTAGTATTTTAACTGAACATTAAAGTCAATAAAGGTGGTTTTCTAAAGGTCATTTTAAAAATTCACTGTTAACTCACAAATATTTTACAAATTAAATAGGTTGACTCATCTTAAATTTAAAAAAATATTACCTAGCTTTATTAAGTAAGTCTTACATGGGGCTATTTTTTTGCACTTGCAGTTCTCTTTGCCAAAGTGTAAAAGGGCCAATTTCTGGCAGTGAGCCATAACTGAAATGCATATTTGTAAAGTTGCCTTAAAATGAAACTCAGTAAATTAATTCTCTTTCCCCATGGATTAATATGGGGACATACTTTACAAGTAATTGTCTACTTTACCAATTATGATATACTTAGGTTTTCTTAAAATTGGAAAGATCAGTAAAAGTTCAACATATTTTTCCTAAACTTAATTCCACCCTAAAACAAGTAGAATATTTGGCAAAGTGTTTATGGTTAGTTTTGTTATTATAAATATGGTCTAACTGGCTCATAGAACAGAGGCATTTACCTAGTTAACCCCTTCTAGGAGGTTAGAAGGTATTTTCTAAAACCTAAAAAACTTCATTTAACAAGCATTCTTCCACTATCCAGACTCCAGCCATACACTCACTTCTCAGATTGGATGAGGAAATGCAACATAATCATAGGCAAATTATCCATGTAATGTGGTTGAGAATGAAACCTTATGAACGTCACAGTGCATACATTTATGTCTGCCAAATTAATATGATCTAGCCTTCCCATTTCTCTCGAAAGTTAGCATGAAAATCTAGAGAAATTTGGTGTTTTAAAAAACGTTGAATTGCTGAATGTTGTACTTACTCTTAGAAAAACCTGATTTACAATGCTTTTGTTTGCATACATAAAAGTTGTTAGCAGCCCAATTCCAAGAGAAATGCCTGTTAGAAAATAAGTGCCAGTTATTTGGAAGAAAAAAAATCAAATAGGAGTTTCAAGATAGCAAAATGAAATGTTCAACCTCCAAAAGTATTCAAGCTAGCAATGGACTATGGAAAGCTAAGACAAATTAAAACAAAATATACAACACTGTAAAAGCTAACAAAAATAACTGAAATGAATGTTAAATTATCCAGTAAATAAATAAATGAAAATTAATTTAGCGACAAAAGTTAGTTACTTAATCAGTTATACCTGTTATATGCTGCATTACAAGTTTGACACACAAAATCAAAATATATGGAAGACTTTTCTGCAACCAATGGAAGAGATAGCGAAACTCAGAGATAGAGCTGCTGCCATTTTCTCCTGGCTCTGTGGTAGCATCATCAGGTTGCCTCGATTCATTGTGTGAATGACTTCTTAATCGACTGTGTATGCAGCCCTGAGTATTGCTTTGGGAAGCAGACCTTAAGTTTCTAGGGCTTGGACTTTCACCACACTCTCCAGGTACAGAACTTATCTGGATGCGAATGTCTCCAGGATGATGGCAAGAACCTTCACCAGTCATTCTTACAGTGTGGGCAGTCTCACTGCCTCCAGTTCCTGGAAGATTGTGAAGGTGATTACAGGTGGCTTGCATGGCCTTGGACTGCTTTTCCTTTGATCCAGATTTATTTTTTTGAGGATTATGTCTCCTAAGTAAATAGTAAAAAAAAAAAAAGTCTTTTTGATACATTTTGGTAGAGAACCAGTGAACAATCTACTGTCCATTAGTGAATTTTATTTGCCAGAAATAAGTACTATGGAAGGTATACCCCTCTCAGTATTTCAGGTTTACATCATCTGTAACTAGATCTCTATTGCCTCCTCAGTGACAAAGATCTGCTACCACAACGTTCTCTTAAGTGAACTTTCTACGGAGAAAATTCTTGTGCCAACATGAAGTTCAGAATCCTCCTAATGGAGGGCAGCTAGGTGGAGTCAGGAGACCTGCATTTAACTCCTTCCTTATCCCTGCATGTGACATGTGAAACTGTTTGCCTCAGTTTCCTTATCTGTAAAATGAGCTGGAGAAGGCAATGGCAAACCCCTCCAGTGTCTTTGCCAAGGAAACCCCAAACGGAGTCACGAAGAGTCAGATGGCTGACAACGCCTGCACAAAGGAGCCTTCCCAGGAGGGGGGGGGGGGGGGCGGCAGGCTAACCTGGGGTGGGCGCCCAACAAACGTTCGCGGAAAAGGGAGGGCTGAGCCTCTCAGTAATCTCGGGCCAGTACCACCTAGACTATCTACCTCGCCGGACCGGGACACCTGGAGCTTCGGGGAAAACCTAGCCCAGAGCGCCTTGAGCTGTGCCCCGCGGCGGCGGCCCCTGGGCGCCCTGCCCGCCCCCCGCAGCCCCGCGGCGGGCACGGCTACCGTAATTACTGCCGCAGTCCGCAGCGAAGCGCGCTTTAGAGAGCGCCGCCGAGGGCCAGCGGCTCGGAAAGGGCCACTCGGCGGCCACGGCCGAGCTCGGTCCCTGGACCGGAGGAGGGGCTGGGGGCGGGGGCGGCGCCGCTTCCTCGGGAGTCGGAAACTGTGCCCACGCTGGGCGCTCCCGGCATTCGTGAAGCTCCTACTACGTACTAGGCACCGTGCCAAGAGGCGAGAACGCAACCGTCCTTGTCCCCGAGCAGTCCCAACATGCAAACGGCGAGGTACAAACATACGGGAAAGACGGGAAATGACCCACACAAGAACGCGGGGATTCAGAGGAGCCTCGAAGCCAGGCAAGCCAAGAGGCAGAGGGAGGGCGGACCAACTTGCCAGGGAGGGGAGACAGCCCAGGCCAAGGCTCGGAGTCGGGAGATTTAGAGGGGCGCTCCGAGCCTGGAGGCCAGGGGCGGGGGATGGAGGGCGTGGGGGCGGGGCGGGGGCGGGGACGGGGACAGCTCTAGGAGGGCTCCGAAAGCCAAGCGGGGGATTGTATATGCGGTTCTGAACACCAGCAGGGAGCCAGCAGACTCTCTCGAGGAGGGGAGGGTGACGCGGAAAGCCCTCCCCGGTTCCTCCTCCCCCCACCCCGTGAGGTGCGGCCTGACGGAAGCCCCGGGCACCCCGGCCCCCGGCTCCCCCCCGCCTCCCCTGAACTCACCTCTCATGATGAGTCCGAAGAGGTCTCGGTGGCGGCGGCGGCGGCTGGAGGAGAGGGAGGAGGCGCTGCCGCGGCGGGCCCGTCACGCCCGGCCGTCATCACCGCCGCCCTCCCGCGGCCAACGACCGACGGTGGCTGCGCGGCTGAGGAGGTGGGGGCGGCGGCGCGCGCGCTCCCGGAACGTGAGGGCCGCGCGCCTACGGTGGTCACGCTGCGAGACGTCCCGGGAGGGAGGGAGTGCGGGGTAGGCCGGGGAGCCGGGGAGGGGGTGGGGTGGAGCGGAGATCCGGGCGTTCCTTCCTAAACTGCCCCGCCTCCTCCCAAGCTATTTAAATCTAGCCAACAATAAGTAACCGCCCCCTCGCGGTAAAAACAGGTGCTCTGAGATTCGAATGCCCAAGTGGGTCATGGGGACGGGGATGCTGCGGCCGGGGGCGGGGCTTGTTGCTACGGGCTCCGCGGCTGCGTGCGCGCGGTCCGACGGCGGCGGTGCGTGGGAGGCTGAGGCCCCTGCGGAGCTCGGGAGGGCCCCGGCTTCCCCTGCTCAGAGCGGAGCCCCCGAGGCCCCTGCGGAGCTCCTGAGGCCCCGGCGGCCCCCGGTCAGAGCGGAGCCCCCGAGGCCTCTGCGGAGCTCCTGAGGCCCCGGCTTCCCCCGGTCAGAGCGGAGCCCCCGAGGCCTCTGCGGAGCTCCTGAGGCCCCGGCTTCCCCCGGTCAGAGCGGAGCCCCCGAGGCCCCTGCGGAGCTCCTGAGGCCCCGGCGGCCCCCGGTCAGAGCGGAGCCCTGCGGCACGGCTCGCCGCTTCCTCGGCCCCAGAGCTTCCGGACCGAGGCGGCTTAGGGAGTGGGCGGCCTAGCCGGCCCGGCTCTAGCGGGCCGCGGTCCCCGCGGGCCTCCCCCGAGTTCGTGCGCCAGGATCGCCAACGAGAGGACTAGGTAGAGCTCGGGACCGGGGCGGGCTTTAAGGCCCGTGTGAGGAGACTCTCCTGCCGTGAGTTACCGGAGTGCAGGCGCTCGCGGCCAGGACGCATCCGAGGCAGCACTTGAACCCAGGTCTTCTGACCCTGAGGCCAACCCTCCCCCGTCCCGCGTTAAAAATATAAATTCATCGAACAAGTGGCCCCTCCTGGTTTGTTTGGGGTTTTTTTTGAGTAAGCTATTATTTTTCTCCTAGTGTAATGCAAAAATGTGTTGCTTTATGCCCAGAGAGAGCGTTTCCACCTCTGACCTGCAATCTCTTGCAGCTTTTTAGCCTCTAGGGTTTTTTTTGATAAGAGGTTGTAGTTAAGTAAATAAAATCTTAATTCATTACATGCCAGGAAATACCCACCAGTTAGAATAGAGTTAAATATTTTTGTGGACTGATTTAAAAACCCCCAAAACTTGTGGATAGGTCAGGTGGTTCAATGTGGTCATCGTATTAAAGAAAGGGAAAAAAGGACAGCCTTATGTCGGAGAGTTTTACGCCCAGAAGTTAGCTGTGGATTGGCAGTTGAGAAGTAAAAATAGCGTGCATTTCTTAATGCAAAGGGAGTTATGGGGAGTAAGGCTAGAAAAGTTCGGAGCCAAGTGGTAAACACCTAGAAATGCTGAAAAGAGTTTATAATTGATTATTTAAATGGTGGGAAGCCAAGGGGGTTTCTTGGGTAAGAGACCTGTGCTTTAGATAAAAACCTGCCTACCTGGGAAAGATCCTGCAGTCCTGGAGAGGAATTAATGAAAACCCAACTCTCAGCCCCTTTTTCCACTTTCAGAATCGACATTCTCTCCTTACCTGTTCCCCTTTAGTTCTTGGATGAGTTGAAATCCAGCTAGTCATCATCCACTTTTGTAAAAACTGAGTCAGCTAAAGTTGTTGTGTATTTGTCCAGCCTGAATGCTGACTGTCCACTTCCCTGATTCATATGCTTGGCTAAACTCTGTCCTCCCTCAAATTATTTTCGGAATACCACATATTACACCCACCTACGATAATAACTACATGCTGTTTCTTCCAGTGGTAAAAGAAGGTCCACTTAATCATACCTTACTGTACCGAAAATAAAAATGTTAGCTACATGTGATGAATGACAAAAAGAGATCTAGTTTTGCCATTTGTTGTATGTTGATAACCCTGTTGACTTGTTGGTTCATTCACTTTTTAAAAAAGATTTCCAATATAGAAAGTAATGAAACTCACTTTCAAGCCCCCAAAGCATTTATTAATGTGTTTCCTATATAGATATATTTGGGTGTATAGATATATACATATATACCTATGTGAATATAGGTATATATGAGTGCTTATACACATACACACACATATGTATGTATATTAGAAGTATATATCATATGGGACCAGGCCTGTACTTTCATTGTTATGGGGAAAATTTCCCAGGATCACACAGCCTCATGTATCCATTATATCATGCTGCTGCCACTGCTCTTGTATGTGTATGTGTGTAAAACTTAGAAGGCAGCTCCCCATATATATGTGTCAAGAGTTAGGAAACACTGTTTTCCAGAGCTAAGGTCCAACAAGCAAGCTTGTGCCCTGAGCTTGGCCTAACAACAATTCTTTTGTGTTTAGACATAGCAAAGTCCCAGAATTGTTTCATATAATTACTATATTGCTTTGAGCAGCAGCAGGTGTTCTCTGAGCTTGGATAAGCTCAGAACCCATGTTCTGGTCATAAAACCCTGCTATAGAATCAAACTTATCCTTGCTGTTACCCTTCATTGTTAGGGCTTTAACTCACCAAGTAGCCATTGGTAAAAGTATTAAGATCTCCCCACACTGCCTAAGGCCCCCCCCACTAGGGACTGGGCTCTGGCACATGTAGCTAATTCCACATTTCCCTCACTTTGAACTTAAACTTCTGTTTGATTCCTGACTCTCCTTTCTCTAGCCTGCTCTGTTCATCTTTGCATTCACAGGTTAGAGGCTGGTTTAGTCCGGTTGACATATGGTAGTTTTCCTCCATGTGTTAGAAGAATTTACTGTGGCATTGTATGACGAACCACACAACAAGGAAGGGGTGGAGAAGAAGCCAGGAGTGCACTTGGCTCTCTTTAAAGTTCATAACTTCCAGATTACAACAGTAGTCTCGGGGAAATTTATAGTTTGGATTATAAATCACCTTCTCTGGTCTTTATTTCCCACTCACCCACCCACTACCTTTATAACCTTGGACCAGTTTAGAAAGCTGTTGTAGCCAGTTCCTTGCGGTTGCTAGGTTCCCAAGGGTGGCTGTCCAAGGTAGGCTTCTACACTAAGCATTGGATACACATATTGCTTTTATTCCAAACCAGCATGCTCTACCTCCCCAACTCCATCCTTTCCCAAATAATCACATAACCAAGATTAGCTTATTAAATTAGTTTTATGTATCATAGAGAAAAAATAAAAATAGGAAGAGGATAATGAACAGAACGTTCAACTTATCGACACAAATGGTGGAAATATAATAGCCAGTGATCTTCAGACTTTGGGGAGCAAGAAAGGGCTTCCTAATTAGATACTGGAAATGAAGGTAGTTATTTGATCATAGCCTTCCCGTTTTACTTAAAGCCATAGAAGAGAAAGGAGAGCTAGTGATAGGGTGGGGCCTATCCCACATACATTGGATCTGCCCTCAACAGTAGCCACAGAACCCATGGAATCATTTCTGCAATCTACCCTTCTCTCCATGGGGCAAGAAGGAGGTACTGTCTCATAAGAACACATCCGATATCTCTCTTTTGTCTTCGATCCCTATTTCTGAGGACTCTCCAGGAACCAAGCCCAGTGAATTGCACACAGCCTCCCAGAGACTCTCCAAAATAATCCGTTATTCTGTGCATTCTAGAATTGGTATATCTTGCAAGGCCAGATTATTTATGTTATTTGTGTTGATGTCTAACCATCTCCACATGGGTTGTACCAGTATAAAAATAATAGTCATCATAAGACAAAAAGAACACAGATGCTTTGTTGGAAAAAACACAGACTATTCATACAGTGTTGAAAAACTCAGGTGTCACTGATTGTGTAGTTGCTGTGCTCATCTGGGTTAGTGGTGCCTTGGTTATTCCTCTGCTGGAGGCAGCATGCTCAAAATGAGGGAAACATACCACTTAAATTTGAAGAAGCACATTTACCCATAAACCAGCCTGTTTTCAGACACAGGTTAAAGTTGGAATAAATAAGAAAATTATCCCAATTTATAGGAAGTAAAAACAACTTATTATGTTTGCTTCAAGAATCAGATTTTATATTTGAGATAGGAAATAGAACTGAGATTTAGTTTGTATGCAGAACTCCCAAATGAGTGAACTTCCTCTAGTAGTGTAGGTTGGCACCTTCTCTGTAATTTACAGTCTTAGATAATTGCCTAGAGCACTCAGAGATTAAGTGGTTTCTCCAGGATCACGCAGTAAATAGTCTAAGCCAAAGACTGGAGTGGAACTTAGCTCTTTTGTCACTCCAAGGCTAGTTCTCCATTATGTCATACTGGCTTTTCCTCATAAAATCTATATTCAACAAAAAGGGCACAACAGACTCTCATTTGTTTAGTTCTATTGAAAGATGAATTTCACTAACAGTGGAGTCATAATTAACAGTAATCTGACTTACTACTGAAAAATATTTGAAGTACTTTACTGCTGTTCAATAACTTTTAAGTGAATTTCAATCAGCATTAGTTTTAAATTATACATTAAATGTATTTAGTTATTAAAAAGAAAACTGAAGTGAATCCTTAGGCACTAAATAAATCATGTTTTTTCCACACATTGTATTTATATAATTCTATGATAAATTACTCGAAATTCAAATGGTTTGACATCACAACTATAAGCTTGCCTCTCATATTTTGCCATCTATATCTATGAAAAATAAAAGAAAAAGTTGCCATTCAGGGGTTATTAAACAAGATGACAGTCTTACGTTCTATACCTCTTTGTAATAGAATCAACCTGAACTCCTAAACCTTATTTTGACAGGAAATTATGAGTTTATCAGTGCAGGATAGGCTAACCTCAGGGGATACAAGCTTTCTACCAATGCCAATGAACAACTTTTTTTTGTAATTTATAGTTTGAGAGAGTTTCTTGGGGCATTGAGAGGTGAAAATGCTTTGCAAATGGTTCCCTATAGCTAATTTGTGTCAGAAGTATAACTTGAACCCAGGCATTTAACACCAAGATTAATCCTCTATCTACTATACTGACTTTGCCTCTTAAATCTTGTGTAGCAGTGGTGATGTGGGAGTGGGAAAGTAAGTTTGTTGAACCACTTTTGTTTGTCCCTCCTCCAACAAGCTGACTCATTGTCTAGATGAGTTTCCCAGTATAATATTCTTTTTCTGTTCTGGGAAATCATATAAAAAGATCTGTAATTCTCTCCCTCTCTCTCTCTCTCTCTCTTTCTCTCTCTCTCTTCTCTCTTTCTCTTCTCTCTTTCTCTTTCCCTCTCTCCCTTTAGTCCCCCTCTCCCTTTTTCTCCATCTCTCTGTCCCTCTCTCTCTCTCTTCCCATTCCCTCCCTCCCTCCCAAAGAGGATCAACTATATCACAGGTTCTGTCCTGACTTGTGCATAAATAGGATTTAGTGAGGCACAGTTACATAAAGTCATCAACCTTACTCTCTCTTCCAGAATTATCAAAATCCAGTGGCAAGATGCCTGGTGATGGCCTGGGATGCAGCAGATGGCATCTTGGCATCTTTGATGTCTGACTAAGCTCTACTTCAGTCACCTTCATGTCTGATGGAACAAATTGTCTCTGACCATCCCATCACTTGGGGCAGACATCCCCCTCACTCACCTATGAATCTGAGCCCCACTAGTTACCCTTAATCTGGTTTAGCACATTGACTGAGGCAGTTTTATGGGGTGTGGCCGCTGCACATGCTACAACTTGCATTAATAGCACATATACTAAAATGGAAAAGATACAGAGATTAGCATGGCCAGAGATAGTCGTCTTACAGATTATCTCAGTATAAAAATCTTTTTTTTTCCTCTCTTAGCATGTTCTGTCCTCTATTTCATTTTTCTGTTTCCTCCTTCCATTCCCAGTAACTACACTTAGATTAGCTCAGGCCTGGTGGTTAACACTTTATAAAGATAAACTAAATCTCTAAAACAAAAAAGGATAAAAGAGATTTCCACACCCAGGGGAAAAGTCTTCAGACTCCCTGAAAAGAAACATAGGAAATACAGAATTATAATTTTGGAATCTGTAGATTTAGGGGGTTTTAACAACACAGTTTTTGTCTTGACATTCTTCGTAGCTAATTGACCGATTACAAACTTGCTCTCAGAACCCTGGCCCTGCTTCTTGTGGTGGCTGCCTTCCCAGTTCCACATAACCTATTGTGGACCTTGTCTTCTCTGGGCTCCAGGGGCAGCTGCAAGCCCTGGCTGTTGTTCTTCAGTGCCCTTTCAGAAAGATCAGGAACTCTTAACCAAGGGATGGCAAAAATTTCCCAGTTTTGTTCCCTCAGGGCTGCAGCAGTAAGGCTTATCATCTTCCAGGCAAGGAGAAGAGAGGTTTGGCCTTTCCTTTTGACAGTGTTTCCTTGATCAGAACTGGGTCCCCTAAGTGAGGCATATCACCATAACTTATCATGATTATCCGATATATTTCCCTGCAGGCTCAGTTATAAGCATCCTGTAGGCTAGGGCATAACCATCCAATGGCCTTTAGCCTAACAATCACCAAGGAACTGTGCTCAAGGTTCCCTAGTTTTTCTTTTTTCTTTTTAATTCTAAAGTTCTCTTGATCTATGCAAATGAATGGCTAAGGAAAAGGTACAAAGGCCATCTATATAATTTGAGGGGATGTTCATTGTCTCTGCTGGTCATGTCCATACACATATATTTTCTACTTGTTATGTAAAGTACAGTATTACTTTGATACTTGAAGTTATAATTTCATTGATGAGGGCACTCCCTCTAATGATGCTGATTAACCAGTGAGTAAGCTTTTATTAAACACCTGAAATGTGCCAGGCATTGTGCTAAGCAATAGGGATATAAAAAGGGGCAGGAGATAGTCCCTGCTCTTAATGAGCTCTCATACTCATGGAGGAGACAACACGTGAGCTATGTACAGGAAATAACTAAAAGAGGGAAAGACCTAGAATTACCATGGGTTGGTAAATGATTTTTGTAGAAAACAGGATTTTAGTTGGGACTTGAAGGAAGCCAGGGGAGCCAGGAGAGGGCAACGAGGGAGAATATTCCAGGCATGGGGACAGCCTAAGAAAATGCCCAGGGCTGAGAGATGGGTTATCTTTTTCAAGGAATAGTAAGGAGGACAGTGTCTTTGGATCGAAGGGTACACAATGGGGAATAAGGTGTTAGAAGATGGGAAAGTGGATGGATAGGTGGAGACTAGGCCATGAAGGGCTTTGAACATCAAACAAAGGATTTTGTACTTGATCCTGCAGTGACTTTTCTGTGTGCCCCATAAATCTTCCATAGGGGGTCCATCCAATAAGCTGGGATCCTTCCTCTAGAGAGCTTAACATTGTGGAGTTACCAGTGAAGACAGAAGGTATCTATCACTTATGGCTCCCTCGTTGGATGATGAGCGTACCTCTCTGGCAGCATCCTTTCCTCAGCTTCTCTGCCCAGTTCTTGGTTGGCAATGTGGCCCATGATGGGCGTATCCTCCTTATGTGCTCACCTCTCTATTATCTTTAACTTTGATTCTTCAGAGAGTGTTGTATTCCATGACTTCTGACCATGTAGCATTGCCAGAAAGTCATTGTTGTTTAAAAAGATGGTTTCAGGGAGATGCTTAAGGTTATTAGAAGTACTGAACAATTTCTCAAAAGCAGCTCGGATCACTCTCTTGCTGTTCAGTTCTGAGCTTGAGCAATTTCATTGATTGTGCATTCAACTGCCTATCATAGCCTGGACAATAGATGTTCTTCATTTATTTAGTTTTTCCATTATGGAAGATTTGAATTCTCATAACTGATTATGAATATCATTTAGGAGTTTCTGCAAATTTCTGCTACTTGGTTCAGGCAATACAGTCATCTACAAATGAGCATTTGTAGAACCTCTGTCTATACACAATCCCTCTTCCACGGGCCTCTGTCTTGCACATCCTCTGTGACAGCAGCAGCCCCTTTGACAAGCATGCATCTCTTGCTTGTATTAATATCTTGCTTATATTAATGGTCAAAGGGTCATTGAATAAAGTTGTCTGTGTTGTTATATCCTACTTTAGTTGGTCCTAAAGCTATTACCTTCATACTTTGGCAGAAATTATTAGAGGATTTGTTGATTAGGGGTTTCTGCCATTCATATATTTGATGATGTAGCAATGATGGGTAAGTATAGTTCATTAATGAAAAAAAGTCAAAGTCAACGAGCCCCAAAGAGGAGTTTTAAGCTACGGTTTCTAGGATTTAATACATAAGCAGGGTACAATGGAATTTCAAAGAGCCAATAAGGGTACACACATACACACACACATATGTGCTTTCATCATTGTTCCACTGTACCTCTCCCTCAACATTTTCTGCTTATACAAGAAAGTTTTTAATTCATACACACATATGGTTCATAAAATAAAGGGGGGGTGAGAAAGGGCTTTCATCATCACCACCCTTCCCTGCCCATCTCAAACTCATGGATTAAAGAAACATAAGGGAGGAGGAAATTCTCTGTGGCCCACCAGTTATAGGAATTCTATTAGCCATAGTGCTTACTGATTTGAGATGACATTGATCAGTAGTGTGATGTCTGCACCTTATTGAAAAGTGACCTCCAGTAAGAGACTTGAAAAGCTTTTGTGTAAACAAAATAAATGTAACTAGGTAAGAATGGAAACAGTTAATTGGGGGGAAAATCTTTACATCAAATATTTGTGATAAGTTTTTGACATACAAGATATATAGAGAACTAATACAAATATACAAGATCATATGGGTAACTAACAAATGTGTTGTCGTTCAATCATTTTTCAGTCACATCTGACTCTTCGTTACCCCATTTGGGGTTTTCTTGGCAAGGATACTAGAGTGATTTGCCATTTTCTTCTCCAACTCATTTTACAGATGGGGAAACTGAGGCAAACAGGTTAATTGAGTTGCCCAGAGTCACAAAGCTATTAAGTGTCTGAAGCCAGATTTGAACTCAGAAAAGTGACCCAGTGCTCTATCCACTGTGCCACCTAGCTGCAACAAGTATATGAGACTAAAAGCTATTCACCAGTGGTCAGAGAATATGAACAAAGACTTCTCAAAAGAGTAATTGTAAACCTTTCATAACCGCATAAGGATTTATCTAAATCACTAATAATACTAACGGAAATACAAACAATTCTGAGGTCTTAACTCATACTCACCAAATTGGCAAATATGACAAAAGATGAGAATCATAAATGTTAAAGAGATTGTGGAAAGACAAGCACGCTAACACAATAGGTGGAGTTGTGAACTGGCGTGTGTGTTCGTCCTTGATTGCCGAAGAAGATCATGCCATCAGAGAAATGATGACATGACTTGCACTTGACTTTGTTTTGAGTGAGGGAGGTCACCAGCCTCCTTCTCTTCCAAAGCCATCTGAATCCAGGGACCAGATATTCATCAGGATGACTGGAGCAGACCCAGGATGAGGCAATTGGGGTTAAGTAACTTGCCCAAGGTCACACAGCTAGTGAGTGTCAGGTATCTGAAGTGAGATTTGAACTCAGGTCCTCCTGCACTGGTACTCTATCCACTGCACCACCTGGCAATGAATTGGTCTAAACTCGCTAGAGATGCATTTGGAATTATGCTAAGAAAATTATTTAAATGAATATACCCATTGATGCAAAGATCTCCCTGCTAGGCATATACCTCAACGTGGTCAAAGGTAGAAAGAAATGTCCCATTGACACCAAGTATTCCTGACAGCATTTTTTTTTTATAGCAGTAGAAAATAGTAAACAGTCGATGCCTATCACTTGGGATATGACTATTACATCCAGGTAATTGATGTAATTGAATATTACTGTGTTGTAAAAATAATGCATATGATGAATACTGAGAAGCATGAGCAAAACTTATATGAAACTGATGTGAAGGAGGAAAAAGAAACAAAACAACAGGCTATAACAGACTATAATAATGAACATTAAAAGAACAAGGCATTGACCCTAAACACTATGTGTTCCCTTGGAGAACATGTTAATTAGAATGATCAAATTTACCCCCAAAGAAGAGATAGAAGAATTTACCTCCCTTCCTTCTTTGCAGCGGTGGGGAACTATAGATATGGAATATTTCTGTTGAACTCGTTGTGTGAATTTTATTGGGCTACTTTTTTTCTTCTTCATTTTCTGTTCTTTATTATGAGTTGGCTCTCTGGATAGGAGAGATTTATTGGCAAAGGGAGATGATGCTAGACAAAGTGTATTATATGAGCATTTTACATATTTAGTGTATATCAAAGTTTAAAGGAAAAAAATGGAAAAAATTCCACCAATGTCTCCTCTATTCACCTTGAAGCTTATATGATCTCAGCTTCTGTCTCTACCTTCAGTGCCACCATAGTTGAGGAAGTCTCAGTCACATGGTTAGGGGAAGTAAGATCAGTGAAAGAAGGAGGGCACACCATGCAAAGGAGGTTCTTTAATCCTTTACTGTAACAAAAGCAGGAAGATCACAGGAATGTCAACCAATTTCCCATCACTGGATGATGAGAAATTGTTCTCTTGGTCTCCCTATAAATCATCTCTTAGGCCCAGAGGAAAATAATTCAAAGAGATAAAAGAACTGGGAGAATTCCCAGGCTATTTTACTTTCTGCTTTTTTTCTTGACAGTATCCTTTTTTCATGCTCTCTTTTGGTGTATTTCTTTATTCATTTTCTAACTTTCATAAGTACCATCTCAGTTTGTTGAATTTTTCTTTTCTTTCATGTTGGTTGATATAGTCATTCACTTCAAGTTTGCTTCTATACTGATTTAGTTGTATTCCATGAAGTTTAATGTTGTATTCATGTTGTCATAATCTTTAAAGAAATCTGTGTTGCTCCTGTAATTTATTTTTTAACCCAGACATTATTCAATATCATTTTTATTTCAATTGAGACCTACAGCTTTTGAATATGTTATCATTTTTACATCGAGTTTTATTGCTTTATGACCTATAAATATATTTTAAAATTTCTTCCTAAGTTTTCCTATGACTTTGAACATGATCTCTTTTGTGAATCTTCTATGTATACTTTAAAAAATAAATAAATCATGCCATAGACCTCAGGGTAATCACATGAAAAGTGATATGTGACAAGGATAGCAGTGGAATAAACCATCTTCTCTCTAGTAGTCTCCTGGATAACCTTGCCAAAGCTGGATGCTTTGCAAGTCTCTGTGCAAGGATGCTATGCAGGTCCACAATTTAACTTCAGTTTTGTCACATTCCTGACACTGTGGCAAAATTTGACTGTGAATCAGAGTACCAATGATAAACTCTGAACAATCCACACTTTCCATGGATATTTTATTCATACGTTGAGATAACAGATGAGATCAGAGAGTTGACAGACTGATGTTTCACATTGGGAGGAAGAGACTCATATCTCATCTGTATCAGCACCTTTGTTTACGTAAATGATGAGAGAAGAGGATCGTGAGGCTCGAACCCAGTAGCATCTAACTCTCCTGCTCCACCGTGAAAGCACCCTGGAGTGAACGATTGCGTGGACTGATGCGTGTCCTGTGCTGGGGCCTGAGACTTCATTCTTGCTACATTTTCACATCTACTCAAAAAGTTGTTTTTCTCTATCGTAAATTCTTTAAAATCTTGATTTTCTATTGATTTATTGATGTCTATTGATTATTGATTTTCTTGACTTGCTATTTGTTTTCAAAAGAATACTTAGATTTATTCAGAAAATTATTCTGGTACTGAGGCCCATTTTTTTTAATCTGTTTTTATTTACAATTTTCTATGTAGTTTCTGCCATTTTTGATTCTTAGAGAAAAAAAAAATCTTTTAAGTTTAGAATTGAAGTTTACTGATAGGTGATCCTTCTGGAAATTTGATGGATATTTTCTTTCTCTTTGTCATTTTCAAATTTGCCAATAATATGTCTGGATGAACTGAATTCAAAGTTTTTTTGTTGGGATTTTATGAATTCCCATTTCCAGTTGTCACCTGATCTGCGTACTTCTGAAAATTTTATCATATAATTCCCTAAAATCTCATAGTAGTTCAATTGTTTTCTTTTCCAGTGTTTTCTGGACACTAAATAATTTTGAGGTTTCTTCTTCATCATCTCTCTTTCATCTATAATACTTCCCAATATTTTTCTAGTTGAATTATTTTCTGAATTTTTTCATCTTGCTCTACCTTCTACTTTTCTTGTCTTTTTCTGTTCATTTTACCCTTTACTGTTTCCATTAATCCCTTCATATTCTTTGTGCTAATTTTCATACTGCTCAGTTTCATGTTCATCTTCTCTGCAATCCCTTAACTACATACGAGTCATCTCTTAATTCCTCTTGCAATTTCTTTTTGACTGATTCTACCTCTCTTTTTAGTTCTTGTACATAACCATTATTTATTTGCTTTTTTCTTTTTATAAATTAAATTTATTCATTTAGTTGTATTTTCAGGAATTTTTTGTGCTATTTCTGATGCAACTATTGACACTGTTTCTGTATATCTTTCCTTTGATATTTTCATCCCTCTTATTCCTTAGTATTCATGGTATTGGAGATTCTTCTTGAGTTTTCTAAGAGAGAGAGAGAGAGAGATTTATCATTTCTTTATGACAATTTCATTTATTTTTGGTACTTTTTAAAAAGAGGAATCATGGGAAATCAGGCTTCTTTGAGACTCCATACTCCTTCACTTCACAGAAATTTAAGTTTTGCCTTTTGTAAAAACTTTTTTTCAGTTGTTCCTGACTACTCTCTTTGCATTTAGATTGTAAGCTTTTTGAACACAAAGACTGTTTTATATCCTGTTGCCACATAAGGAGTTGCATCAACAGAGAGACAAGTACTCCAATGAGAGTACTGGTAAAAGACAAGTCAAGACCCATGGTTCAAATCTCTGTCATCTAGTAGTATGAATTGAGAATGAGATGTTGTTTTCTTAACTGTAAAGCTATAATTGAGTAAATCAATCAAGTCACTCCTCCCCCAAAGCTCACTCCACTTAAAGTAAATGATAAGATGTCCAAATCCCTTAATAAGGTGAGAGAACATGTCTCATTCAATCAGTCGCTCCCTCATAGACTTTAGACTAATTTCTAAACGTCTTTGAACTTCAATGATAGGAATTGTAGTAATTTGTGTAGGAATTTGGTTTGGGTCGGCTGAGGAAACTTGGTCATGTCATAGGGAGGCCAAATACAAAATATCAAGTCAGATGAAATCTGGAATTATTCCAGAGGTTAGAGCAAGTAATTACTTGAGGGGGAAGGTTAAGTCTTGGTTTAGATACCTTCCCACAATCCCTTATTTCTCCTTCTCCAACTTCCTTTGAGTGGGGGGAGAATCTGTAGCATTTTAGGGTTCCCATTTTCCCCTCAGTGTCCTTGCAATGTCCCCTGTTCAGATGATAGTATTTTACCCTTTAGCGATAAATATTAGTTGGGGCTCCAAACTGTGACACATTTATGAGTCTTGTTTTTCTCACCTGTGTGAGTCAGTTTTCTCATCTATAAAATTAGAGGATTGAACCAGATGACTTCTAAGATCTTTTTTAGGATAGGATAGGATAGGCACTAGAATTAATATGGGTTGGGGTCAGTAAAAGAAAGGGTTTTATTTGGGACTTAATGGAAAGGAGGAGAAAGGGAGAATGTTAGGGGGAAAGATGAGTTCAATATTAGACACATTAAGTTTAAAATTCTAGACATCCAGTTAGAGATGTCTGAAAATAAGTTGGAAATGCAAGATTGGAAAGTCAGCAGCGTTCTGGGTAGGATAGGTAGATTTGAGAATCATCATCTCAGAGGTGTTTGTTAAATCCAAGGAAGCTGAAAAGATCACCAAGTGAAGTAGTATAGAGGGAGAAGAGGAGCCAGGACAGAGCCCTGAGGGACAACTATACCTAGAGGACATGGTCTGGAAGAGGATCCAGCAAAGTGGACAAAGAAGTGGTAAGATAGGGCGGAGGAAAATCAGGCTAGGTGTCCCAAGAGCCTAGAAAGAAGAGGACAGGAGAAAGTAACTAAGTGTTAAAGGCTGCAGCGAAGTCAAGGAGACTGAGAACAGAGAAAAGGCCATTGAATCTGGCAGCAAAGAGAACATCAGTAACTTTATATGAACTGGACTCAACCATGAAGGTTAAATTAATGTTATTCTAGGGTGCATACGTATAAATAAAAAAGAAATGTGATATCATCTAACAGCAAATGCTCTCTAAAGAAATCATTTTCTGGCAGATAAGTAACTTTAACAGAGAGGAAAAGATAGCCTTTTTTTTTTTAAAGGAAAAGAGAAAGAGAAAAGGAATAAACATTTATTAAGCACTGGCTATGTGCCAAGGCTGTGCTAAGTGTTTTACAAGTATCTTATTTGAGCTTTACCATAATCCTGGGAGATAGATGCTATTATCATCTCCATTTTAGTTGATAAAATTGTTACATTAAATAATAGCATTAGTGATTCCATTTTGTCTTTATCCACCATTTTTTGAACTTACAACTTCTTGTAAGTCACCTCATACTGGAGAAGTCACAAGATTACATCCCCTCGCAAAGGTCACATGTCTTTTTGATACCTCTACCAATGAGAAACAAGATGTCTCAATCCCTTTAATCCTGTTTTTCACTCCTCCCCCCAAATTGTACATTAACAATGTAGAAACTAAACTTTGGGGGTTCTTAGTTTACTGAGAGCCTTGGACCCAATTTGTTTTGCAACTGCATGCATTGCTAAATAAATCTTTTGTCTGGATGAAGCATGGTTTCTACCATAGCACAGCTGACATCAGACTTCAGTCATTTTTCGGTTATGTCCAACTCTTCAGGCCACCTTTTAGGGTGTTCTTGGCAAAGATACTGGAATGATATGCCATTTCCTTCTCTAGTTTATTTTACAGATGAGATACTGAGGCAAACAGAGTTTCTCAGCTAGTAAGTGTCTGAGGCCAGATTTGAACTGTCTTTCTGACTCCAGTCCTGGTACTTTTATATACTTTACCACCTAGATGTCCCAGCAAAACCGAGGTAGACAACAATTTAGTGACTTGCTCAGGGTCACACAGCTAGGAAGTTCAGTCCTGTAACCACTGTGCCACCTAGATGCCTCGTTTAGAGTCTGCATTAAAGTAGTGTTGGAGTTCTAGTTTGTAGATCAGGAGGCAGTACCCCCAAGATAGTTTCATTTTTTTCTTTGTATTTTTCCTTTATGCTTATTCACTAACCAACTGACTGACTGACTGAGCTCATAGATGATTTTGAAGATTTATTGGCCCTGTTTTCATGACTTTGGCTAGGCTCTGAAAATATTACCAGATTTCATGAGCTCACTCCTCCACTTAATTAGATTTGATTAGATAAAGCATTTATTAAATACTTGCTATGTGCCAGACACTGTGCTAAATGCTGGAAATAAACACAAACAAAAAAGAAAGTCTCAGCCCTCAAAGCAGCTTACATTCTAATAGGAGAAGTTAACAAATAAAAAGGGAGCTGAGAAGTGTGTGGAAAGAGTGTACAGGAGGGAGAGAAAGTATCACCCTAAGGGCAAGGTATAAAAGTCCTGAAAGTCCAGAGTTAAGTTAGACTAGAAGCAAGAACAGGACTGGTCTAGACACTTCCTTGAAGGGAAATTCTGGGGAGGAACTCACCAATCAGAAGAGGGGATTTCAGGGTATGATTATGTCCATTACAAGTGACCAGGGGGGCAAAGAGGATTGAGGTGAAGGTATCAGGAAGGAGAGTCAAGTTACGGGAGCTGGCCTGAGCACATCAGAGCATGATGCAGTGACCGTTGGAACGTAGCTGAGTTTGTAGTCAGAGGAATGGTATGGAAATCCCACCCCATTCCAGTTTAACTTTTCAGAGCCTCAGTTTCTCCATGTGTTGGATTAAATTAAATGGTTGGATTAGATAACCTCTGAGGTCCCTTCCAGCTCAAAGTCTATGATCTCTTGGTAGTTTAAATTAGCCCACTATGAGTTTGGTTGTGGTGTTTCATGGCTTAGAGAATGCAAGGTAGGCAAAACAAAGAACAATCGTGTCACTGATTTTGTTTGCGACCTTATTTTCTGATTTAACTCTTGACTTTCCTGAGCCAATCTCCAGATTCTAAAGCATATTATCTATACAGGTACAGTAAGTAGATTAGCATTCATTCAAAGCTTTTTCTTTAGTATGTCATGCATTTGATGGAGACTAAAAATTATTTAAGAAGAGCATCTCTGTAATGGCATCTTTTGGTTTATAGCTCTAAATAATATTCCCCTGGAAATATTAGGATCATAGATTTAGAGCTGGAAGAGAACTCAGAAATAATCTAATTTAACCTTCTCTTTTTATACATAATAAAACTGAGTCCCAGAGAGTTTGTGACTTGCCAAAGGTGATACAGGCAATAAGTAGCAGAGCTAAAATACAAGTAAAGATGTACACAGTAAAGATTAAAGGGCCTATAGCACTCAAAAAACCAATATATCTAATACATCTAGGTTTTATTTAACTTAACAAACCATAAATGAAAGGACAAATAAGAAAAGCATTTATTAAGTGTTTACTGTACACAAATCACTGTGGTAAGTACTGGGCTCTGAGCTGGTTGTCCAGTGGTTAGAGCACTGGGCCTGGAGTCAGGAAGACTTGAGTTCAACTCCAGCCTCAGACACTTCCTGGCTCTGTGACCCTGGCAAGTCACTTAACCTCTGATCATCCCACAAAATGGATTCACTAGAGAAGGAAATGGCAAGCCACTCCAGTATCTTTGTCAAGAGTACTCCAAATGGGGTTACGAAGGGTCAGATGTGACTGAACAACAACAAGAGCACTGGATACACGGAGACATAAAACAGTCCCTGACCTCAAGGATCTTACACAGGAAGAGAAAACACATTTAGAAGGTTTTAGATGCAAGGGAAATGAAAGATAAGGAGTGAATCTTCTTTAATGTTACTTCCACTGATAAAACCATATGCATTTCTGATGCTGAAACAATTGAGAGTGCTAAGGATTTTGGTGGCAAGAATTTTTTTTTCTGTGTCTATCTTCAGTAGCTACAGCTACTGAAGGGGGCTGAAGGACCTTAAAAAACATTTGCCAACTTGCATATCAAGGGTTGATTACCTAAAAGGTCACTACAGGGGTTGGACTGGTGGTAGAACTATTGCTATTCCTAGGGTTCCTTGACTTCTTGGCTGGGGATGACAGCTGTGGGAGTTGGAAACAGTAGTCTGGGGGATGCTGCCATTCTCAGGGCTCTGGGGCTTAATTGCCCATGCTGAGTCCCTATATTCTCCTGGCCAACTCAAGGCAGCCAAAGCCATTCAGTCCCAGGGATCTAGATGAGTGAAAATATGGGCCAGAGTAATAGAAGAGAAAGGGCCAAAAATGAAGAGACCTGATACCATCTACTGAGAGCAGGAAAGAAATGTTAAAAGAATAGAAGGCCAAGAGAGAAAAAGATAGACCTCAGATCAACAAACTGACAGTTGTATATTTGTTTCAGTAGTGTCTGACTCTTAAGGATCCCATTTGGGGTTTTCTTGGCAAAGATATTGGAGAGGTTTGCTATTTCCTTCTTTAGCTCATTTTATGGATGAGGAAACTGAGGCAGAATTAAATGACTTGCCCAGGTCTCATGGATAGTAAGTGTCTAAGGCTAGATTTGAATTCCAGATCTAGTGCTCTATCCACTGCACCACCTAGCTGCTTCCAAAACTAGCATATTCATAAATAATAAAAAGTGATCAAGCATTTCAAAATTCAATGAATGAATGAATGCTTTTAAGGAAAACCAAATAACATTTTCTGTTGTACCATCAGAGATAATTAAGCAATGGTTAATAAAACCCCCAAAACTCCAGCATGGCTCAGAAGATAGACAGAGAGAGAGAGAGAGAGAGGGAGGGAGGGAGAGAGAAGCTTGAAATTGGAATGGAAATGAAAGCTTTCAAAGAAGTAATAAATAAGACATGCAAAAGACAAGATAGAACACACAGTGATTAATCCCTCTAAAAGAATAGACACTGAAAAGAAAGAATAATTTTAGAACTTAAAAATGCAAAAGTGAAATAAAAACTATGGAAGAATATATTTATTCTATATAAGCCAAAGTGATTGACCTTGAAGACAACCTACACAGAGATATTTTAAGGATCAAAGTTGTTCCAGAGAAATATGATGAATAAAAATGTCTGAGTACCATGTTGTAAGAAACAATACAAGGAATACAAGGAAATTGCTCAGAAGAATTGAAAAAACAAACAAACCAGAGAAGTACTGATGCATTCTCACCAATAGAAAAGTATGCCAAGCTTAAAATATTAAGGAATCTAGTATTTTAGTGGTCAGATTTTTAGTGGCACATTTACTAGTGGTCAAATTTCGGTACAAATAACATTATTGCTACCAAAGAAGAAAAGGGCTTCTAGTCAGAAAGTCAGTTCAAATAGTCCTTTTGTTGAATCTTGTCATCTTTCCCTTGTCTATAAGAAATCAGAAAAGATATTAAAATATGAAATAAAAAAACCCCAAAGGATATCAGAAACAACCCTAAAATAACATCTCCCCAACACTCAACCTAATCACTGACAAAAAGATAAGTGTTTCTTATTTTAAATTTTTATTTATTTTAGTTTTCAACATTCATTTCCACAAGATTTTGAGTTCCAAATTTTCTGTCACCCCAAGACACCTCAAGACACTGTACATTCTGATTACCCCTTCCCCCAATCTCCCCTTCCTCCTCATCTTCTCTCTTTTCTTATAGGGCAAGATAAATTTCTATACCCCATTACCTGTATTTTTTATTTCCCAGTTGCATACAAAAACAATTCTCAACATTCATTCCTACAACTTTGAGTTTCAACTTCTCTCCCTTCCCTCCCCACCCATCCCCACTGAGAAAGCAAGCAATTCAATATAGGCTATGTATATGTAGTTTTGCTAAAGACTTCCGTAATAGCTATGTTGTTAAAGACTAACTGTATTTCCCTCCATCCTATTCTGACTCCTATTTATTCTATTCTCTCTTTAGACCTTGTCCCTCCCCTAAAGTGTTTACTTCTAATCATTTCCTCTTCCCATTTGCCCTCCCTTCTATCATTCCCCCACCCCACTTATCCCCATATTCCCTACTTTCCTGTAGTTTAAGATAGATTTTCATTCCAAATTGAGTGTGCATGTTATTCCCTCCTTAAGCTAAATGTGATGAGAGTAAGCTTCACTTTTTCCTTTTCACCTCCTCCCTTTTCCCCTTCATTGAAAGAAGCTTTTCCTTGCCTGTTTTATGAGAGATAACTTGCCCCATTCCATTTCTTCCTTTTTCCTCCCAGCATATTCCTCTGTCACCCCTTAATTTTATTTTTTTAGATATTATCCCTTCCTATGCAAGTCACCTGTGCCTTCTGTCTATATATATGTATATATATACATACACATATATATGTATGTATGTATGTATGTATAATCCCTCCAGCTACCCAAATACTGAGAAAAGTTTCAAGAATTACAAATATTATCTTTCCATGTAGGAATGTAAAGAGTTCAACTTTAGTAAATCCCATATGATTTCTTTTTCCTTTTCATGCTTCTCTTGATTCTTGTGTTTGAAAGTCAAATTTTCTATTCAGCT
>CM053770.1:543739598-543777259 GCA_028658325.1 Potorous gilbertii
GGAGAATTGAGTCAAATGTACAAGAATACAAGTCATTCTTTAATTGATAAATGGTCAAAGGATATGAAAAAGGAATTTTCAGAGAAAGAAGTTAAAGCTATCTATAATCATATGAAAAAATTCTCTGAATAACTATTGATTGGCTATCAGATTGGCTAACATGACAAAACAGGAAGATGATAAATGTTGGAGAAGATGTGGGAGAGTTGGCACACTAATTCGTTGTTGGTGGAACTGTGAGCTGATCCAACTATTCTGGAGAGCAATTTGGAACTATGCCCACCTATGCCCAAAGGGCTACAAAAATGTAGAAATGGGAAAGGCTCCCACCTGTACAAATATATTTATAGCAGCTGTCTTTGTGGTGGCCAAAAACTGGAAATCAAGGAGAATGGCTGAACAAGTTGTGGTATATGAATGTAATGGAATACTTCTTGTGCTATGAAAAACAATGAACAGGAAGACTTCAGAGAAGCCTGGAAAGATTTATATGAACTGATGTTGTGTTGTACACAGCAACAACCACAGTGTGCAAGGAATTTTTCTGGTAGACGTAGTACTTCATTGAAATGCATGGACTTAAAAAATTCCTAATGGATTCTTGAGGCAAAATGTCTTCCATATCCAGAGAAAGAACTATGGAATTGGAATGCAGATAGAAATAGACCATCTTCTTTTGAATTATGTTTCGTTTTGTTTTGTTTTATGGTTTCTCCCATTCATTTTAATTCTTCTTTGAAACATGCATTTAATAGGAATGTACATGTAGAACCTATATAAGATTGTATGCTGTCTCAAGGAGGGAATGGGGAGGGAGGGAGAAAGGAGAGGGAGGGAGTGGAAAAAAAAATCAAAGATAGATGAAAGTGATTGTTGAACACTGAAAACAAATAATTCAATTTTTTAAAAAGATGTAGAAGCTTCTAGATCTTGTATTATCCTGATTGTATTTCCACAATATTGGAATTGCTTCTTTCTGACTGCTTAAAATATTTTCTCCTTCATCTGGGAACTCTGGAATTTGGCTACAATATTCCTAGGAGTTTTTCTTTTCAGATCTCTTTTAGGAGGTGATAGGTGGATTCTTTCAATACTTAGTTTTTCCTTGATAATTTCATGAAAGATGATGTCTAGGCGCTTTTTTTGATCATGGTTTTCAGTTAGTCCCATAATTTTTAAATTGTTTCTCCTGAATCTATTTTCCAGGTCAGTTGTTTTTCCAATGAGATATTTCACATTGTCTTCTATTTTTTCATTCTTTTGGTTTTCTTTTGTAATTTCTTAGTTTCTCATAAAATCATTAGCCTCCATCTGCTCCATTCTAATTTTTAAATAACTATTTTCTTCAGTGAACTTTTGAACCTCCTTTTCCATTTGACTAATTCTGCTTTTTAAAGCATTCTTCTCCTCATTGGCTTTTTGAGCCTCTTTTGCCAATTGAGTTAGTCCATTTTTAAAGATGTTATTTTCTTTAGCATTTTTGGGGGGTTTCCTTTAGCAAACTGTTGCCCTCCTTTTCATGATTTTCTTGCATTGCTCTCATTTCTCTTTTCAGTTTTTCCTCCACCTGTCTTACTTGATTTTTAAAATCCTTTTTGAGCTCTTCCATGGTCTGAGACCATTGCATATTTATTTTGGAGGTTTTGGATGCAGAAGCCTTGACTTTGATGTCTTCCTCTGATGGTATGCATTTTTTCTCCTCATCCAAAAGGATGGAGGAAAATACCTGTTCACTAAGAAAGTAGCTTTCTATATTCTTTTTTCCCTTTTTTGGCCATTTTCCCAGCCAGTTACTTGACTTTTGAGTCCTTTGTCAAGAGGAGGGTATACTCCTCCAAGGTGGCACAATCAAAGGAGAAGAGTTTACTCTTCTCCTGGCCTGTGTTCTGGTCTGGGACCAACCACAAGCTTTTCTACCCAGGATCTGCATGTAGGGTTCCCTCTCCACAACTGCCTCCAGCTCCACCATGCCAGTGCTCCTCCTAACCCCAGGGCCACCACTCAGGGCTGAGATCCAGATCAGCTGCTTAATTACCCCAGAGTCTCTAGGCTGAGGGCTCCAAAAATGGATGCTGCTGCTCCTCCCACTGCCTGGGACCAGGGTTAGGGGAGGACCCTGCTCCCTTCTGACCCAGGTAAAGAGTTTTCTCACTGACCTTTGAGGCTATCTTTGGTGTTTGTGAGTTGAGGAATCTGGAACTGCAGCTGCTGCCTGTGGCTCCCTAAAGCCTGCTCTGGTCCTGTCCATTCTGCTCCATATGGCCAAGGCTGGGCTGAATTCTGCTGAGCCTGGTGTGATAGAACTTTCCTGTTGTCTTTCCAGGCTGCCTTCGGCTGGAAATCTCTTTCACTCTGTCGTTTTGTGGCTTTTGTTGCTCTAGAATTTGTTTAGAGTCATTTTTTACAGGTATTTTATGGGCTGTTGGGGGAGAGCTTCTACAGGTCCATCCTTCTACTCCACCATCTTGGCTCTGCCCCCCAAGATAAGTGATTCTTTCAAAAGAAGGTCTGAGCAAAGTTGAACAAAATATTGAATTTACAAAACACTGAAGAGAAATGTAAAGGTCAACAAGTACAGCTGATAGGAAAAAACTCTACTAGTGATTGTAATAAGACAAGAGATATAAATTAAAGCCATAAATATCAGCAAAGAGACACATTTACTCCTATTGACAGACTGCATGATAATACACTTAGAAAATTCCGTAAATTCAATGAAAAAATATCATCAAGATAATTACTGGTTCTAGTATAGTAGCAGGATATACAAATATGAAACTTCTGAGCAGCCTTGTAAGCCTTTGGCCTCTTTCATTTCTTACTCTTCAGTGATATTTTCCAACATTTTCTCTATCCATCCTATGCCTATGAGTACACAAATGTAATGGTGTATACATGTGTGTATATATATATATATATATATATATATATATATATGTGTGTGTGTGTGTGCGTGTGTATTTGTGTATGTATGTGTGTATATATACACACACACACACACACACACACACACAAGATATCCCAAAAGTCATAGTGCAATTTTAAGCATTAATAGCATGAAGACTTTTAGAACACCCTGTGTGTGTATATTTCTTTCCCTATTCTCCCAATTCTTTCCTATATATTTTTTGACACACATACATATATTTTATCTGTTTAGAAGCTCTTATCATGTTCATCATCTAATTTCTCTGCTTTTTCATCCTCTACAACTTGCCAAATCTTGTCCCTTTTATATAAGAAATTAGAAGGGAGATTAAAATATGAATTTCCAAAAAACAAAAGATATCACAATCATACAATAACATATTCCACAACACTGAGCTAGAAGTGGTAGAGTGTAAACTGTCATTATGTTCATGGTGGTGTTCTATGTTTATTACAGGTACTTCAAGGTGAGATGACTCAGTACCTTAAGCAATACTATTTCTTCTTGCCTTTGGGTACACCACAAAACCAACTCGTAAAGCTTTTTTTATTTGCTTCTCCAGTGAGTAACAGTGAATCTATCATTTCTATTTAACTCTAACTTTCTTATGTCTTGTGGTTTCTTTTATTGTGAGAATGTCAATATTGATATGGTTCAATTCCTGTCATAGTTTTTCAACTTGTTGTTTATAGAACAAGAATGTGACATTCAGAGAGGACAGGGATGGGAACAACATGATTTCATTAATATGGGGACCACCCTGAATGAGGAAACTCCTTCCACCAGGCAGGTCTGAGCCTTTTCTCTTTCTTCTGTTCTTAGAGAGTTCCCTAGACCACTGAGGAATTAAGTTTTTTGTCCAAGCCAGTATCCATCAGAGGTTGGGCTTGAAATCTGGCTCTTCTTGACTCCTAGGTCAGTCCTCTATCTACTATATCAGGTCACCTCTTTAAATGTCTCTCTCCCCACCTTCCTGTCACATTATCTGATATTTAATAAATATTTGGTGAGTTGAAAAGCCCTTTTTTTTACATTTTGAATGGTATTTTATTTTTTCCAGTTACATATAAAGATAATTTTTAACATTCATTTTTTATTAGGTTTTGAGTTCCAAATTTTTCTCCCTCTCTCCCTCCCCTTCCTCCTTCCAAAGACAGTAAGGAATTTGATATAGATTATATATGTATAATCATGTAAAACACATTTTCATATCAGTCTTGTTGTGAAAGACGAAATAGAACAAGAGGAAAAAATTAGGAAAAAATAAAGTAAAAATAGTATGCTGTGATCTGTATTTAGACTCCATCTGTTGCTTTTCTGGATGTGGATAACATTTTCCATGATGAGTATTTTGAAATTATCTTGGATCATTGTATTATTATTTTTAATAATTAATTTGTTTTCAATTTTCTACAATCACTTCCATAAGTCTTAGATTTTTCTCCCCTTCATTCCCCGCTCCCTCTCTGAGACAGCAGGCAATCTTATGTGGATTCTACGCATACATTCTTATTAACCACATTTCCACATTGGTCATGTTGCATAGAAGAATTAAAATGAATGGGAGAAACCATGAGAAAAAACAAACCAAAACAAAGCATAACACGAGAAAATATTCTGTTTTGTTCTGTGTTTCGATTCCATAGTTCTTTCTTGGGATGTAGATGGCATTTTGCCTCGAGTCCTTTGGAAATATTTTAGGTCCTTGTATTGCGGTGAAGGGCTAAGTCTATCAAAAGCAGTTCTCCCACTCTGCGGCTGTTTTTGTGTACATGTTCTCCTGGTTCTGCTCATTTTCACTCAGAGCATCCATTCATATAAGTCCTTTCAGGCCTCTCTGAAGTCTTCCTGTTCATCACTTCTTATAGCACAATAGTATTTCATTACATTCATATACCACAACTTGTTCAGCCATTCCCCAGTTGATGACATCTCGTTGATTTCCAGTTCTTGGCTACCACAAAAGAGAGCTTCTATAAATATATTTGTACAAGTGGGACCTTTTCCCATCTTTATGATCTCTTTGAAATATAGTCCTAGAAGTGATATTGTTGGGTCAAAGGGTATGCACATTTTTGTAGTCCTTTGGGCATAGTTCCAAATTACTCTCCACAATGATTGGATCAGCTCACAGTTCCACCAACAATGAATTAGTGTTCCAACTCTCCCGTATCTTCTCCAACATTTAAAATCTTCCTGTTTTGTCATGTTAGCCAATCTGAGGTGTAATGTGATACCTCAGAGTTGTTTTGATTTACATCTCTCAAATCAATAGTGATTTAGAACATTTTTTTGTATTATTATAGATAGCTTTAATTTCTTCCTTTGAAAACTGCCTGTTCATATCCTTTGACCATTTATCAATTGGGGAATGACTTGTATTCTTGTACATTTGACTCAGTTCTCTATATATTTTAGGGATCATTGTATTATTGAGACAGTTGTGTGGTTTGTGCTTTGTTCTTGAAGATGACAGTGACATCAGAAAGATGATGCCATGACCTGCAGGTGAATTGGATTTAAGTGGAGGAGGTCTGTGCAAAGTTACCAGCCTCATTTTCTCCTCCAGAGTCATCTGGGTCCAGTGGCCAGATATAGATCAGGATGAGTGGAAATGACCCAACTATTGTTGAGAAGAGCTAAATCAATCACAGTTGATCATTGCACAATGTTATTTTTATTGTGTACAATGTTCTCCTAGAATACCACTGTTGTTGCTTATTGTTTAAAGATAGTGTCAATTTAAGTATTAAAATTTCCTTGAGAGGTAGATGTTGTAATGAATAGAGGGCCAGCCTGGAAGTCAGGAAGATCTAGGTTCAAGTTCTGATATGATATGACATGACTTGCACTTGATTTTCTTTTGAGTGAGGGAAGGCTGTGCAAGGTTACCAGCCTTACATTCCCCTCCTGAGCCATCAGGATCCAGTGACCAAATATTTGTCAGGATGACTGGAGAAGGCCCAGGACACAATGGGAGACCTTGGGAGACTCACTTAGAGTGAGGTAACACCCATTCGATGAATGGGCCTCTTTAAGAAGTAATCCAGGAATGGCCCCTTTAATGACACATACTGACTATGAGACTGGGCAAGTCATTTAACTTCTCCAAGTAACTATCCAAGACTGTAAGAAACAATGTCTGCATGGGTGGGGAGTGTTTTCTCATGGACACTTCTCTATGCCAGTGAAGTCATAGGTTTAGTCTTGGCCCATGTTGTACCAAATTTGCTTGAAATCCAAATTCTCTAATACTATAAGCTTTTTATTTCTTTTTGTAGGTGGGATTTCTCTGAAGAGCAATTTGCTTGTAAAAAGGAAGAAACCTCCAAACTGTCAGAAATCCAGAAAGATAAAACCAATTTAAACATCAACAATTTACTGCCAATATCTACCATATTCCTTGCAAAATGGTCGAAAGAAGAGATACTAAAAACATGTGAATTTATAGACCTAGCCATTTGCTTTCTCTTTTAATATATATTCTTTTAAACTGAATAATTTCTCCTAATAAAATACGGTTTGCAACAAAAAGATGAATTGAGTAATGAGGGAATTGGAAAAAGCCATCATTTCTCCTTACTATTCAACAAATTTTTACCCTAGATTTAAATACTAAAATGGTGATTGACCAAGTAATACTAATGGAGCAGAAATGCTTTTTAAAATTATCCAACACTTCAAGTTAATGTTTATTACTAAATTTTCTCTCCCCTGTGACCATGTGCAGGCCTCTTATTACACACAGGCTTTATTTAGAGCCCTTCTCACAGCTATGTTGTTCTTAGCTCATTTCCTGCTTTAAAAAGAAACCTGGTAAGTTGTTTCATTCTCCCAGTTCAGCTGTTAGGAGAAAATGTAAACTCCATTTGTTTTGGCCTCTAGTAAAATACTGTTGAAAGCCACAGATGAGCCAGTGGACCGCACAGCAAAATATAGGCCAGATTAAATTTAGAAACTGCTGGTGCAACTGTATTTTTCAACAACCCTGACTTCACTGAGAGTTTATCCTTCCCCCTTTACACTCAGAACAGATTTAGGATTCACCCCCTTATATCAAAAACTGAGAACTACGTCCAATAT
Source organism: Potorous gilbertii (assembly GCA_028658325.1). NCBI lineage: Eukaryota > Metazoa > Chordata > Mammalia > Diprotodontia > Potoroidae > Potorous > Potorous gilbertii. The sequence continues at coordinate 543,746,611 of CM053770.1, forward strand.
ATGTGGTTTTAAAAGTCTCATTCTGCAAACTAGAAACCTTTCAACTTGTTATTTTCATTCATTGGAGCGTCCCTAATTTTCTCAAGGGTTTTGTGAGTGACCAGGAGTGTCTTGCAATCAGTTACTTCTGCAGGTTTGAAATGGAAAGGTGATGGAGAATTTCAGTCAATTTCCAGTGCTGTTCAAGGGATCACTGATGAAGGTTCCTGATTATTGGACTTCAATGGACCCATTTCTGATATTCTTTTTTTGTAGAGCAATGTAAATTTATGATTGTACTCACTGATGTGTATTTTGATTTGAATTCTATTTTTCAGCTTTTATTTAGCATAGCCATTGCACTGAGATATTTGACTTCCTCCTACCCTGTAAAACATCCCACTCTGTTTTGTGTATTTATTGCATTAAACAGTGAAACTTAAGAAGTAATTTTGCTTGTTAACTCTTGCTTATCAGACATTTTACTAATTATTTTTTGGTAGGACACAATGAAATAGGGAAATAATTTTTTAAAAAGGTATTTTTCAGTGCTTTTAAGGACTCCTGAAACAAAGGACTTTTTAATGAAAAAATATTAATCTCTTGTTTTTACAGTACCTTCACTTATGAATATACATATTCTTCTCCCCTCCCTTCCTCTCCCCAGTGAACCATTGCTTGTAATAAAGAAAAAAAGAGAAGGGGGCAAGGGAGGAGAAAACAGTTCAGTAAAACCAAGTGATGTATCACCTATCTTACAGTGTGTGGCATGGTCCATACCTATAGTCCCCCCACCTCTTCAAAGAAAAGAGAGAGGTATATTTTCTCCTTTCTTCATGTTTCGTCGTCATCATAATGAGCGTTCAGTTTCACTTTTTTGTTCTAGTTATATTGTTGAATTCATTGTGTATGTACCCCTATTACATTATATTATTTTCCTGGTTCTCCTTCTTCACTCTGTCAGGTTATATCTTTCCATATTTCTTGGATTCTGTTATATTCATCATCTCTTAGGGTGTTCTTACCATACTATGTACCACAATTTGGTCAGCCACGTCTTTAGCCTGCCTTTTTAACAACAATATTGATTCTGTATGACAATGAATACCACCAATACCTGAAGAATTAAAATTGAAGGCTACCCAAAGTGGCTCCCTGTACTTTCTTCAAGTCCCAGTTAAAAAATCTTATTTACTAGGAGCCTTTCCCAATCACTCTTAATGTTAGTGCTTTCTCTCTGTTTATTATTTCCAATTTATCCTGTATCTTTCTTGTTTGTACATAGTTGCTTACATGTTATCTCCCATTAGACTAGAAGCTTCTTGAGAGCAGGTCTTTTTGCTTTTTTGTATATTCCCATTACTTAGCACAATGCCTGGCACATGTTAGTCACTTAATAAATGCTTGTTGACTGATTAGCAACAGAGGCAGGAGTTGGTGCGGAACTGGAGTGGAGTAAAGGATATCATTAAAGAAATATATGATCAGAAAAGAAGTGGAGATGTCATTCATGGAGGAGAACAAATATAACCATTGATCAGCCTACATGCTCATTGATATCCATTCAGTGCTAAGAGAAATAGAAGAAGGTCCCCAGCACCCTGAGTGGATTTCTTGTGGAAGAATGTCTTTCCGTTTAGAGTAGGACATGCATAAGAGTTGCCTGAGATGAGGAGACCTAGATGAGCTGTGATCTATAGGACTGGAAGAAATTCGTGCCGTCCTTCAAGCCCAGATTAATTCAAGTACTAATTTACCTACATACTTTTTGTAGTTGAATCATTTTCAGTGTGTCTAACTCTTTGTGACTCTATTTGAAGTCAGAGATATTAGAATGGTTTACCAGTTCCTCCTGTAACTTATTTTACAGATGAGGAAACTGAGGCAAACAGGGCTAAATGACTTGCCCAGGGTCACACAGCTAGTACATATCTGAGGCAGGATTTGCATTCAGAAAGATGAGTCTTCCTGACTCCAAGCCTGGTACTCCATCCGGTCTAACCTTGCCATCCTACATACTCCCTATATTCTAATGTTATTTTATAAATCTTATCTACTTGTTTTAAACCTACCACTTATTAAGTACTCCATACTAAATTGTGGCTCAATTTGAATTGTTTCAGAGATTGTCAGCTAAGTTTTGTAATTTTTAAATTGACCTTTCTTGAGACACTCATATAGCCATGATACTCATCATTAACATGACTCCAGAATTACATTTATAAGTGCAATTACCTAAAGGACTACATGAGTACTGTACGCCCTGTAGAAGCTACTGTCACGTCATGTTCTATTATAAAAATTAGGTCTTTAAGAGCCTTAGGTTACACACAAAAGCATCATCTGTGGTTTGAGAGTCATGGTCTAATTATCAGTAATTTATAGTATCTTGCTAAGGAAAAAAAAAACCTTTTTTTTTTTTAAGAGGCTAAATTATATAGAATGCTGCTTTCTCTTAGGTCTCTTCCTACTTATCTTACTCTTCTCAGTCTCCTTTGCTGATTCATCATCCATGTAATGCCCACTAATTGTGACTGTCCCTTGGCTCTTCTATTTTTTTTTCTCCTTATACTGTCTCCCTCACTCTCATTAGTTGTCAAGCATTCAATACCATCTCTATTCAAATGACTCCGAAATCTATCCATCCAACCTGAATTTTCCTTCTGAGTTCTAATTCAACATAATAAATTGCCTATAGGACCTTTAGAACTGAATGTCCCATAAGCCCAACACATCCAAAACAGAATTCATTCCCTTTCCTGCTTTCCTTTTCTCTCTTCCAAAGTTCCCTACTAGTAGAGAAAACTTCTGCCCCTCTAGTCACTCAGATTCATAACCTTGGTGTCATCATCGACCTACCCTCACATATCCGATCATTGGCTAACTCTTGTTAATTCTGCCTTCACAATCTCTCTCTCTCTCTCTCAGAAATTGGAGTTAAATTACTTGCTTAGGGTCACACAGCTAGTAAGAATCTGAGGCCAAATTTGAACTCAAGTCCTCTTGAACCCAAGGCTGGTGCTTTATCAGTTGCACCACCTAACTGCCCCTCCAATATCTTTTTTTATGTGTTATTTCAGTTGTGTGACCCTATTTGGGGTTTTCTTGGCAAAGATATTGGAGTGGTTTGTTATTTCCTTCTCCAGCTCATTTTACAGATGAAGAAACTGAGGCAAACAGGGTTAAGTGACTTGCCCAGGGTCACAAAACTAGTAATGTCTAAGGCTAGATTTGAACCCAGGTCTTCCTAACACCAACTCCAGCACGATATCCACTGGGCCACCTAGCTGCTTTCCAATATGATGCGATTAAATATTGTTAAATACTATGTAACCATGATTTTGGGAATGTAATCCCATGATCCACTAGCTATGGTAGGCATATTTGCTCATAGATTTAGTAATTGTTTTTGAAATGTGCCCCATGGAATTCACCAAAAAGCACCCCAGTTGATTTGTGGGAGATAGCTTAGGTTTAATTAAGAGAAAGAGTACAAGGGAGGGGAAATTTCGTTGCCTTTTCCTTCTTAGTAGATTAGTCATGGGATTTAATCACTGGATGATAAGGTGTTAATGTAATTACAAGGTGTTAATACCTTGTTATCCCTTGAGGAAGTATAAACACCTCTCTCTTGATTGAGTCTATGGATGAACAATGATTGGCTACACCCAAGTGACTCTTAAAAGATACAGTCTGGTCAGTTTGTCAAAGCAAGAGCCAATAGGCAAGAAAGAGGCTCTTGGAGATGTTTTTTTTTTTCTTATTCTTCTCCCCTTCCTCCTGATGTTTGGTGAAGCTTCCTTCCTGCTCTTTGTATAGCTGACCATAACCACCCCCACACAGCCTTTGTGCGAATGCAATATATACAGATCCATCACACATTTGGGTTAACTGCAGTTTTAATTTTAGTATCAATCTGTAGAGAGACTGGGTAAACAGCAGCATAAAATATAAGTTGTAAAGAAACAGAGACAACCTTTAGAACAGCTACTAACTCTCTGGAGAGGAGGAGGAGAGTGGCACCATTCTCATTTTCAGTAAACCCTTTTTTTTTAAAGCATCAACTCTGTGGGGCTTCCCAAAGTTCGCCTCTGCCCTCAGGCATGGCACTGATGCATGGAAGTACAACTCTCCAGTAATTCTTCCCATGTCCCTCTCGTAGGCTCTGTGCATGAACCCTCATCCTACCGGGTGAATCTCTCACTTCATATCTCTCCCGAGACTAGCTTCCCCTTCCTTCCCAGATGAAGGAATAAGATCCTCTGCTTTTTTAAGGAATGGACATGGAGTTCCCAAGAGTCACGTAAGGGAGAAGCTGAGTCATCTGTCTTCTGATAGACATTGTTTCTAGTGACTCAACATATGTGTAATAGCAGCCAATTCATATTTTTTTTAATATGGAAATTACACTCTTCAAAGAATTGTTTTCAGACTTGAACTGTCATTCCAATAGGGGCTCAGTTATTTTGTTCAGTCATTTTTTCAGCAGAGTCTGACAGTTCATGACCCCATATGGGGTTTTCTTGCAAAGATACCCGAGGGGTTTGCCATTTCCTTCTGAAGCTTATTTGACAAATGAGGAAACTGAGGCAAACAGGGTTTAAGTGACTTGCTCAGGATCACACAGCTAGTAAGTGTCTGAAGCCAGATTTGAACTTAGGAAGATGAGTCTCTGTGACTCCAGGTCTAGCACTCTATCTACTGCAACACCAACGGGTATATAAATGTGTTCTCAGTGGATTGTAAATTCCTTGATAGAAGGGATTATTTCCTGTCTTTTATTTTTGTATTCCTAGCGCCTAGTGGAGGTGTGCTGAGCAAATTTAGTAGGCACTTAATAAATGCAACTGAATTCTTTAAATACTAATTCTGTGAATGTATACTATGCCACTGACAACTACACATGCTTTCTGCTGTTTTTCTATGAGCTAGTTTTAATGTGATATATGTATATGTATATATACATACACACATATATATGTTTATAGTTTGTACACACACACACACACACACACACACACACTCACACACATACCCATAGCTGTATATATATGCATGTATACATATATATACACCCATAGCTGTATATATATATATATATATATAGATAGATAGATAGATAGATATAGATATATATAGATATGTATGTATAAATACTGAATTTTCTCTAGGTAGATTTAAGAGCATTTTAAAGTTCTTTCTCCATGTATCTATTGGCGAAAAAACGAAGAACTGTTATAGTATACAAAATAGGTAAATGACAAAGGTTGATAAAGTTGATATTCTGGGAGTTCCTATCAGAGTTCAAGACTGGTAAAATGGCTTTTAAATATTTTTGATAGCTCTTGTTTTTATATCACCTACATTTGCCAGTGTATCCCTCCACCCACTCCCAGAGATCCATCCTTTATAATAAAGAATAAAAAAGACAAGAAAAAAGACAAAACCCTGTTCAGCAAAACAAGTGCATTAACCAAGGCTGACATATGTAGTGTTCCAATGGCTCTATAGACCTCTAACTCTTCAAACAAGGGAAGGAGGTGCATTCCTCTCTTTTTTGAGGGGTCAACCTTGGGGATTATAATTTCACAGCATTCTATTTTGAATGTTTTGTTGTCATTTGTCTCATTTACATAGGTATAGTCATTGTGAGTGTTATTTTCTTGAATAAATTTATTGCACTTCAGATCAGAAGAATGATTTTTATAATACTTTTTTTCTGGACTGGGTTAGGATTCCTTTGACTTCCAGTTTAGGTAGGGCAAAGGCAGAGCTTGAATTTTCAATGAATATTTTATAGCACAAATGATAACATGTTATCTGTCTCCTAAGGCACTTTAAAAATATAAATGCTTATGTGGATTTACATTTTTTTCTTCTCTTTCACAGAAGGCTACTAAATACTTTAATGAACAGAGGTAATTAAAATCTGAATTTATCTTGTACTGTTGCTTGTTGGCATGTGCATTAAAATAGGCAACTAAATTATGAACATACTATTGATGTGTGTGTGTGTGTGTGTGTGCGTGTAGGATATTCTCTAACCTGTCCAAGGCATAGCTTGCTGGAAGGTTTCTATAATTATATCAGCCTTTGTCAGACGACTCTCTTGTCACCTAGGCGAACACTAGACTATGAATATGTGGTGCCTCTATTTTTTGCCTTTTCATTTTTTGTTCCTTCCTATTCTCAGGTAGATGCGTCTTGGAGATGGAGTAGACTAGGCTAAGACCCTGTGAGCTCTTCAAAGGTCCAAGAACTGTAATTGATACCAAAACTTTCTGGTAGCTAAGACAGGTCAGGTGCCAACTAGACCCCGAGGCGTGGTACCTGCTTGATCCAGCAAAGGAGTGAATTTGCTTTTAGATGTGATGTCTTACCAAAGCAAGAGATCCATTGGCTATGCCACAGTTTAGTGAGCACAGTGGGGTTAAATATCCCTTTGTAAGAGCTAGTTGACGTTAATTGATGAAGTGATGTTGCAGGGGCTAATCACTGGATCAGGGGCAGCTTGGTGGTGCCTGGCCTAGAGTCAGAAAGACTCATCTTTTGAGTTCAAATCTGACCTTAGACACTTATTAGCTGCGTGATCCTATAGTGAGTCACTTAACCTTGTTGGCCTCAGTTTCCTTATCTGTAAAATAAGCTGGAGAAGGAAATGGCAAACCACTCCATATCTTTGCCAAGAAAATCCCAAATGAGACTGAACACAACTGAAACAACTCAATACAGCAACAAACAATAACAATGCTGGGTCAATTAAAGAAATAGGAGAGATACTGACTTACAGTAACTGTAACTAGTTATTGATAATGGAGAGAATACAGTGGAATGGAGGCTTGAACTGATAGCATTAGAAAACACCCCAGTGCCCTTCAGAACAGAAAGATACTTTTTACTGCCCCTAGAAGTCTGAAGAAAAGATATAATGAGCTGCTCTGGAGGACCTGATTCGTCATTTAAAGAGGAAGTTGGGATAAGGACCCCAATTGTTTTTATGCTCATTACATTTAAATTTAATAGCATTTAAAATCATAGCATCATAGATTTTCAGTAGGAATTTTTTGTGGATCCTGTAATTTTCCAAAGCTTCACAAAGGAGTCTACTTTCTAAAGTTTTGAATGTGGAACTATATTTTGACAAGTTCTTGTCATGGAATTATAGGATTGTAGACTGGAAGAAACCCCAGAGGCCTACTAATCTAATTGACTTTATTTTATAGATAAGGAAATTGAAGTCTAGAGAGACTGAGTGACTTGATACTTACTGAATGAACTCCTGAGGATAGGAGGGAGTTTCAGGAACATGGATGTTGTTTCAGCTTATCAAATAAGTCACAGCATTGTTGTGTGCAGTACAGTGCAGTGGCGTGGAATTCATCCTAGAAGGAGATTGACCAATAAGACTTTCTCAGTTTTCTCTTTGCTCAAAGCACACCATGGTCACCAACAGTAGTAGTCAATCTTGTTGAATTTCTTAGGGAGCCCTGTCTCAAGGGGCAGTTCCCCTCAGACATAGGTAGAAGACTTAAAAGACAAGGTTAGACTGTGTATGCAGCTATTTATTCTTTGATTACTTTTTTGCCACAAGAGTTAGCCTTTTTTTTAAAAAAAAAAAAAAAACCATGGAACTAGACCAAAATGGACTCCCGTTCCTGCCAGAGCATGTGTCAAACAAGGTGCAAGAAATGTATGTGCTGGTGTGCCCTGCCAAGCTGATCAATTGCAAAAGCATTCCTTTTCAGGTAATGTGACAACAGTAGACACATGAAAAGCATCTCCTGTGTATCCATCCTGCATTGATTTTTTTGGCTACATCTCCTGAGGACTCAATAAAGTCACTTAGTAAAGTGGGCAATAATTCTTTTCTGTCCACTACAGCTGGTGAAATGGAATCACCTGCTGTCTCTATACATTGTTATAGATCCTTATAATACAAAGATATCTGATCATAGTTAGATCTCTTGTTGGTCAAAGTATTCTTAAATATGGAATCAGGGACATTATCTATGTTGCGGGCTCTGTGGGTCAAACAAAATTGATTATCTTCTCCCCTAAAGCTCTTCCTCTTTCATATTTCTCTCTTTGTACTAAGGACAGCACCATCCTTCCATTCACCCCATTCATAACCTTGGAGACATCCTTGACTTTTCTGTCTTCTGAAGCTCAAATTCTCTATCAGTCTTATCCATTCTTTCTCTACATGCTTTTGCCTCTCTCTTTCCCTCACATGGAAATGCCTAGAACCTGTTGTTATTGAGTTGGTTTCAGTCGTGTCAGGCCCTCGTGACCCCATGTAGGGTTTTCTAGGTGAAGATCTTGGAGTGGTTTGCCATTTCTTTCTCCAGCTCATTTTACAGATGAGGAAACTAACGCAAACAGGGTGAAGTGACTTGTTCAGCTAGTAAGTGTCTGAGGTCTGAAAGATGAGTCTTCCTGACTCTGGGCCCGGTACTCTGTCCACTGTGCCACCTAGCTACCCTATTATGCTCCTGCTTAAAATTTTTTAATGACTCCCTATTGCACAGAGGTGGAGAACCTGTGACCTTCAGGCCACATGTGGCCCTCTAGGTCCTCAGGTACAACAATTTGACTGAATCCAAACTTCATGAGGCCACATGTGGCCTCATCCCCATCCCCACTCTAGAATGAAGTGCAAACTCTTGAATTTGGCATTGAAGGTTCTCCACAACATGAATTTAGCCTACCTTTCCAATCCTATTTTATATATATTTCATACATTCTACATCACAGCTGAATTGGACTAATAGACCTTTCACCTCCTCACTCCATATACTTGTACAATCCACTCAACTTGGAATGCCCTCTCTCTTCACCTTTACCCCATAGAATGCTTAGCTTCCTTCAAAGTTTGGTTTAGGTGCTATGTGCTGCATGAAGACCTCTTAAAAATACCCTCTTTTCTCAAATTATTGTGAATTTTCATATCTGTGTATATACTTGTGTCCCCTAGTAGTCAAGTCCAACAAGCTTTGTTAAGCTCCTACTATGTGTACTGAGCAGAATGTAAATTCATTGAGGGCAGATATTAGTTCATCTTTGTCTTTCTATTCACAATATCTGAAACAATGCTTTGCACTTAGCCAGTGCTCAATAATTGTTTGATGAATTTAATTGAATTAGTGTTTATAAAAAATTTCTTTTTAGTTTCTATAACTATATACTGGGGAGATTTATGAATGGTTTTAGCTCAGAGTAGTTTGGGTACCAATAAGAAGTTCTTTCTTTCCACAAAGCTAGTGGTTCTCAAAATGTGGTGATCTTTGAAAAACTTTCAAGGGGTCTGCAAGGTCAAAACTATTTTCATAGTAATATTAAGAATTTAAAATTGTAACATAGGAAATATTGTAACCCAAATAAATAAAAGCTCTTTTGGTTGAGAATCCTCAATAATTTTTAAGAGAGTAAATGGGTCCTGAAATGAAAAAGTTTGAAAACTATTACACTACTGTTGCCTCTCAGAGTTGGGAAGGCCTAGAGTTAAATCTGGCCTCTGAAACATATTGCTGAGTGACATTGGCCAAGTCACATAATCTCTAATGCCCCAGTCAACTAAGCCTATAAATTGTGAATGGACCAAGTGCTGATCTACTTTGGTAGAGATCCTTTTCACCAGGAGCAACTTCCTGATGGAATCACAACTCTAGTCCCCAAAAAGAGGGGAATGACTGTTATGTTGAAGGTTTGCCCAACTCATGACTATTTTTATGGGTCTCCAACACAACCTTAGGGGCAGTTTGGTGGCACTATAGCGCTCAGAGTGCCAGGTCCGAAGTCAGGAAGATTCATCTTCCTGGCTTCAAATCTGGCCTTATACACATACGAGCATTGTGACCCTGGACAAGTCACTTAACTCTGTATCTCAGTTTCTTCATCTGTAAAATGAGCTGGAGAAGGAAACTGCAAACCACTCCAGTATCTCTACCAAGAAAACCCCAAATGAGGTCATGAAGGGTTGGACATGACTGAAACTGAGCAACAACAACTCCTGCACAACACTAGATGACAAAATTGAACTCATAGCAAGAGATTAACAGAGCCAGGATTAGAACCCAGGTCTTCTGACTCCCAAAGTAGGACTTTTTCTATAATACCAGTTCAATTAAATTTAATAAATGTTTATTAACACCTACATGCTCTGGGAGCTATGGCTACAAAGACAAAAATAACACTTGCTCTCAGGGAACTTACATTTTCCTGCTATGGAAAAATTCAACATACCAACTACATCATGCAGTCTCTACCTCAAGTTTATAGGATTTTAGTGCAGAGACCATTCAGTCCAAACTCCTCATTTTTGCAAATTTAGTGACTTGCTTATTGTTACAAGAATAAGGAAGTTGAAATGTCAGTGTAAGACACAACTTAAGTTACCCAATTATTTTGCATAGGTATTTTATTTCTATTTAAAATTTTTATTTTTTGTTTTCAGAATTTTACTTTTAAAAAACATCCCCCCTCCACAAGCCTTAAGTACATCCCATCCTTCCTAAAGTTGTTGAGGTTAAAGCTTACATTAATGACCAATACCTATATGCTGATATAAAGAAACAGTAGCAGAGAAGAGGAATCTCTCTTGGGGGGAGCCACTTTTTTTCCATTTCATTTAATAAGCATTTACTATATTTTGTTTCCATATCCTATTGTATTTTAGATTTAATGTAACAAAATGGATTTAAAATACTTACCTAAAAGACTTTTTTTTTTAAGTACATAACCTCAAATAGAAACTTGAAATTAGACAAAATGAATTTAGGATTCTAGAACTGCAGAATCTTCAGATTTCTACTTAGGAAGAAAGGGCCAATGAGACGTGCTCTGAAGTCCCTTCTTACCACCTCTTACATCCTCTATGATAGTTGATTATCCATCATCTGCTTACACTCTTCTAGTGGCTTAAGCATAGGTCAAAGATGACTCATTTTACAGTAAAACTTGGCTTACAAATATTTTATGTTTTACTCCATGAGTGACCAAATCATATCCCAAGGCCAGTAATCCTGACTAGCCTTTGTAACAGTGGGGAAAAAAAGTTGTCTTTTTCAGTTGTATGGATATTGCAATTAAAAGACTTGAGATGTAATTACCACACAGAAACACAAGAGGGTACCCTAACCAACCAGCAATATTTAATCTAAATAGTCATAAAAATGACCAGAGGGTTATGGAGATAGAGCTAGAAGGGATCTTAAACGTCAAAAAGTCCATCCCCCTCAGTTTAGAGATGAGGAACCTGAGGTGCATGTAGGTTAAGTGACTTGTCTGTCCATGGTCACAGATGAGATTTGAAACCCGTTCTTCCTAAAACAAATCCAGTACTCCATCCACTGTGCCTCAGTATTTTAAAGCTGGTATGGAATTATAGATCATTCAGAATTATAGATTTCAGACTTGTGGAGATGCAAGCATGGCTCCAAAGGAGAGATGAGAAGATATCCCCATCCCATCCCTTTGGCCAAGGTGGGAAGAGCACGAGTATTGAACAGTGCACATATTTTCAGTTTTTCTCCATGTATTGATCAGCATGCTGATTTTTTTCTTTTTTTTTTCTTTAAGAAATATTTTTTGTTTTGTTTTGTTTTGTTTTGGCTGTTATCTGTGAGGAGAGGGAGAGATCCTGGGGGAAGTTATGCTCAAGTAAAAAAGAAATAAATCAATTATACTTACTTAAGAAAATTGGGGTCAGCTAGGTGGGGCAGTGGATAAAGTACCCAGCTTGGAGTCAGGAAGACTCATGCTCCTGAGTTCAAATCTGTCCTCAGACACTTACTAGCTATGTGACCCTGGGCAAGTCCCTTAACCTTGTTTGCCTCAGTTTCCTCATCTGTAAATAGAACTAGAGAAGGAAATGGCAAATCATTCCAGTATTTCTGCCAAGAAAACCCTAAATGAGATCAACTGACATGACTGAACAACAAGAAAATTGGACAGGACTTTAGAGAACATTTAGTCTGATTCTCTTATTTTACAATTGAGGAAACTGAGGCTGAAGAGAGATTAAGTGACTTGCCACAGGTTGCAGAACCAAGTTTTAATTCTTTCCATTGTGCCTTTCCATCTCTTAACATTTTCTGTTCTAGCGCTGTAGAGTGGCCTGGTAAAACGTACAGACTCTATCAGATTTTGCTAAAATTATTTAGGAATAATTTTTCCAAAGAAAGCAAAACATTTTATTTCAATCTCCTTTTAATTCATCACTGGAAAAAAACCCAAATCTACTTAATAATAATAAAAATAGCTATAATTTGCACATTGCTCTAAAGTTTGCAAAGTGTTTTACAAATTTTGTTCAGCTATTTTACAGTCGTGTCTGACTTAGGAGCCCATTTTTCTTGGCAGAGATACTGGAGTGGTTCGCCATTTCCTTGTCTAGATCATTTGACAGATGAGGAAACTGAGGCAAACAGGGTTAAGCGATATGCCCAGGGTTGCACAGCTAGTAAGTGCCTGAGGTCAGATTTGCACTCAGTAAGATGAGTCTTCTTGCCTCCTGACCCAATACCCTCTTCACTGAGACACCTCGCTGCCCTGTTTTTTACAAGTGTGACCTCATTTTATCCTCCAAACAACCCTGGGAGGAGGTGTCATTATTAGCCCTTTTTACAGATGGGGAAACTGAGGCTCACATTACAGTCATACATTACATACATATATTGCATGCATATCACATACATAATAGCAGTTCATTTAAGAAATTATAGCCAATAAATTTCTGAGGCTGGATTTGAACTTAGGTTTTCCCGATTTCAGGCCAGTGGATGTGATGCACAATCGTCATGCAAAAATATGTATAATAATAAGAAGAAATTGTTGCTTCTTAGTCATTTTTTTATCCTTAGAGTAAAATATGGAGCAGAACATAGATTAGAGACACATGCCAAAAGATTTCTTTGTTTTAAATTTAATTCAAAAGTCTATCATTGGGGCATTCCCTTAACCAATGGATTTTTCATGGCCTTTGAAGACAGTCTTTATGAGATCATAGGAATATGGAGTTAGTGCCGAAGGGACATTGGTGGTCATTGAATCCATTCCTGAAATGTTGTGGTCCATAAAAGCTGTCAGGTGGTTGTTGACCTGATGAAATGCATTGGAGCAGGGCAAGTGGGGAGAAGAAGGAGTAACAGGAGAAGAGGCAGAGAGAGTATGGTACAATAGAAAGAATGCTGGATTTGGAATCAGAGGGCCTGGGTTCAAGTCCCAGTTCTTCCACCTATTCCCTTTGTGATCTTGTCACAACCTCTCTCTGGGTCTTGGCTGTCTCATCTGTAAAATGAAGGGGTTGGATTAGATGACCTCTAAATCTTTGATCCTGATTCTCCCAACTTCAGTAGGCAGATGATTGGAAGACAGGTACACAATCTGTTACTGCTTCCAGACTCCAAATCTTTCCTGCTTAGCAGGACCTGCCACAAACCATTATACTCTGCTTGTACAGCCTCTGGAAAACCAGGGTCACCTTCATCAAATATTCAGGTGCTGGAGTAGGACTGTAGTGGGGTACTTTGATTTTTTAATCATCACATTGGTTTTTTGCTAGGAGCAAGTAAAAATCAATTAAATAAGTGATTTTTCATTTAATGAGTACTTTTAAAAAGAACTCCATTGGCATTTCATTTCTAGAGATTTTTGCTCATAGAGCAATTGATTTATTTTCTATTTCTCAAGGTTTTGTCCTCAAATATCAAGAAAACTTTGCTAGCTACATGATTCTGCTAAACAAAACAGCTCTACCAATTATGTGCTTTCAAAGGAAAGGCAATAAAAAAATATAGTGCCCATTACTTGCTTTTATAAATATTATCTCATTTGATCTTTGTGAATTCTGCTATGTTCAACACAAATTTTGGTATAATCTGTATTATATTTTCAGACAAAACAGAAGGTTTTCTTCTTTTGAAGTTGTCATTTGTGTTCTGATTTGTTTTTATTATTAAGTACCTAAGGGCAGGTAGATGGTGCAGTGGATAGAGTGCTTGGTCTGAAGTCACAAAAATCTGAGTTCAAATCCAACCTCTAACACTTACTAGCTGTGTGACTCCAGGCAAGTCATTTGATCTCTGTTTGCCTCAGTTTCCTCATCTATAAAATGAGGACAGTAATCACACCTACCTTCCAAGGTTGCTGTGAGGATCAATGAGATAATTGTGAAGTGCTTAGCTGAGTGCCTGGTACACAGTAAATACTATTGAAATGTGATTATGACTCACTTATTTTTGTGAAGGAAGGTAATCAATGTTCCTTAGATTTTTTTTCCACTTAAAAATCCCTTCAATTCTGTTATTATTTATGCTGATGAAAAACATTAAGGATAGCTTGCTTTTATATGTTGTATTATGCCTAATTTTGTGAAAATTTGCCTTGTAATGTAGGAATTGTACCTTGCTCATCTTTAAATTTCTATAACTGTTGTGTCAGAGGCTCAGCCAAAGACCTGGATACACTTTGGGAATTTTTTTGCTTTTCTGGATCCAGATAATAGGAAATTCCAATACCTGATCCTTCACAAGGGTAATCACAAGCTCCCCTTACAAGAAAACAAGTTCACAAGGTTTAAAAAGTGAACCATTTTATTTATGACTTAATTTTTAAGAAGATACGTTTTAGCTTACAGAAAGTAACCATACAGACTTACACTGTGAGTCTGAGTGGGACTCCAGGTGGAATTTGTTCACCCACACTGTTGCTCTTTTTCATATCTCCTCTGTCTGCGTTATGTTGCTTCCCACATCTCTTGCTTCTATGGTTCTCAGCAGGCATTGCTGGTTCACTTCTCAATATGTATATTTCCACTGACACTATTCTCCACAACCCTGCTTAATTCTGCCCCTTAGCCCTTGCTTATACTTTGCTGTTCTCCTCAGTTTAGGTGTCTTCCAGCAGAGGGCACTCATCCCTTTTCCAGAGAAGCAGTTGCCCACGCATTCCTGGATGGGACAAGATAAATCTCAAGAGTGTCCTTTATCACTCAGCCCCAACCCTTGTGCTACCCCTGCCCCCTCCCCCCCAAATTCTTAAGCCTTCTTTTATACATGGTTCCTATAGCTCCATCCCTTACATTGCTGGTTTCTTGGAGATGGGATTATCTATTGAAACTTCTCCAATGTCTTCCTTTCATCCTATGCATGCTTTTTGAATGTAAGCACTTTTAGGGCAGAGATTATTTCATTTTTTTGGCACATTCTGTAGTAGGTGCTTAATAAATCCTTGTCAATTAATTGATTGCTCCATGCAGGATCCTGTAAGGAGATCAACACCATCTGCCTCTTCCATCTTCCATTGCTGGGATGTTGCATATTCAATATGACTCAATACTGAAGAGTGCCTTGAAATTCAGGGTAGCAGTTTCATTTTCTTACCAGTTGTCTTTTTCACTATGCCTGCCATCCCATAGGGAAGTTGGGGCAGTTACACAAATTTGCAAGGGCTACTATTATAAGGAGTCATCAGTGCCTTCCATCGTGTGTGTCCCTGTATAGCAGGAAGGAGGAGAAATTTCTTGTCCCTGCCATAGATTTGAATCTCATTTAGTTTATGTGCCAATGACTCCTCAGATCTCCAACATCTCCCAGGAACTCATCATATATTTCTGCCTGCTGACTATCTCTACCTGGATATCCTATCTTCATTTCATTTTTTAAAAAATTCATTTTTATTGATGGTTTCTGTTTCTTACATCATTATAATTATCTCAAGTATTAATCTCCCTCCCCATTCTATATAACAAATAGTATTTTTTAGAGAAGGAAAAAAAAATCAGCCTAACTGATCAATACATTGAAAAAGATCCAAAACTTGTACGATGTTCCTGTGTACCTCCTACCTCTATAAAGGAGTGGGTTGGGGGTGGCTTCTCTTTTCTCTTTGTTTGAGTCCTGCTTGTTCTTTGTTATTTTGTTACATTCACCTTTGAATTTTTGTTTTTAGTTGTTCTTTCCACTTACATTGTTGTGATTACTGTGTATATAATTTTCTTGGCTCTGCTTACTTCACTCTGCATTCAGTTCATATAGATCTTTCCATGCTTCTCTGTATTTATCACACACATTGTTGCTTTATAGTACAGTAATTTTGCCCTACATTCATGAATCACAATTTGTTTAGCCATTCTTCATTTAGTGGGCACCTATTTTGTTTCCAATTCTTTGCTATCACAAAAAGTGCCTCACCCTCCCTTCAATCTAAATGTGCCCATACTTGAAATCATCATAGGATTACAGGATCATAGTTTGAAAATTTAGAGGCCATTTAATCCAACCTCCTCATTTTACAAAAGTAAAAACCAAGGTCTACCAAGATGAAATGATTTGCCAGCCACATAGATAAGAGGCTGGATTTAAATTTAGATCTACTGACTCTAGAGTCCATGAATTTTCCTCATTACACCTGTCCCCTGAACCTGTTTTTCCTCTTAACGAGGCTATTTCTATGGGAGACACCATTTTCTTAGATGTTGCTGTTCATTCGTTAAGTTGTGTCTGATTCTATGACCAAAATCCATGGGTTTTTCTTGGCAAAGATACCAGAATGGTTTGCCATTTCCTTCTCCAATGTGTCCGCATTTTACAGATGAGGAAATAAGGTAAATAAGAGTTAAGTGACTTGTCCAAGGTCACACAGCTAGGAAGTACTGGAGTCTGAATTTGAACTCAGATCTTCTTGACTCTACTTCTGGTGCTCTATCTACTGCACCTCCTAGCTACTCCAGGGCTGAAATCATGGAGCCATCTTTGATTTGTTTATCTCTTTTATCATTTATATACAATCTATAAAGTCTTTCCATCCCACTGCTATATCTCATTCATCCGTTCTCTCTTTTCACTCTCACTACTATCTGTCTAGTTTATGCCTTTGTGACCTCTCACCTGCACTATTATAAAAGCCTCCTATCTGACCTTCTTGCCTCCTGTATCTCCCCTCTCCAGTTCATCCTTCAAACTACAGCCAGAAAGATCTTTGTGTAATGCAAAGGTCCATGTCACTCCTTGGCTCAATTATTTCCCCATTACTTATCAAATGTAATATAAACTCCTTTGACTGGTATCTGAGGTACTCCATAACCTGGTCTCAATCTACCTTCCCAATTTAGTTAACTAGCTAGTTAACTTCTTAACTAGCTCATGACTCCCCTTTACACATCAGATATTCTAGCCAAACTTACAAACTAGTGAAACCAGTATGATCTTGCCCAGGAGAACCTGTAACCTCAAGGCCACATGTGAATCCAAACTCAAAGGGCCACACTTGAGGACCTAGAGGGCCACATGTGGCCTCAAGGACACAAGTTCCCCACCCCTGCTCTTGCCCTTTTATGCCAGCAGGAACAAACTCTTCGCTTCTAGAGGTCTCCCCCAACATCTCCACCTGTTGAAATCCTTCCCTTCTTTCAAGTTCTAGCTGAGGGTCCTCCTCTGTGAATCCCACCCCCATTCCTCAGTTGTAGTGACGTCTCCTTATATCTTTCCTACCAGTAGACTACTCTGATGTAAATATTTTATATCTTGTATCATTCTTATTTTTGTAGTTGTCTTGTCCTTGGCCCTACTTCCTCACCCTCCATGAGGGTAAGCTCTATAAACCTTCTCTTCAATAGTTCTTTCAGTGTTCCCCCCAACATGGTTTCTAGACCCTTCTTTATTCCTGTTACCTTACACTTCCAATCTCAGATCTCAGAGCCAAACTAATGAAGATAGGTTAATTTCTTCCTTATCTAGAATCTATTACTATGAGAGACCCAGTGGGGTATTTGATAGAAAGCCTGCCAGAGGCTGAGGAAAACCTGGGCCCAAGTAATACTTTGGACACAGAGTGCCTAAGTTGTGCAGACCACTTAAGCTCCCAGTGTCTCAGACAGCTCTGTAAGATTATAAATTGAAAAGTAAAAACAAGACCTGCTTTACTAACAAGAATTCTTTATGTCAGTGAAAACACAGGTCTGCATTTCTAAAAGCCTCCTCTTAAATATATGTGTATATATATATATATATATATATATACACACACACACACATATATATAAAACACATTACTAACATGCGCACGCACACACATATACACACACACCCTAAGATGGTTTAGGAAAAAGAACTAGCCAATGTGGTCATATCACACAGTAGTCAGTTAACTGCCTACTTTACCCTTTAATAAGCAACTTGAGCAAAGGATTAAAATAAGATCATGTCCTATAAAAACTGTTTTTATTAATCTATATCAAGTTGCTTAGCATTTTAGGAAAAAGAGAGGGGAGGGAGAGATGGAGAAAAATTCAAAACTCAAAATCTTGTAAAAATGAATGTTAAAAATTGTCTTTACATATAATTGGGGAAAATGTAATACTATTGAACTGGTTACATTCCTTATTCAGTACAGAATTCTTCAATAATGGCAAGAGGGGAAATATATTTTACTGGAATTATTATTTACATTTAAGACAAAAGGGTTTAAAGGGTTGTCATATGGAATAATTACTTGAAATTCTAGAAGGCTAGAGGAGAAGTAAGAACTTTTTAACAACCCATCCTCAAAGCGGATGCCCTGGAGATATTAGGAAAGTTAAATAGAGGCTAGATGACCATTTGACATAGTTACTGGAGAAGTGATTTCTAAACAAGTCAGGTTTGACCGTGTTAGGGTAGTTGACTTCTACGTCCCATTCTGATTTCATGATTATGATGAAACAATACTTAATTTGTAAAGTTTTCTAACTGTGGTTAAGTCATAAAGTGATTAATTTTTTTTTTTAAATCATGGTGTTATAACAAGAGCACTGGACCTGGGAATCAGGAAGTATATTGGCAAGAAGACTGCCTCTGGCTGTTGGTCATTGTGTGACCGTGGGTAGCTCTGAAGATAAGTATAGGGGTGAGGGCTTCTGAGCCACGGTTATGAGTGTCCATTGAGGATCCTGATCCTGAGGTAATCCTTGACTGGGGGAGCCACAGAGATCTGTAGGATCCTCCCCAGTGCTGTATATAGATGCCTTCAGAGTTCAACCCAAGTGCTACCTGGAAAAGCTATGGGAAGTTTTTCCTGATATCCCTTGAATTTTTTCTTCAAATTACCTTATGTTTAACTATCTTTGTACTTATGTAATTCAATTTCATAAGCATTTATTAAGGACCTATTTTGTGTAACTACTATGCTTGGTCACTGTGAAGGTTCAGAATAACCAAATTCCATTCTAGGGAAACATGGAACACATAAGACAGTGAAACAAACAAACTTTATTGAGGGGAGAGATTCATAAAAATAAGGGACAGTCAGGGAAGGTGGACACAGGGCAGTCCACTGAGGTCGTAGAGGGAATGGGACACTCTTTATCAAATCAGTAAAGTCTGGGGTTGTTTTTTTTTTTTCAAAGTTTCTTATCTTGTTCTAGAAGGACCAGACATTAGGGGAAAGGAGTGAGGAGTTTGGGCTTGGGGACTGGGGATTCATTCATAAGCAGAGGAAAAGAAGAGTATAATTGGCCACTAGTTGATATTTAAACTCCTCATCTGGGAAAAATGATTTTTATCATTCCTGGTCCTATTCTGCCTGGGTGATTGGATTTTTTAGAAAATTTTCCCCAAGGTTTCTTCAGTGAACCAGTTGGAGAGGCTCCAGGGGTCATTTCATTAGAACTAGAAGGAAAAAAGCTAAACTATTCCTGCCCTTGAGGAACTTACATTTCATTGAGAGTAGTAATCTGTAAAAACACAAGTAAATAATTATGAAATACATACAGAGTGCGTATGAAGAAATTCCATGTTGGTGAGAGAATAACTGAGAGAATCAGAAGAGACCTTTTCGTAAGAGGTGACTCTCAAACTGATTTTATTATTTTTCAGTTTTCATCTATTCATTCATTCATTCATTTGTTCATTTATTTACTTATTATTTTTTGGAGACCAACATCCTTTTCTTTTCTTTTCTTTTCTTTTCTCTTCTTTTTTTGAACTTTTAAAGGAACTAGGGAGATTGTAAGAGGCAGAGGTGAGGGAGGGAGAGCTTTTCAGAACCTGTGCATGGAAATGGGCAATAGACTGTCAAGTTCATCACTTGAGATGGAGCATAGAGTATATAATGGGGAATATTGAGCAATCAGCCTGGACATACAGATTAGAGATAGATTGTAAAGGGCGCAATACCAAAGAGAGGAGTTTGAATTTTATCCTGGAGGCAATAGAGAGCCACTGAAGCTTTTTGAGCAGAGAAGTAGTATGTTCATACCTGGTGTTTTAGGAATATCACTTTGACAGTTGTGTGGATGAAGGATTGGAGAGGGAAGAAACTGGACACAGGGATACTGATTAGGAACTTTTGCAATAGTCTAGGTGACAGGTGATAAGAGATTAAATTAGGGTGGCTGTGGGATGAGTACACAAAAAGGGATGGATGTGAGAGGGGGTGGGAAGGTACATTGATAAGCCTTGTAATTCTACTGAGATTAAAGATCTTCCCCATCCATTAAAGGACCTACCCATTAAAGGGAGTTTGATTAGGGGAGATTTGTAGGAAGGCCCACACCTTTTGTTAATGAGGCACTGGTTCTCAAGGGTTGTGATACCCACTGGCTTTGAAAACATATAAATACTCTAAGGTGAGGCTTTACTTTGGGGTTTACTCATTGGAAGTGTTTCGTCAGGGGAGACTCTGGGCAGCCCCTAAGGATCCCTCCCCCCTTTGAAAATGCAGACATTGGTGCTTGTCTCTCTGGTAACTATGTATGTATGTAATAGTCAGACAGTTGGATCTGTCTGATCTGTCTGTTGATCTGTGGTGTATTTATTGCTTATGGTCAGGCAACTGGAAGCCCTGTCTGTTGATCTTTATTTCTTTGTATTTTCTCTGAAGTTCAGGGTGCTGATTTTTCCCCCTGAACTAAGTGAATGATATGTGTGCTTGATTAAAGTGATTGCTGACCCCTCAAAAGTTGCTTTCCTTTTAGAAAAGCAGATCTAAGAACCTGTACAGCAGGCTCTCTTCTGTATGTTAGAGTGCTTACTTTTATACTTGGCAACTTATTGGATATGATGAGTAACAGAAAGTGAAGAGTAAAGGATAATTCCTGGTTTGCAAACCTAGGTGCATAGAAGACTATATCTTTGATTCAGATTGAACATCTTAGGAAATCATCTAATCCAGTTCCTTCAATTTTCATATAAGGAAACTGAGGCCCAAAGAAGTTAAGGGACTTGTCCTGAATCACACAGATAGTATATATCAGTCAGGTTTTGACTTAAAATTCAGAGGTGTTTTTTTTTTTTTACACCACAACACTTGGAAGATGTTGTAGCTTTTGGGCGTGTGAGGCATTAATCAAAGGCACAGCAGATCCACTGAGTCCTCCTAATCCTCTTGATGAAATTATAGGATTGGGACCCTTTTTCAGAAAGGGTCATCTCCAAGGAAACTGGATATACTGTCTACTTCCTTGCTGAAGTGCATGTGCTTTTTTGAAGTGACCCATTAAGACATACAATTTGCAGGGGAAGGATGTGGGGTGAGGAGGATGTAGCAATTCCTGCTGAATTCTGTTAGTCCTCTACAACTGGGGAATTCTATCAAAAATGATTTTTCACTAGGAATCTAGAGGGTAGACTAGCAAGTTAAGGTGATGAACTCTCAATAAGGGCTGTGGAAATGATTCTGCTTCTTCTCTTTCTTGTTAGGACTCTTCCCTTTCTCTTGAACTGCTGGAGAGGAAGGGACTTCTCTCTTGTCTGCCATCCATCAGAAATGGCATCTTATAGCACATGGTGTCAGGAACATGTCCTTACCCTGATGAGTCTGAGTCCTTGACTACCTTCTGCTTTCTTTCTGTTTCCTTCCCTGAGCACAGGCCAGTGGTCAGTCAACTTGAGAAATGGATGTTTCCAGCCTTAGTGGTAACTCCATGGGTTCAGAATTTCAGAGGTGAGCATCTGTTGATTAGAGGAAGAAAAGTTTCTTTGAGAAGAAAGGATCATCTTGCAGCCAAAGGACTAAAGAGAACCATACTCCAAATGGTTAGGAGACTTGGATCTTACAAATTGCTTGGATCCGAGGTATATAGATTTGAGGTGAATATGCACACAAACTCTCTGTCCAGCCATCTCACAAAGTTGTCTTCACTTTCCATGGCAGTATGAGGAATGTAATAAACTAGCAGAATATTTTATATTTTATCTATTTATTTATGAACACAAGAGTCTTTTGTGTTTTAGGCATTTTTTTCTGAACTGAAGGAAATAATCAGCTGCCCACCAATACAAAATGCCAATTTTCTGGAAAGAACCTTGTTGCCCGTATCTTGAGGCAACCCTAACCGGGAACCACACCTAATCTTTGCCTTAGAGATGTCTCCAGAATTGCTCCAAAATAGGGGTAATGAGCCAGAGAAAGAGAAAAAAAACACCTACAGCTCTTATTTTGGGGTCACTCCGAGATGAACTCTGGTTCTGTGAGCTTGGAGGCGCAGCTCTTTCTGAGAAGAGGCCTCCCATGAGCCAGAGGGTCACAGAAGAATCCTGGGAGGCAGAGATAAGGAGAGAGTATGTCAGGGCATAAACACTGTTACGATGCCTAATCTTTCCTCCATATTCTGAATTGGATATTGGTCAAATAATTTCTTCCCTTTCTCTCTGACATTTTGGTGTGGTACAAAGAATGTTTCCCTAAGGAAGGCTTGCCTGATTGTAGGGGTTGCTGAAATCAGAGTAGTAGAGAAAGAGTCCTGACTGCCATAAATTAGAGTTTCCCTGGGAAAGAACTAAGTTGGGAATCCAGTCACTGATGAGTTGACATACAGTCATTTGGAATTTTGTTTTTTTACTGGAGCTCTAATTTCATTGGTTTAGAGAACTCCCAGTGACTTGTCCAGAGCCATAGATGTACTAGAGGCATAATTTGATTCAGACCTTCTTGACTCTGAGACTGGCTCTCCATCCTTTATGTCATGCCACCAACCACAGTTTTTAAACCGTGTCTTTTAAAATAGCCATTTCTTGCAGTAAAGGTGCTCTAGATGACAAAGTGAATATATTTCCTTGTGGGTCACGTGAGGACAAGGAGGAGAAATGTGTTTTACTGAAAAACAAAGCCTGAGCTATCCCTAAAACTATATTTGGAGATTTTCTTAAGGTAAACTTTAGGTAGGGGCAAAATCAGTGAGCTGAATTTATGATGTCTATGAAATATTACATACAAACTATTCTCTTATATGAAAAAGTCCTAGACTGAGTTTTTTTCTAAGTAGACTCTTCTTTAAAAATTATATTTTATTCTTTTCCAATGATGTGTAAAGATAATTTTAGGCAGTATCCAGTATTTTATTTTTTCCCCAATTACATGTAAAAACAATTTTTGACATTCATTTTTAAAATTTTGAGTTTCAAATTCTCTTCTTTCCTCCCCATCCAACTCATTGAGAAGGTAAGCAATTTGATATAGGTTATACATTTGTAGTTATGCAAAACACATTTCCATGATAGTCCTATTGTAAAAGAAAACCTAGACCCAAAAAACCATAAAGAAAGTAAATAAAGTATGCCTCCATCTATATTCAGACTCTATCAGTTCTCTCTCTGGGTATGGATAGTGTAAGTCTTTATTGTTGTTTAGAATAGCTAAGCCACTCATAGTTAATCATGATGTAATATTGTTGTTACTGTTTTCAATGTTCTCCCGATTCTACTTATTTCACTTTGTATCAGTTTATGTAAATCTTTTCAGATTTTTCTGAGAGCATCCTGTTCGTCATTTGTAAAGAAAATTTTTGACATACATTTTTTATAAAATTTTGAGTTCCAAATTTTCTCCCTCTTTCCCTCCCTCCCCTCCCCAAGATGCTAAGCAACTTCACATAGGTTTTATATTTCTGGATGTTATTTTCCTGGAGCCAATAGAGAACCCCTGAAAGTTTCTACCAGGTGCTCAGTATGGTTCTACCTGTGCCTTATGAAGAAGATGAAGAGACACTGGAAGCAGGAAGACCAGTTAAGGGGCTGTAGCTATATTTTATCTTGAAAAGTTAAGATTTACACAATGATCACCTTAGGGGATTATATTACATTACATTATTAGCTGGAGTTATCAGTGCCTATTTCTGGACAAATACTTTTTTTTTTTAAAACTTTCTTTATTCAAAGATGAATTCTAAAGTAGAATTTAGTCTCCTAAAATTTCATTTCCCCCCAAAGATCTGCTTTATTCACTGAATGTTTTTATCTTAAGGAGGTTTGGATGAAAGACTTTGGGCCTTTTTCTGTGAAGTTATTTATTTCAATATTTTATATCCATGAAAAAGTGCCATTCCAGGGCATGCACTTTTAAACCCTCCCTTCATCAGAAACAAAAGTGAAAATAGATTAGAATAATAGGACCACTGAATTACTTTCACTGTTCAATGCTAGTGGGGGTGGGGGAGGGGTGAAAACAACTTGCCTAATGAGATTTAAAAAAACAACGACCTCTTCTTTTGAGAAAGTGAGAACTCTTCCACATTATCATAAACGTCAAGTTGTCATGTTAAGACAATGGAGTCTGCAAACTAGAGACCAATGAGTTTATCCTGAATTCCTGGCAAAATTCCGGAACATATTATCAAAGAGACTGTTAGTGAACCTCTAGAAAAGGAAGTAGTGATCACAAAGAGACAGAATGGCTTCATTAAGAACAGGTTATATCAGACTGACCTCATTTCCTTTTTTATTGACAGGGTTATTAGACTACTACTGGGAACCAGGAGAATGCTGAATTCACCTAGATTTTAGCAAAACCTTTGACAGAGTCTCTCATGCACAAGATGTAGAGTTGGGGGTTAGATATCAACACAAGTCAGTGAATTCATTAAATGACCAGACTCAAAGAGTCATTAATGCGTCAGAGTTAACTTGGAAAGAAGAGTCTTCATTGGATGCCTCAGAGATCCGTGTGTGACCTTGTGTTAGTCAACACTTTTTGTCCCATTGGCTAAGTAAAAGTATAGATAACCACAAATTTGCATATAAAAAAAATCTCTGAGAGATAGCTAATACTTGGGTAGAAATAAGGATCCTAAAAGACTGAGAACATTATTGGCCTGAATATAATAAGATGAAATTTAATTATATCTGACTTCAGAAAACAACTTTCTAAGTACAAGATGGGCTTATAGCAAGTTGTTCTCCCCCCTGAAAAAGATCTGGGGGTCTTAATGGATTGAAAGCCCAACATCAGTCAGAAGAACCTAAAATAGTCAAAAAAGCTGATGCAATCTTGGACTGTATTCAGAAAGGCATAGTGTCCAGAATGGCAGGCTACGTGGCAAAAGGGATAGAGACATCTAGCTAGATCTGGGTTCAAATTCTGCCTTTGACACATACTGATAGGGGATACTAGGCAAGTCACTTAACTTCTCAGTGTCCCAGGTAGTTCTCTAAGGAAATTACAGATGAATTGCAAATTTGCATGAGGTCCCTTCAGTCTTGTCCTGAGGGAGAATTTTGCATAAGCTCTCGTGGACCATTTCCCTAAAAATCCACTTCACATTCAGTACAGCTCCTGTTTTAAGAAGCTCACATCTTTAACTTTTTCCTGTATTTCTTATCCCTGTATGTGAAATCTCTTCTTACATTTGCTGGAGTGAATAAGAACCAGAGGATCAAGGAAAGGAAACTGGAGGAAATTCAGATGAGGAAATCAGGGTTTGAACTTGCCTGGTAGTGGATATTGAACCCTGAGAAAGACAGAACAACATAAAAGCCCTGAGTTGCAGAATTACTTTTTGGACATTGACCCTCTGGGTGGAAAATCCAAGGGCAGATATCCTGTTAGCTGGGAACAATTGAGAGGAGGAACTGAGTCCTTTAGTTCTTCTGGCTTGCTTGCAGAAAGTGGGGCTGGGCTTGTATTGAGAAAGATCAAATGTCCTGGGAGAAAATACCTCACTGGGTACATTGGTATATTTAGTTTTTATACACTTCTAATGATTAAAGAGCTGTGTATAGTTAATTATGCCTTTATAAAGAACCTCCAATGAAATGCAGCCGGAATGCTTAAGTAGGACAAGGGTTGAACCATGATCTGGTTGGGTAAAGCCATACATAAACCAACCCTATACTACAAGAAGGAATCTGGGCCACCACTCCTGTGGGGCAGAGCCAGAAAGTTTGACTCATAAAAACTGTCATAGTGTCTGGGGCCCTGGAAGCTGTTGTTACTCCCCAGCTCCCTCTGGTGTTGGTGATGTGCATAACACATGAGAAAGAACATTTGATTGACAATTGACTGAGTAGGTCTGAGCATTGATGCTCCACAACACTCTGTGGCCTGAGGTAAGCAATTTGTTAAACTGAAAAGATTGATTGCCATCGCTATTCCCAAGGGACATTAGATTGTCTATACCGGGTCAAGTCCATCAGTCAATTTGAAAAAATCAGATGATACTGGATAGGCAATGTGGCACAGTGGAAAGAGAGAATTTATCTAGGGTCAAAGGACCTGTGTTCAAATCCTGTTTCTGCCACTTACCACTTAATGACCTTGGGCAAGTCCCTCAATGCCCACAGGCCTAGGTTTCTGCATCTGTAAAAGCTGGGGATTGGATTGGATGACCTCTGAGATTCTGTTGAGTTCTAATTTCATGATTCCATAGTAGTAGCACTTAAAACTAATTATCATTAACCCCATTTTACACAAAGAAAATAAGAATCAGAAAGGCAAGTGGCTTGTCCAGGGTCACACCCCTAATAAATATTAAAGCCAGGACCTGAGTTCAGGTTTTGTGACTCCAAGGCTGATGTTCTTCTGCTCATCGTGCTGCATCTCAAAAAAATGAACAAAGAAAGGAAGTGAAGAAGGAAGAAAAGAAGGAGGGAAGGAAGAAAAGAGCAGGGAGAAACAAAAGAAGGAAGAGAGAAAAAGAAAGAAAAAGATTTATATTGATTTATTATATCATATGGTTGGAACCTTGGCATTGCTTTTTCCTTATTTCAATGCAGAAGATCACAATGGTTTCAACAATGAAGCAAAATGGACTTTTCAGTTCAGCAGTGATCTGCTTTCAGATTACATTGGTACAACAAGAAGAACACTGACCTTTGAGTCAAAGAACCAGGTTTGAGTGTTACCTTTGTTGCTTACTTGTTGGAATGTGAATATTCAAATCTCTCATTAGCATTATTAAGCACCTGCTATGTTCCAGGAACTGTGCTAGGCCCTGGGGAAACAAATACAGTCTGTCAGTCAAGAAGTATTTATCAAGGACTTACTATGTGCCAGGCACTATGATATACAGAAAAAGGTAAAGACAGTCCCTGTCTTCAAGAAGCATTTATTCTCACAAGGAGATTACAAATAACTAGGTACATACAAGACATATAAGGAGTAACTACACCGATTTTCAGAGGGACAGATGCATCGCTGCTTCCAGGAGAAATTATTGAGAGCATTCTGTAGCTGACGAACTAAAATCGAAGCCGTGCTCTGGCTTTCAAAGAGAATGGGACTTGTGAGTTGCTCAGACAGCAGCTAAGAGGTAAAAGTCAGTCAATAAACATTCATTAAGTGCTTACTATGTGCTAAATGCTAGAGGAACTGTGCTAAGCACTGAAGTATTTAATTCAATTCATGCATAGTGAGTAGTACCACAAAGTGTCTCATGTTTTAAGTATTTGTTAATATCACTTATGAGTCTTTTGTGTCTTATTCATTTCTTTTGAGGTGGAGGAAATAAAATAACTCTCCTGTGTCTTATATCTAATAGTTTGTACAATGATTACTTTTCTAGAAGAAATTCTAGACATGAACTGTACCTATACTTAAAAGAGACTTTCCTTGGAACTCTGGGGAGAAGGAAAAATAAACCATGAAGTATAAGAAAAGCCTATTCCCCTCTCTTTTAATTGTCAGTCTCCTCTTGTGGGAAGGGGAACCTTGTGGGCCATGGGTTATATTATTTGCATCATTTTTTCTTTGACCAATTTAAGTATTCACTTAAAGTCTTCATTTGGTCTTTTGGTCACATCTTCATTTTATTGCCTTGTGTATGTAAATAATTTGCTGAATGTTTCTGCATTTATGAGTTCTTCATGTCTTAGCATATGATCAAGTTTTGTAAAGGTGCCATAAATGTTGAAAAATAGGCATATTCCTTTAGGTTCTCATTCAATAATTTCCAAAGGTCTATCAAGCTTAATTTTCTCTCATTCCATTTAGATCCTTAATTTCTTTCCTGAATATCTTTCTTTTTTAAAATATATTTTATTGATGCTTTTTATTTTTATATCACTGTCATTTCAAGATATATTTGCCTCAACCCTACCATACTCCAAAGTTAAATTTTTTCTTGTAACAAAAAACAAAACAAAACAAACAAAAAACTTTAATCTTTCTATTAAATTTGTCTAAGTCAGAAAAGGACATATTGAAGTCCTCAAAAGATAGTCTTCAAATTCAGTTAGTTTTTCCTTTAAGTACTTAAATACTATGTCATTTGGTTCATATACATATATGCATATGCATGTATATACTTAATACTTCATAATGTAGCTTTCCTGTTTGTCTCTCTTAACTACATCTATCTATTTTTACTGTTGTCTTGTCTGAAATCACAATTGCTGCTCCTGTTTATTTTTTTATTTATATGAGGCATAATAAATTCAACTTCTAATTCATTTAAATTTTGTATCAACCTTGATGTTTTAAATATTTCTTGTATACAGAGAATTGTCCTCTTTTGTTTTTCAATGTGTTCTGTGATCATCCTCCATTTTATGGGCAAGATCATTCGGTGGATATTAATGATTATTACTAAGTTAATTTTTTACCTCCATTACATGCTACTATAATATTTCTTTCTTTAAAAATTAGCCCTAGGAATCTTCAGTTTACATTGCATAAAACTACCTAATTTTCCTCACCCCACTCTTTTTCCCAACATAGATTCTTTTTAGGGTAATCAGACTTCCATAGTTATGGTTCATTTTTTTGAGGCCGTAGTTTCCCAAACTCCACCCTCTAATAGAGATATCTCTCATTCCTTTCCTAGTCCATGTAAGGACTTCTAGTATTTCTTTATTGTGTTAGGAAATTTGCTCATTTCCTTAATTTCTGTTAGTTTTTTTCCCCATGGGAGTTTTTTCTTTTCTCATATTTAGAGTTTTTTCTTTACTTGGTGCATTTCTAGCCATTTTGAGGTGAATTGGGGAGTTAGGTTTAGACAAACTCACCTCACCAAGTGGTATTTTTCAAGGAGTTGTCTTTTCTGGAAAGGAAAAAAAGTAACTACTGATAAATATCAAGAGATATGTATTACTTACCTTATCATTAGAAAAGTAAATTTTCCAAGTCCAATTATTTTCCAACTTATTAATAACTAGCATTTATATAATGCTCAAAAGTTTCCACATATAAGGTATATGTGTATATTGTATAAACATATACATGTGCATGACTTGCAGGTGGCAGGGAGAGATAGAATCTGAGATCTAATCTATCCATTCTTCCTCCAAGGGGCCTCCCTTTCCTCCTTTGTACACAGTAGAAGGGCTGTACCTACATCACCAGCAGTCTAGATGTGGGGAGAGGGTGAGCAGCATCCAGGATTACAGAAGTCAGGCAAGCTCTTCTTTGATCATCAAGAGGGAAAATGGGTTAGAAGTATATTTTTCTGGCACTCCTAAAGCATTTCTAATCCAAGGGTGTCATTCTAAGAAGTTCAGCATGAAAGCTACTTCACTGTAAAGGAGGAAGTGTGTCCTTTAAGTTATTCTCTACAGCTTAGTTCCTTCCACCAAGCATTGGTTACACAAAAGATCATCATGTAAAATGAAGAACAGTTAAACCCATCTATCCAAGCAAAATATTAAACAGAAGTTTGGGAAGTTATACAGATTAGAAGAGACCAAAGAAACACAAAAATAAAAGAACTCTTCAACTGAGAGTGAGATAAAGTACCTTAACTCAAACTAAGAAAGAGAGTGGTCTCTATGGAACATAACAGATACATACATCTGTTGTTTTGGGGCTCCAGTAGATCATTTAAGTTTGTACCTCATCTCTCATTTGTTATTATTATTTTATTTATCTTCAGTGTTCTACAATCACTTCCATATAACTTAGATTGTTTTTCCTCCCTCCCCCTTTTCCCCCTCTTCCCTCCCTGAGATGGCATACAGTTTTATATAGATTCTACACATATATTCCTATTAAATACATTTTTGCCTTAGTCACGTTGCATAGAAGAATTAAAATGAATTGGAGAAATCATAAAACAAACTAAAACCTAACACAAAAGAAAATGATCTGCTACATTCTGCAATCAAATTCCATAACTCTTTCTCTGGATGTAGAAAGCATTTTGCCTTAAAAGACCATTGGGAATTTTTTAAGTCCTTGCATTGCAATGAAATTCTAAGTCTACCAGAAAAAATCCTTGCACAACTGTGGTTGTTGCTGTGTACAGTGTTCTCCTGGTTCTGTTCCTTTCACTCAGCATCAGTTTATATAAGTCCTTCCAAGCCTCTCTGAAGTCTTCCTGTTCATCATTTCTTATAGCACAATAGTATTCCATTACATTCATATACCACAATTTATTCAGCCATTCTCCAATTGATGGACATCCCCTTGATTTTCAGTATTCGGCCACCACAAAGAGTGCTGCTATAAATATTTTTGTACATGTGGGAGTCTTTCCCATTTTTATGAT
>CM053770.1:543777359-543788497 GCA_028658325.1 Potorous gilbertii
ATATTTTTTGTAGCCCTTTGGGCATAGTTCCAAATTGCTCTCCAGAATTGTTGGAACAGCTCACAGCTCCACCACCAATGAATTAGTGTTCCAACTCTCTCATATCTTCTCTAACATTACCCTGTTTTGTCATGTTAACCAATCTGATAGGTGTGATGTGGCATCTCAGATTTGTTTTGATTTGTATCTCTCTAATCAATAGTGATTTAGAGCATTTTTTCATATGACTATAGATATCTTTAATTTCTTCCTCTGAAAACTGCCTGTTCATATCCTTTGACCATTTACCAATTGGGTGATGACTTGTATTCTTGTACATTTGACTCAGTTCTCTATATATTTTAGAAATGAGTACCTCATTTCTCTTGATAATTTCTCATGAGATCCTCTCTTGAAGTTTTCTAGAATGAATTGAGGTCCCTTACATAGGCACATAACATAGTGCTTGATATTCTTTCAGGCAATCAGGAGTTACATCTTGCTTTGAAAATGCCACATGCAGCACAGAGCTGTCCCTTCTTTACCTCATAGGGTAGAAATGAGTATTCCATATTATCTCATTTGACATTGTTAGCAAATTCTTTTTAAATTTATGCAGAACTTTGATTAAAGTCAAAAGACTTTTCCTGGCATACTTCTGCTAGATTAGAAGAAACATAAGATTACAGACTCTCAATTTCATACTGGCCCTGGATGTGAAATGTAACCATTAGTTTCTTTCACTTGCTTGTCAGATTCAGAAAGCACAAACTACCTCCCTACCCTTCATGTCTGGGTGGAAGATATTAATACTGTTAGTGGTTCTAAGGGATAGTGCAGGGTATGAGAAATGAAAAAAAGTAGGGTATCTGGAGTCAGAAGATTGGGTTCAAATCCCATCTCTGCTTACTTACCCACATGACCTTGGACAAGTCATTTAACTTCCCTGAGCATTTCTAAAATGAGGAGCATTGGTTTAGATGAACTCTCAGTTCCCTTCTGTCTCTAGATCTATGATATTACGTGCTAAATGAGGAGACCAAGATATTGGGAGAAAATCCAGAATTTGGGTCTTCTTGATGTTAGATATTTTAACTATGCTGAAGTGACATAAAAAGAAATCATTAAGTGTCTATATAACTGGAAAAGGAGGTAGGCTGATCCCATAGCAAAAATGAACAAGAACAGATGGACAGAGTGTATGCCCATGAAGTTTTAACAATCCTAGAGGAAGGCATCCAGATTGAAAGACCTATGGAAGATTTATGCAAAGATATGGACAAGAATTATAGAGGATGAGAAAAGAGGGACTGAATGGATTGCACCAGTGGAGGGGGTGCCCACATCAGTGAAATCATGGATCCTTCAAAGTACAGAAATACCAGAGAAAATATTCTGGTACATTCAGCCTTAAGTCAGCCAACTACACAGTTTACAGTTTATTATTCATCCAAGGAAAGACATAAATATGGAAATATCCCTCTAAAGAGAGAAAAGTAAGCACAAAAGCTGTGATGACTGGAATTTCATGTACTTTGGGGGTATTATGTTGGTCTGGATTGCTATTCTGCTCATTAAAAATAATAGACCACTAAAACAATATATTCCTTAAAAATTCTCAAATTTGAAAGAAAAACTCATTTTAGAATGCATGATAATTAAAATATTTTCTATATATAGGAGGTTATTTGATCTCACTTTGTTAAACAGCTCAATGAAGTTTTCTTGTGCTTATTTCATGAAGCTTGGCCTCCTTAAGCTCAGCCATTTTAGATGTTTCAGCATTCAGTGCAGCAAGGAAAATTTACCGCTTTAAATCTGGCTCACTACTAGATAGAGGCCAACATGTTAGATTTAGTACAACTGTAGAATTAATGTTTAAAACCCCCATGCTGCACAGTTGTCCCATATGCTGCATAAAAATGCTTCATAGTTTCTCACTCAAAAGCTGCTATATTAGGGTGCTGGTGGATTTTATGCCTTCAACTTGGTTAATGTTTTCATTTATATACAACACAGTTTTACACTGCATCAGTCAAACAATCTATTGCAAAATAATTTACAGCAAAATCATCATAAATTTATACAAAGTATTGATTTAGCATTAATTTTGAAACTGTGAAAGTCAATGAACCATAAATCTGCAGGTAAATTGGCGAAGCAAAAGACATAAATGACACCAAAAATTAGCCACTAGAGAGTTGCATGTGTTGCCGACACTCTTTTAAAGATAGCTACATGAGAGAAATATATTGGAGGAAGCTCTGTAAATTGTAAAATTAGTAACATAAAATAATATAATGCCCAGACTCTCTCAATAAAATAGTGAAGAAAACCACACAAGAATCTGGTTCATCATTTCAGTGCACTGTAAGTGAAGGGATTGCCTCATTTTTCTGCAACCAAAGGGTTTTGGGGAGTGCTAGACCACATCTGAGATATTGTAGGAACCAACCTGTGGGTCGTGGACCCAGGGGGATGTTGTTAGAGGTTCCTATCTAGTCACATATTTTATTAAAGGATGGGTCCTAATAACACAACTGTTATCATTTTGGAGTTTTCATACTTGGAGAGGAAGCGTGGCAAAGTGCATAGAATGGTGAATTGGAGTTCAAAGGTCTTAGATTTAAATCCTGTAGCCCAATTACCCAGACTTATCAACCTTGGTGGCACCCTGGACTCCTTACTCATGTATCCAGTCTGTTGCCAACTCTGATCATTTCTACTTCCACAACATCTCTTGAATATGTCCTTTTTTCTCCATTCATATAGTCACAGTCGAGGTTCAGGTTCTCATTACATCTTGCACTGATTTTTATATTACCACTTAAATTATTCCCTCTTGATTTTACTTCCATCCATCCACATACAAGATATACATACACAGATATATATGTGTATGTATATATTTGTGTGTGTGTGTGTACACACACACACACACACACATTTGTGTCTAATGGAAGCCATCTTTAGGGTGAGGAGCTTGAGGTAGGGAAAAAAAGAAAAAAGAAATTTACATAATAACTTTGTATTTAAAAGGAAGAGGAAGTTGTCCTTAGAAGATCTGCAGTTTCCTGTGCAATCATCTTTTAAAAAAAAAATTATACTGTGTCATGGGAATGTTTGTTTTATTCCACAAATTAAAAATCAAATAAATAAAATTAAACAAGTCTCTCCCCACTGTAATCCATCCTTTACTTGGCTACCAAGGTGATTTTTCTAAGTGCAGAGGTGATTACATCAACCCTTCTTCCTTCAAGGAACTTTATCATTCCCTGTTGCTTTTGGAATCAAATATGAAATCCTCTGCTTAGCGTTAAATTCTTTTCATAACCTGGACTCTTCCTTTGGTTATTCAGTTGTTTTTCAATTGTGTCCGACACTTTGTGACCCTATTTGGAGGTTTTCTTGGCAGAAAAAATTGGCATAGTTTAGCACTTCTTTCTCTAGTTCATTTTACATCTGAGGAAACTGAGGCAAATAGGGTTAAATGACTTGCCCAGGGTCACACATCTGGTAAATGTCAGAGGTCAGATTTGAACTCCGAAAGATGAGGGCACTCTATCCAATGTGCTATTTAACTCTTTGGATTCTTCTTACCTCTCCAGTATTCTTATCCTAACTACCCTCCACACACTCTAAGATGCAGACTCATCAGCCTCTTCAAACCCAACACTCATGTACTGTCTCTGTGCTTTTTTTTTTTACTGGTTGTTACCCAAACCTGGAAGTCTCTGCTCCTCACCCATGCATCTTGGTTTCCTTGGCTTCAAGACTTAGCTCAAATATTTTTGTCTGCATCAGAAGCTTTTTCTGGTCCCTCTAGCTGCTGGTTACCTTCTACCCATAATCTTTTCCTATATCCATCTAAATATATATGTATGTATGGATATACACACATATACATTAGTAATAGTAATACTGATACTAATATACATTATGTATACATATATACCGATATATTACTATATTTATACAAAGTATATAAAATGTATATATACATACATACAATGTATATATGTATGTCTGTATCTGTATCCATGCCTAGTTATTTACAAGCTGTTTCCTCCATTAGAAAGTAAGCTCCTAAAGGCAGGGACTGTCTTTTCCTTTCTTCATATCTCAAATTCTTTGCATAGTGACAAACACATAGTAAGAACTTAATAAATTATTGTTTACTTGAATGCTAATTGACTTTATTTTTTTAAATTTATTTATTTATTTTTAGTTTTCAACATTCACTTTTAAAAATGAATTATTGAATTCTGAGTCTCAGTTTCTTCGTCTATAAAATGTGATGAATACTTCACGGGGTTGTTGTGGGACTCAAGTGAGATAATTTATGTGAAAGTGCTTTGCAAACTTAAAGCACTGTGTATATGCCAATTATTTTTAAAAATTATTATTGTTCTAGAAAAGGTAGAAAACTACTGGTGTATGCTAATCCTTCAAATTTTATATCTGCCTATTTATATGTGTGAATATTTTGTGTAAGCTGCATAATATATGTAGCTTTGTTGACTGTAACTATGACATTTGTTTAAAAGTTATGTGTGAAATTTTGTGTGTATTCTGCAATACTCGGTATATTTCTTGTAAACTTTGCAGTGTAAATAGTTCAAATTGTCCTGTATTTTTTTCTCAATCTTATAGAAAGGCAGAGTGACATTATATTAATTATCCAGCAAGGGAATATAGTAACTAATTTATCCATTAGGTGGCACTTTACTCAAGCCGCCAGCCTAGTACCAATCAATTTCTTGGAGTACTAGCGTAAGGACAGCTTCTCACACCGCTGCACTCCCCAGCTCTGAGTGCTTGGGAAGTTAAAAACCCACACTCTCTCAGTTCTGAACTTAAAGTAGGGAATAGTATGTAATATTTCCTCTAAATTAAAAAAAAAAAATGGAAACCTATGCATAGTTCCACTCCTGCCCCATGGCTAGAACCTCTCCTTTTTGTTGAACAACATTCCCTTCCCTTCCTACCACATATTCAAAGGACATAGGCAATCAACATATGTAGCCACATACTTTATTAGATGCAGTGAAAATGAAAGAAAAAAATGTTGAGTTTCTATGCAGATGCCTCTACCCAGTTGTCTCCCAAACTCCTCCAAATTACTTCATTCTTCATCTGCTATGGGGGGATTTCCAAACTGTAATGAGGGAGAAGGGAAGTGTATCCAAGACCTCAGCTGAAGTATTCAGAAATATACAAAAGGAAACTATTTTTTCTTCTGTATTACCAACCAATGGGGCTTTTGGTCAGTGTCAGTTCCTGCCACTCCAGGCCCACCTCCATTACACTAAAGTTCCATGGTCTGGGTTTCCAGGTGCAGATTTTCAGATACTTAGCCTATGTGCTTGAAAATTCCTTCACTTGTTCTCACCACTGGCAGACAGTCTTGTAATAGCACATGGCCTCCAGGCTTGAAAGTTAAGGAGATTGTGTTGGCTTTCCATTCTAAGAGTCTTGGTCTTCCAAGGACAAAGCAAAGTGGTACTACTAGACTTATATGCCTACATATAATTTTTATCCCTCTTCTGGTCTCTCAACAGGCTTTCTGCCAGAATCCTAAGGAGATAAAATTGGTGATCATCCCAAGTCAAACTCCTGGTGGAGGGGGGGAGAATGATAACCTGTTTTACCACTCTCTTTCTTTCTGATTCATCATCATTACCGGTATCATCACCCCAGGGTCAGGGAAAAATAATAATTTCAAAGAGAAAAAGGGCCTGGTTTAGACACATAGGTTAAGGAAGAACATGAGCAAAGGTTGTATTCTCCATTCATTATAGCCTTTTTTGGAGAGGCTGTGTGGTAGAGTGAAAAGACTTCATGTCAGTAGATCTGGGTTCAAACCCCAGTTCTGACTTGTGCAAGGTCTGTGACCTCATGCAGGTCACTTCACCTGTTTGAGACTCCATTTCTTCATTTGTAAAATGAGAGTACTAATATTTACAATTCAAGAGTGTTGTTGTGAGGAGAAGGTTTTGGAAATCCCGTGCTACAGAAATGTGAACTATTATTTGTCTGGGTGATTTGATTCGGTTGAATAAAGAATAGCAATAATTACAATGAAGTCTTGGTTATTTGTTCAGTCCTCATAAAGACTGGGAAAAAAATCTTTTTCTACTACTGTGGAGCATAATTCACATAGCTAATCCAATCTAACAAGTATTTATTAAACACCTACTACTGCCCAACCCAAGGCAATCAAGACAGTCATTGGATTAGTGGGAAAAAAACCCAAAATCATCATCCCTACTACTCAGAAAAACTCAAATAAAATAGCATCATTTTGTCATTTCTAATTGATGATTGCCTCTGCACAGGCTATCTCCCTATGTCTGAAATGTTCTCTCAACTCATTGATGGCTCTTTGGAATCCCTCTATTCACTCAAGACTTGGTTCAAGTGCCACCTCCTACCCAAGACCTGGTGTAAGCCCAACCTGACTCAAGCTGGTGTGGTGCTTTAAGTTCCAAATTGCAAGGATATAAAATATTCATAGACCTTCTAATAGTTAACAAAAGGAAGCTTACTTATCCAAAACAGGGAAAGGATACTCGGCAAGGACACAGCATAGATTTCAGTTAGGTATAGTTTTTCTGACTACGTATTAGCAATGCTTATCTACTGAAGGAGGAACTATTCTTTCCTCTTTTTGGGTTGTCTCTTAGTTCCCTAGGAAGCCAAATCAATGGTCTGAGACTAAGTTAAGTCCTTTGAAGAAGTAAATCTCAAGTAGTTTGAGGACCTTTTAAGGAAAACAAGTCTGATGTATATAAGTGGGGTGCTGGAGCCTGCTCTTAACCAGAGTCAAGCGTTAAAATTTTAGTGTGAGCATTGGCATTTAAGAAATCAGCAAAGCAACACGTCAGGGCTTGATTGATCGTTTTGTTTCTTATCTATACTTAAGAAAGTAGTGGAGAAAATACCAGTAATGTAGATTCAAATTAAAAACGTGTTTTTCCTCCTGAAGGGCCAATATTAAACGTTTACCAATATGCTCCTGACTGTAAGGCAACATTACTCCTACTATACCCCACCTCCCAGTTCTTCATACTCTTCATCCAATACCCAAAATTTCTTCATAGATATTTTATAATCTAGTTATTTGCTTACAAATTGTTCCCTCTTCATAGAATGTTAGCTTCTTGAGAGCCAGAACTGCTTTTGTATCTTTTTTTTGTCTTTGATTGTTTAATTAAATTGAATTGGATTCTATAGGTGTTGTTAGCATATCAAAAATTGTGTTTGGATCTTGACAAGTGAGAAATTGTATTTAATAATTTGCATTTTATTGTATTTCACCTGCACATACATCTATTTTTTTCTCCTCCAGTCCATCTCTTTTAGACATACCCTGATGGGACATACCAGGACATCATTTGTTCATAATCAAGGATGCAAAAGTCTCTTAAAGTCCCATGAAACCTGCCAGTAACCATAGGAGGTCTAAAAGAAAGACACCTTTGTCCTCCTCCCTTGAACTTCTCTGTTGTTTCAGGAAACAGACTTGAAACTATTAAATCCACTACCTTGGACACTTACTGCCTTAGGACATTACCCAAGACAGCAAGCAAATCCATCTCCAACCTTGTTGCTGGCAGCTGAGAGAATAAGAGAAGTAAAGATAGACATATCTGCAGAGTACTTTGCAGTTGTCAAAACTCTTTATCTGGGTTGATTCTCACAACAGCTCCAGGAAAGTATTACTGTCACGATTTTATAGACGAAGAAACAGAAAGGTGAAATAAATGACTTGTCCAAGGTCACAAAGCTTGTCAGTTGTGGACTCAGGACTATCACCCATATCTCCCAACTCTAAGACCTGTGCTTTCTTTACTATGCTAGGTGTATGGGAAGTAGATGCTGATTGACTCCTCTCTTTTAGTTGCTGCCAACAGGACTGACTGGGAAATGGAGACAGTGACACAGTGCTTATTACAGATTCTTCAGGGTTGGCAATTGACCATAGTTAAGAGGTCAGGTGGGAAACAGACTATCTCTAGGGAAGTGAAAGAGGGATGGACAGGCTTCAGAGGAGGCTGAAGGAAATAAAAACAGCCAGAAAAGTTAAATATGACTCAGAAACAAATATTTTGATACTTCCATGGATCTGTGATCTCTTTGACATGAATACTCCTTTCTTCCACTAATTCAAATCACAACCCATCCAGGCCCTTTCATTCTATATAACTCTCACTCACCTATCCATGTAACATCTATCTATCTGTCTGTCTATCTGTTCATCTATTTATTTTTATCTATTATCTGTTAATTTATTTTTCCATTCATTCATTTATCCATTTGTCTCTATTATCTATCTCTGTCATTCAATTTTTAATATATCTGTTTATTTATTGTCAAATCTGTGATTTCATTTGAATAGGGAATTTCCAGAACAGAAATGTTCTCTCCCAATGAAGACTGGTAGGCACCTGATGGGAAGTTTGTAGCCTTAAGGAAGTTTCCTGGGGCCGTAAGAGGTTGTATGAGTTGCCCAGGTTCACACAGCCAGTACGTATTGAAAGGTCTTGAATTCCTGTCTGCCTAAATCCCTACTATGGTCACAGCTGCCTCTTGTGTCTATATCTCCTCAAAAGGCCTACATTTAGTTCTCAACATTGTACCATTCATGTTCCACGGATGCTTAGGTACCAGTGAAGCATGGTGCTATCCATTGGTTTTTACTTGCTCTCTTCGTATAAGCAGGCTGCATTCTTTTCTGGCCATATATTTCTTTCCGATGACATTCTTTATACTGTCTCTCTTTTGTGATTCTTGGTTGGCAATAGTGTCACAGCCTACTTACTCCCAGCACGCATCTTTCTGTTGTCCATACCTTCCCAGCAAGAGAATGTACTTTCAATCTAGAAGACACAGAAATTGAAACTTACGGCTCTCATGGAAGATGGTGAAATAAACCAGAAATGCTAGCGCGCACTCACACACACACACACACACACACACACACACACTATTAGCATGCTGATCCTTGATGTGTGGGGATGGAAAAAATCATATTCACTGAGTACAAAATACTGAATTTATTTTTGCTACATCCTTCCTTCCAGGTTATGAATGGAGTGATCTTCACATTTTGTGATCTTTCAGTGGTGCCTCACAAATAAATTACAATTTGTTTAAATTTTGGAACCTGTTGTCCATTTACCAAAAAATACTTTGATTTTCCATAGTGTTAAAATTAGCAAAGACCTTAGATCATTTCTTTCAATTCCTTCATTTCAAAGAGGAGAAAAACAGAGTCCTAGAGAGATGACTCTCCTAAGGTTAAAGAAGTCTGGACTCAAACTCTAGGTCTCTGGAGCTTTTGTCTGCTTAGTTGGAAATCAAATACAAAAATTTAAAATCAACAATCTTTTGATGTAATTGGTCTGTTTATAATCTAGTTAAAAATCGGTGAATACAACAATTCCTCTGTCCTTTCTCTTCTTTAATCTTTGCCATTTTAGCTGTTATAGCAATGGGCTATTCAGAGGGTGTTCATTAGCCTGAAACAATCTTGCAAATAACTTGACCACATGACCTGTAGTATATAATAATCCAAGTCAGGTGTGTAGCATCTTTATATGTGTAGATTCTTTACTGATTCAGTGTCTTCCAGGGGAAAGGACAACTGAAAAAAAGATTTGTAGGTCAATGAATGTCTCAGTCATGCAAACAAAGACATTCTAAAATATATTAGAATTGCAACATACCGGTACAATTTACAGTAGTAAATCTGCCAGTGAGTGTAGGGAATAGGATTTGTTCCAAGAAATATGGATTTCCTCATTAACTTTTCATTTCCTGATTTAAAAAAAAAACAAGCTAAAAAATGATAAAAACTGAAGGAAACAATAGAAAACTAGTTCAATATTAAGACCATACATATATTCTGTAACTGTTTA
Organism: Potorous gilbertii; assembly: GCA_028658325.1. Taxonomy (NCBI): domain Eukaryota; kingdom Metazoa; phylum Chordata; class Mammalia; order Diprotodontia; family Potoroidae; genus Potorous; species Potorous gilbertii. The sequence goes on from CM053770.1 coordinate 543,787,262, forward strand.
GACTTGTTCGCATCATCTTTGACAGGAAGCTCAGATGCTTTTGAAGTTGTTTATCAGGTTTTGCATCAAGAGAAACATTTTACGAGTTCGTAGAGTCATAGTTTGGGTGATGAGATTCTCACTCTACCTGCAAGTCAGCTACATGATTTAAAAAAAAATTTAAAAAAAAGTTTCATTGATATCTTTTTGTTTTGACATCATAGTCATTTCTGAATATACCCTTGCCCCCTTCCAGGGGGAGTTTTCTCTTATAACAAAGAAAAAAAACAGTTAAACACAATCAATCAATACATCAATCTTGTCCTGATGACACAGAAAACATTCCATCCCATGAGCCTCTAGTTCTCCAACGAAAGGCGGGGTGGTATAGCCCCTCTGGTCCAAATTCAGTCATTATAATCACATAGTATTCTGTTTTGTTGTATTGTTCTTTTCATTTACAGATTTCATTGTTACAGATATTGTGCATATTGTTTTGATGGATTAGCTTACTTCACTCTGCATTTAGTTCATTTAGGTGCTCCAATGTTTCTCTGAGTTTCTTGTATTTGTCATTTTCATGACACAGTAATATTCCATTACATTCATATGCCACAATTTTTTTTTAGCCTCCTTCACCAAATGATGAGCGTCCATTTAATTTTTCATTCTTTGCCATCTCAGAAAGTACTTCTGTGAATATCTTGGTATGAATGAGACCTTTCCTTATATCTGCCCTCCCTTGGGATATTGCTCTAGTAGTAGGATATCTAGATCAAAGGATATGAACATTTTAATTACCTTTTAAGCACAATTCCAAATTGTTCTTCAGAATGGTTAGATCAGTTCACAGCTTTACCAATAGTGTATTTTTCTTCCAATAAGGTCTCTAACACTGATTATTTCTCTTATGTGATCCAGTTTTGACTGTGTAAGATGAAGCATCAGAGTTGCTTTAATTTTCTCTTATTATTAGTGATTTAGAGCATTTTATATGGTTGCTAATAGTTTGTACTTCTGCTTTTGAAGATTGTTCATATCCTTTGACCACTTATTGAGAATGATTCTTGGCTTTACAAGTTTATATTACTGTCCTAAATGTCTTGGAAATCAGACTTTTTCTTTTTTTTTTCTTTTTTAAAATAAATTTATTTAACTTTTTACATTCATTTTCACAAGATTTTGGGTTCCAGAATTTTCTCCCCATTTGTCCCCTCCCCACTCCCCAATACACTGGACATTCTAATTACCCATATC
>CM053770.1:543788997-543877649 GCA_028658325.1 Potorous gilbertii
TCTAATTTTGAGAGAACTATTTTCTTCAGTGAGCTTTTGCACCTCTTTTTCCACTTGGCTAATTCTGCTTTTGAAAGCATTCTTCTCCTCATTGGCTTTTTGAACCTCTTTTGCCAATTGAGTTAGCCTATTTTTCAAGGTGTTATTTTCTTCAGCATTTTTTGGGCCTCCTTTATTAAGGTATTGACCCGTTTTTCATGCTTTTCTTGCATCTCTCTCATTTCTCTTCCCAGTTTTTCCTCCACCTGTCTAACTTGATTTTCAAAATCCTTTTTGAACTCCTCCATGGCCTGACCCATGGGGTATCTATTTCAGATATTTGAGATACAGAGGCCTTGACTCCTATGGTAAGCAGACCTCTTCGTCGTCGTCAGAGAGGAATGGGGGAATCATCTTCTCAAGAAAATAACCTTCTATGGTCTTAGTTTTTTTCCCTTTTCTGGGCATTTTCCCAGCCAGTTACTTACTTCTGAGAGTCCTCTCCACCCCCTGGCCTAGGTCTGCCCAGCTAGTGCTTGGGGTCTGAGATTCAAATGCTCCCAGCCAGTTACTTGACTTCTGAGAGTCCTCTTCACCCCAGCCTAGGTCCCCCCAGCTAGTGCTTGGGGTCTGAGATTCAAATGCTGCTCCCCAGCCTCAGGGCTTTTAGCGGCAGGACTGACTGCTCTTCAATGGGAGCTTATCTGCTGGTGCTCAGGTGGGGGCAGGGCCGCCTCTCAGGCTCAGTTCCCTCAGGGGTTTTATGCAGAGATCTTTTGTAATGGAGCTTCTGCTGAGCTCCTGTCTGCTATGGGAGCCTCTGGCCTCAGCTGCCTCTGCCTCTGCCGTGTTGGCTGCCTCCCGAGGGGGTCCAAGTCCCGGAGATACCCTGCTCCCCTCTCAGCCTGTCTCTCTCACTGACCTGTGCATCTGTGGGTGGAGGGACCTTTGCTGCTGCCGGAGATTACATTCCCTGAAGCCTGCTTGGATCTGCTCACTCCTCTCAGTGCCTCGAGGCCGGGGCAGGGCAGGGGAGGGCTCCGCAGGGCAGGGCTCCACTCCAGTCCGGGGCGCGATGGACCCCTGGGGTCGGTTTTTCAGGGCTCTCTGCAACGGAAATCTCCTTCACTGTGTTTCTGCGTGGCTTCCACTGTTCCAGAATTTGTCAGGAGTTCTTTTTAGAGGAAATCCATGGGCTGTGGGTTCGGAGCTAGCAAATGTGAGTCTTTCTACTCCACCATCTTGGCTCCGCCCCCAGACTTTTTCTTAGGGATGTTGGATGCAGAAGATTTTTTCCCAATCAATAGTTTTCACTTTTCATTTTAGAAGCATTAATTTGGTTTATATAGGTCATATATTGCTTTCTGGGCTACCTGGGATAGTCTCCCATACCTACTCTACACATTCAAGTCCTAACCACCTTTAAAGTCCATCTTTTCCAAGAAGTTTTAACTACCCTAGCCCTCATTAGTTTTTCCTTTCTCTGAACTTATAGATCAAAGTTGGCAGTTAAATGTTTCCTTGTATTCTTTACTATGGTTTAATGGTCTCATCTATCTAGACTGTAAGTTCTTTGGGAACAAAAATCACATAGAATACTTTTCTGTCTCACCCATAATGGGAATAATTTTGTGTATGTCTTTTTATCCCTCGTATATATCAGGATGCCTGACACACAATAGGCATTTAATAAATACTTGCTGATTGTCCATTTTATCTTTTGTGATCTTCTTGCTCTCCTCTATCCTTTGTTTGATTAAGTCCTCATGTATCTTTTGTTTGCTTTTTCTATGTTAATTACTGTTTCATTGGATGAATTTAAAATTTCCATCTTTTAACATTTATTTATCATTTTGGTATACTCTAATAGCACATGGTCCATTTTTGTAAAGTACCACATGAATGCTGTGATATATGTATATATAGTCTTTAGTGTTTTTATTCAAAGAGTGCCATAGTCCTTTTAAATCAAATTTCTTCAACAGTCTGCTAGTTGTATATGTTTTATTGGATTTATCCAATTCTGAAAAAGGGATATTAAAATTTCCTGTAATTATGTTACTATCCATGTCTTTTTGCAATCCAATTAACTTTTTAAAAATGAATTAAGATGCCATAACATTTGGTATATATAGGTTAAATAATAATATTATGTCATTGATTGTAGTAGGTTTAGGTATGATATAATTTATCTCTAGCTGTCCTCACGCTGAATTTTTATTTTTGTTTTTTTCTAATATCATGATTATTCTAAATTTTTTGAAGTTGGATACACAGTAAATATTATTCCAGTTTATCATTTTCATAGTGATTATATATATTTTTAGATGTGTTTTTAGTATGCAGCAAGTCATTGGATTTCTTTTCTTATCCATTCTGCCATTCTCTAATTTTGATTTAAAAAAAACCATTCACATTTAAGGTCATGACTGTTGAGTTTGTATTTTTCTCTCATTTTAATCTTTATACTCTTCCTCTTTTAAGTCAGCACTTTGTTCCTATTATTAGCTTTGTTTATACTTTTGGTTCTAGTTTATTCTCATAGACTCTCCCCACGTCTTCTGCTTACCTGCCCTATCCCAAGTTTCCTAGATCTATTTAAAATTGTTCATTTCTTTTTCATTCTGTTTTTACCTGTTTTGGACTGTTTTTGACCCTTCTTTCCCCTGATCCAGATTAGCAGGTGGGTGAAAATCCTCTTTCCCCATCCTCATCTAATTTCTTACCTTAGGTAATAGATTTTTTTTTGCAGTATCTTTTCCTAAGAAGTTTTCATTTCCTTTGTCCTCTTCTTTATCTACATTTACCTCTATTCTTTTCTGAATTCTCTTTTGCTGTTCATGGGCTATACTCTTGTGTGTTCCTTCTTTTTTCTTTCTATGCCCCTTATGGCAGAACATTGGATAATCATATTTAAATTTTCTTCTATTCCCTTTCTGTTTATGAATTTGTATATATTCCTTCATTATTCTTTCCTGTACTTATTTATTTTATGTTTTGTTTTGTTCTTAATGGAACCTTTTTCTGTTGTATCTCATTCCTAGGGATATGAATTCATTAAATAAACAGTAAAGTATTCTGGAAATCATTCTTTATCCTGAGTTATGAAACCCACTCCTACCCATTAAGACCAGTCTATACTAACTTTGGATCTATCCCTGGATACCCATACACCTCCTGTCTTTGATTGTGCAGTTCAAGGGAGAAGGTGGTCTCTTATTATGCCCATTCCCCCTCACCTTGCTATTAAAGCCTCTGTCTGTCATCATAGATTAGCACCACCCTACCCGAGGCACAGTTACAGGAAGGGTCTTTAATAGCACTCTCTCATTTCCCCTTCTAGGCTGTGACATACCTTTTATTCTACCTCCATCCCAGTTATTATGACCTTTTTTAAAAAAATTATTACTTGTTTTTCCTTTCAACACCCATGGAAGAGCTGGGGATATGAGGATGAATGGACACTCTTAAGTATAAACCTCAGTGTGGGTTTATCTTCTTGGAAACTAGACTTAGACTTTCTCTCTTAGATTTATTTTTGTTTTCTTAACAGCTTGTCTTACATTTCCCTCACTATTAGCCATTCCCTCTTCCATTATTGGGCTGCACCCATGTAAATCCATGTAACTCAATGGCTTCAGCCTTTTGGAGTTAGGGAGTGTCCTTGCCCAAACTCAACACCAAAGGCAGAAAACTAACCTCAGGTTAGGATGTGCAGGAGCTACCTTGTACTGCCTGGAGAGTCAATTATTAAATTTTTATTGTGAGCATTTACACCTCAGAAATTGGCAAAGGTCACAAATTCGGGTTCGATTTATTGTTTTGTTGATTGTCTAGACTTAAGAAAGTAACAGTGCAAATGTTAGTAATACAGATTAAATTTAAAACTCTATTATGCATACATTCCCCCCACCCCCACCCCAGGGAGCCAGTTGTTAATCATTTACTGCTGCACTCTATTTTGGCTCTCCTTTCTTTGGGGCAAGAAAGCCCCTTCCCTCTAGTGTTTTTTCTGCTGCTTCATCTTCTACCCCCTTCTCCAATAGTTGTACTCCCTTTTTGAAATGAGGCTGGGTAGAATCAAGGGTTTTTTGCCTCTTCTGTGGGGGTGGAAGGTTTCAGATTGAGTCAGCAGGACCCTGAAATTGGAGCTTCTGAGTGTGCTTGTGCTGACTAAACCGAATCAGGAGCTGGGGGGAGGAGGATGAATGGACACTTTGAATACTTCAGTTCTACAATGTAATTCCAAAACCTGGTACAATGTTTCTGTCTTCTTTCTGTCTTACCTTATTGATTTGGCTTTTTAAAATAGCATTTTATTTTCTAATTTTATATATACATACACACACACACACACACATAACAATTTGATACAGGTTATATATGTGTAGTCATGTAAAACATTTCTATATTAGTCATGTTGTAAAAGAAGAAACAGACCAAAAGAAAAAAAATGACAAAAATAAAGAATGTGAAAATAGTCTGCTTTGATCTGCATTCAGAGTGCATCAGTTCTTTCTCTGGATGCGGATAGCATTTTTCCTCATGAGTCCTTCAGAATTGTCTGGAATCATTGTATTGCTGGGAATAGATAGGGTTTTAATTACTACAGATTTGACACAATTCCCTCTTTGTAGTTTTTTAGTTTGGGAAATTATCTAGAAAATAGCCATTCTGCCATCTTGATGATCATGTGACCCTTCTCAACCATGCATAATCTTTTAGGTAGACTCCACTGTATATTTGATAATGCAAATAAGAAAACTTCTAATATTCTTTAATATCTTTTAATAGATTCATAACTCATCAGAACCAGCATGGCTTAGAAGGTAAAGGGAGTTAGGAAGACCAAGTTTCAAATCCTGCTTCGGACACATACTGTCTGTGTCACTCTGGGCAAGTCATTTAACTCCTTAATGTCTCAGAAAGTGCTCTAAGTTTTTAAATGACAGCTCAGCTATCAGCATAAGGAATTCCCCCTCTCCTCACCAGTTCCCCACAGCAAAAAAATTACAGGTCCAGGTGAAAGGAAGACAGAGATAGAGGCAGACAGAGAGAGAGAGACAGAGAGTGATAGAGACAGAGACAGAGAGAAAGAGAGAGAGGAAGGAAGAAAGAAAGAAAGAGCTTAAAAGTAATTGAGTCAGGCTGTCTTGCCTCTAGGCAAAACTATAATGAAGTCATCTGAGATAGCGAATGATCCATCCTATTTTAAAATACACCAAGTAAAAGTTTATAGATTGGACTGGCGGGAAAGAGAGAGCAGTTAATAAGTTATCTGCAATTATCTAAGGAAGAGGTGAAGAATTGAGCTCTTGTGGTGTCAGTGACAGAAAAAGAGACAGAATTGAAATACAGTGTAGACAGTGAAGATCAAGAGTGGGGGAGGGAACTAGAGTCTTCTCCTGAATTTCTAGTAACCCATTATTTTGCCAATATTTAATTGCTACTGATATCTGCTTTGGTATTTGGGAAATGAATCCGAACAAAAAATTAGTGAGAAGATAACTTCCTCTTCCCTCATGAAAAGCTTTAGATTCTGGAACAATGCTAAATTTTACAGTCTGATAAGCTTGCTACTGCACTATTGTCTATAAACCCTGAATATCTAGCTAGATGACTATTACAACAATAACAACAACAACTCATATTTATATAATTCTTGACATCCTGAAAAGTGCTTTCTTCACAACAACATTATGAGGTAGGCAGTGCAAGTATCATCATACCCATTTCACATGCAAATCTCTTCTGGAATATGGTCTGTGTGATGGTAACCATGGAGATGCGGATGCTTTCTCAGGATTCCATTGGCCAGTGAGGTCATGAACTAGGTGATATCTGGGATAGTTGGAAAAGGATTTGGGGATGAAAAAGGAGAAAAGGACTAAGGTCAAGAGAATGAGAGTCAGGAGCATCCTTTGCTTTTGAAATGACATGGACATTATAGAGCAGAGTTTCTTTGCCCCTCTCCTCTACTATGATAGTTCCTGTTCGAAGTATGCTGGCAGTTGGTACTGACAGCAGACAAGGTTGTTGTCACACAGGCAGGCTGTAATAGATAGGACTGTGGTTAATGAGGTTCTTCCCCCATCCATCTTGGAGCAACTCCTTTGAAATTCCATTGCTGTCCTCCCTGCAAGGAGGAAAGATAGAACTTGAAGTGGGGAACCTGCCCTTGTTTCTGTGGTCAGAAGCTTTTTGCAATGGCTACAGTAATTTATTTCTAATCAACTTTACTGGCCATCCCTTCCTGCTTTTCCTCCCTCTGTGCTTTTGGTCTATCCCTTCTCTCTATTTTCTACTTCATGGCTAGATAAAGGAGAGACATGTTCACATTTGTTTGTGTGTATTATTATTTGGGTCATTGAAGTGGGAAGCATATATAGTCTGGACAATATGGTAGAAACATTCAACATCTGCCAAAGGTGATGATAAGCAGGGAAAGATTATGAACCCAACAAGGATCATAAATTTTCTCCCTAACTATGTAGTAAGTTATTTGAGAGTGATAGGAGTATCTTTTTAAAAAATTCAGTTCCCTCCTGCATTCTTCATTTAGTGTAAATTATCCCTTGAGTAAGATTATTAGTGAGTCAAGAGCTCAGGATGAAAGAGGACAAAGAGAGAAGCTGGTTCTGGAGGAATCTCTGAATTCCTCCCTATTCCTTTCCCCTGATTCATTGGATCATATGAGGTTATCTTACCATAGCACACTCTGGTACATGGAGAGCACCAGACTTCACCCATCACATGAGTGTTGCATAGAAAGAGCTGATCGCCTGAGCTGAACTCTCTGTCTATGTTATGTCTGTATTACATGCACTAAAGAAATAGGCGGAGAAATGTTAAGTGACTTTCCCAAGGTCACATAGCTAGTAAATCTCAAAGGAGGGATTTAAATCTGAGTTTAAATCCAGTGCTATGTCCACTAGTCCACAACCATCCAGTATAGATCTTGTCAGCATTTCTTCTTTTCAACTCCCAGGACCCACAGAAGTGTTTTGGAAATACTGGGATCGATGAATTGAAAGCAGGGAGAACTCTGTATCAATACATTATTCATTCCTAGCCTTGCAGAACTCACCTTGGATGAACACAGCGCATGCACATATGAACAGGAGAGGGAGGAAGAAGAGGGAAAGAATGTTAGACCAGATAATTTTAAAGGCTCCTTTTAGCTCTATAAATCCCATAATTCTCTGTTTCCATGATTGTATCATACCAGTCTGTGATTTTTTTTTTTATTTTGGTGGCAAGCAGGGCTAAGTAACTTGCCCAGGGCCCAGCTAGTAAGTATCTGAAACTGCATTTGAACTCAGACCTTCATGACCCCAGGACTGGTGTTCTATCCGCTATACTATGTAGCTGCCCCAAAATGGGATACTACTTTCTTCAAAACAAAGCAAAAAACAGAGAAAAACCTGCAAACAAGAAGTGTTGAAAACTTACTTTTGCCCATTGATCCCTTTCTAGTGTTCTATCAGTCATTAAGAATGTATCAAGTTCCTTTTAGGTTCCTAAATTATCTATATGTCCTATTTCGACTTGTGGCAAACTGACCAGGAATTAGGTTCCATGTGAAATGTGTTGGGTTTCTCACAAACACCCAGGATAATAAAAAACAAATGGACTGTATCAACTTAACTCAATTTGATTTAAGCATAAATAGCAAACAAACTTTCCTCATTATTTTGTAAAAAGAAAGATATGAGAAATTTAATATTCCTTAATGAACTTAAACTATTTCTAGACAAGTTTTACAAATTATGACTTCAAGTTGACACATTTCCTTGATCTTTTCCAATACTTTATATTTTTTTTCACAAAATCCATCATTCCAGTATCAAAGAGTGGTAAATTCTGATAACACACAAGCCATAGATGTCAAAATGTTTCTATGACTTTAAGTTCATACAGAAGATTTAGGTTCTGGAAATCTTATTGCATTTGGTTAATAAAACTAAATTTTATCTGATTTCTTCATTTTTGTCTTTCCTCTTGTGGCTCTTTCATTTTCATTTTCTATTATGGAGAGTATTTAAAATTGATATGTATTGAAATAAACTTGTGCTGTTAGAAATGGACAATTTTTCTTAACTATGCCACAGAGGTGGTAGTCTTTTATCAAGGAATATTTGGTCACTGGGCTAGGTCCCTATAATAAAAATGATGATGCTTCCTAAATTAATTTACAAATTTAGTGCTGTACCACTCAAAGGGATGCATTATAGACCTATACAATATAATAACAAAATTCAAGCAAAGGAAACATATTGATGTTAGGAAAGAAAATTTTTCTAGCAGTTGGAGTTGCTCAGAAATGGAGTGGGCTGTTTTGGGTGGTTGTGAGTATAATCTCACCGTATCTTCATGAAAAGGCTAAGTAACTACTTGGATATGTTGTAGGAGAGATTTTTATTCATGGGTGGATTAGACTAGAGAGTTTCTGAAATCCTCCTCAACTCTGAGTGAATGTTAGGTGTGCCTTCACCAATGAAATCACAGAGCTTTTTAAGTATTGGGCAATAATGCTGGTTAAGTAGATGATAAAGACACAGATGTAGAATAATCTAACAACAAGAAATCAATATAAGAAATATGAGCAGTAGTGTGGTGGAATGGATTGGAGGACAATGTTGGAGAAAGGAAGATCTGGTTCAGATTCTGCCTCTGAAAAATACTAGCTGGGCAATCACTTGACCTTTCAGCATCTCAGGCAGCTCTCCAAAATTATCAGTTACAAATGAGTTGTTTGTTATTGTTCAGTTGCTTTAGTTGTATCTAACTCTTTGTGATCCCATTTAAGGATTTTCTTGGGAAAGATATTAGAGTGGTTTGCCATTTCCTTCTTCTTCCTAGCATCCCTAATGAGTTGCTTAGCTAGTAGCATTGATGGAGGGATTTTCCAGAAAAGGAGAGTCCCAAACTGAGGTGATAATGGGTCTGGATCAAAAAAAAAAGAGGAAAAAAGAAATCTATACTAGAAAGAATTATCACTAAGTATGCACTACAAGGGGGCAGCTAGGTAGCACAGGGGATAGAGCTCCTGGAATCAGGAGAACCTGGCTTGAAATCTGGCCTCAGATACTTACTAGCTGTGTGACTCTGGGCAAGTCACATAATCTTGTTTGCATTGATTTCCTGATCTGTAAAATGAGCTAGAGAAGGAAAAGACAAACCACTCCAGTATTTTTGCCAAGAAAATCTTTTGTGAAGAGTTAGACACAACTGAAACAACTAAATAACAACAAATGTTATACAAGAGGACCAGCTGGTTGGCACAGTGCATAGGATGCTAGGTCTAGAGTCAGGAAGACCTATCCTCAAATCTGACCTTAGACACTTACTAGTTGTGTGACCCTGATGTTGGCAAAAGGAAAAGAGATGGCAGAGGGTGAGATGGATAGTTAGCGTCATGGATGCAATGAACATGAGCTTGGACAGACTTTGAGAGATTGTGGAGGAGAGAAAGCGTCTACTGTGCTACAGTCCATGGGATCACAAGGATTTGGATATGGTTGAACAACAATAACTCTATACCAGAAAGTCATTTGAAGATTATCATGAAAAACCCTTTTATTACTCACTGGTCAACAACATACTCAAAAACAATACAAACTTCAAATAAGACATTAAATTGCATCTGATAGGCACTGGGTATCAAACAAGACTTTAAATTCTAAGGGTAAAGTTTTCAAGCTTCTCAGAATAGTTCTAGAAAATGTCTAGGAACATCATAAGATGGGATCCAATATTATTTCCTGAGACACTGACAGTGATAAAAATATTTAATAGGCCTGTGACATTTTGCTCCCTGTAAATATCTTTCTGCAGTCATCTATCTCTTCCTTTACATTCCCAGTGCCTCTACTTTAGTCTAGTACTTTTACAATTCTTACCAAGACTATTGTAATAGACTCCTATTAGTCCCTTCCTCTAGCATCTATTTTAATACATCTTGCACAATTGGTCAATAAATCAATAAGCATTCATTAAGCACTTACTTTACACCACTATTTTATACCACCACTTTGCACTATTATTCTAGGTGACAGAATACAAAAAAAAGTGAAATCTTCCCTGCCTTCAGGGAACTTATATTCTGTTGGGAAGATAGCATGTACATAGGTTGCAATATATATATATATATATAAAACATATAATATATATACAAAATATAAGGTAATTTTGAGAAGGAAGGCATTAGGGGAGTCAGGGAAGGCTTCATGCCGAACATGGTGCTAAGCTGAGTCTTGAAATCTACTAGAGTTTGATTTTAAGAGGCAGAGATGAGGAGGGAGTGTAGTCGGGGCATAGGGCACAGAGTACAAAGGTATGGAGGTAGGAGATAGAGTGTTAAGTCTGAGAAAAACTAGATGTGATAATGTATGATTTTTAAGTATGTCTCTGTTTCAAAAACTTCAATGATTCACTGTTGCCCACCAAATAAAATCCAAATTCCCTGGTATTTAAAGTCCAACATAATTTGGCTTTAACCTAACTGTCTAGATTCACATTGTACAGCTCACTTAAATGATCCCTCTAAATCCCAACCAAATGGAATCCCTCACTCTTTCAGAAATACATGCCTTGTGCTTTCCTACCTCCATGCTGTACTGTTCACTTGGAATGGCTTTCTTTCCTCAACTGTCCCATCCCCATTATTCCTCCCTCTTAAAATTATTTCAAATCCAACTTAAAAAAATTTTTTCTCCATGAAGTCTTTACGTGACAGCCAGAAGTAATTTCTTTTTCCTCAAACTTCCACGTCATTCTGTGCTACTCTTTGGCACATAACTATTGATATTTGATTATGCATTTTATCTCCCCAACTCAACTGTTAGCCTTTGAAGGCAGACTATTCCTCATTCATTTTTGTACACCTTCTCTGTTGGTGTACTGCAGTGCTTAGTACAATGAACATAATGGGTCTACAGAGATATTCTTTAAAGGAATGAATCTTTACTTAGATTATCAAACTCAGCAAGTGGCTGTTTGTTTACCCCTGGATGTTTTTCTTTTACTTGGCTAAAATACATTAACTAAACTAAATACTAAATTAAAATACTATTAACTAAAATACTATTCTAAAAAGGTCATCCTCCAATGCTTTGCTCAGTAATTCTGAGCTCTCAAGGACTATTCTTGCAGAATACATGCTTTGGCAAGTCTTACCTAGCTGGAAAAGTTTTGTCTAGGGACCCAGTTACAGATTTCCTCCATCTTCCAAGCACCAGTCTTCTGAGTTGAGAGAGCTTTACCACTAAGTTTATTGCAGACAAGTGAAATTTTTAGCCACAAATACAGTTTTTCAAAGCACAAAGGTATTATGACCTACACTGGTGGAAGGAGAACCCAACACCAATAAAATCATGAATTCTTGAAGTGTGTACATATAGGATTAGCTGCCATGGGGTAAACAGTGATGTTTTTACATAGCCTATGGTTTGAATGACAAGATACAACATAGCCATCAGTCAAGACACACTTCAATAAGCACCTTACTTTGTATATGGTACTGCACTAGTCCCTATGAGGAATAGTAACAGTGGCTGACATTTCTATGGCTCTTTGAAGTTTATAAAGTGCTTTTAAATACATGATTTCATTTGAGCATCACAAAAGCCCTGTTATAAAGGCAGTTAGATGGTACATGGAGTTGGAGTTAGGAAGACCTGAGTCTGAATCCTGTCTCAGATGCTGTGTGACTGAGCAATTTACTTAACTCCCTCAGCTTATTTTATCTGTAATATGAGAGGCCTCTAAGGCTCCTTCCAGATCTAAATCTATGATTTTATGTGCATCATTTTACAAATAAGAAAACTAAAACCCAAAAGAGTTATGCAATTTGAAAGGAGGTGGATGTATCCTATACTACTCTGAAACCTTTTGCCACCCTGGGTTCAATGTGGCTGTTTGGGTGTCTCTATCCAACATACTCTTTATTACCTGATACAATAATTCATACAATAGACACATCGATCCAAAAGCAGAAATATGCTAGCTATCATACCTTACTGTTGCCTTCTGATCCCAGGGAGATATAAGAGGTATAAGACATGACAAAAGGAAAGGCAGATATAGAGAAGATGAAGATATGGAACCCATAAATCTGAGAGGAGACTCATGATAAAGAACATTTGGGTAAGGATCACAGGAGAGAGAAATAAAAATGATATTAATAGTAGGTCTATATAATAGACTACCTGGCCAGATGAAGGAAATGGATGATGAAATTCTGATGGAGATCATAAAGTTGACAGGATATAATTGTGAAGAAGATTTTGAAAACCTGGATGACTTACAGAGGTCCCTTTGCTAAAAGCAGAACATCAGAGAAGTTCCTGACTTGTCTTAATAATAATTTCAACTTGAAAAAGGTAGAGAAAATAATGATTCTGGTCCAATTCTGACCACTAAAAACTAACTCACCTATGAAGTGAAAATGACTGGATCCTTGGAGCAGTAGATATGGAGAGTAATACTGGGTAAATTTCAAAATGTACTTTAAACTTTAGAAGTAGATTCCAAAGAGTTCAGGGAAAAGCCCAATAAGATGATATATAGCCCAAGACTCTAAAAAAACATTTTCAGCTTAAGAGGAATGGATGACTTTAAAGAAAAAACATCCTGATGAATCAGATGATTAAAGATGTAATATGAGTACTTATGGGCATAGGGAGCTCATTGATGGGATCTGATTTTAAAAGGAAATGGATAAAAAATCAAAGCAAACACAGGTCACAGAGAACAGATGAAAAAAAGTAGCATAGCTCAAAAATAATGGTATGATGAAGGCTAAGACTCAGAACTAGCTAAGGCTTGTGATAAAAGCCAAGAACACCAACCAAAAATATCTTTTTCAAACTATATTGGGGGTGAGAGGAAGAATAAGGAAAGGATAGGGCCATTGCTTGGGGTAGAATAGATGACAGAAAGCAGAATTAATTCCCATTCTTCATAAATTATACGACCATATAAGTAATCAAACAATCAACAAGAATTTATTAAAAGTGCTTATTGTGTGCCAGAAATTGTGCAGGGGGTGGGGTGAGGATGGGGGGGGCTGAAGGGGGTAGGGGATGTGGAAGTGGGACTGGCGTGGTGGGAGTGGGAGTGGGGGGGGGTGGTGGCAAATGCAAAAGTGAAACAGTGCCCATCTTAAGGGTGTCACATTCTAATGGGGAAGAGAGGAGCAAAGTATGTATATAAATAAGTACATAAAAGATAGTTACAGAGAAAATAGAAGATAACTTTTAAAGAGAAAGGTTCCAATAGCTTAGAGGATAGGGGAAGGTCTCTTACATGAGGTGGCATTCCAGTTGAGTCCTGAAATCTGAAGACCTAAAATCTCAAAGACTGAATCTTGAATCTAAAGTCTTGATCAAGCTTCTACTTGACAGTCAGCTATAGTCTATGGAATGGTTTCTTTGCATAGTATAGTTCTTTTGGCAATCAGTGATTTGCTACTGATCCTAAGCTTGATGTTATAAAATCTTTGCTCATGGGAGAAACTTTTCTATAAGGACCACCATCTCTCTTATAGAAACAAATGGGCATTTCAGCAGAAAACTAAACAGGTTTTAAAAACTTGGATTTAAAGTGCTTTGTTTCATTTCTACCATGTATTCACTTGGAGAAAGATAAGAGCTCAGATTACAGCGGGACTGAGATTTGTTCAAAGGAAGGACATTCTCAAGATAAGGACTTAAATATTAAGCAGGAATGCTTGGGAAAGGTTTAGCAAATTGCCTTTCTTGGAGATCTTTTATGAGTTGAATTGACCATCATTCTTCTTGGCTTAGCTAGAACTCTGCTTGGAGGCAAAAGTTAGACCAAATGATCTCTTGGGGCTCCTTCCACTTCTACTAATCAATAGTCCCTGACAATCTCCTCTCCTGCTGTCCTTACTGCAGATTATTATGGCATTGGAGCAATGCACTGGAGCAATGTGGAGTCTGGTCTGGGTGATGATAGTGACATTTGGGATTACTCTCTCAGCAGTAATTGGGAACAGATGATTAGAGGTTTTGATCAGTTCATCAATTGAATAGCCAATGTTAGTTGACTGTAAAGAATAATCCTTTAGTGATTTCTTAAACTCCCTTGAACC
The DNA here is from genome assembly GCA_028658325.1 of Potorous gilbertii. Classification (NCBI taxonomy): domain Eukaryota; kingdom Metazoa; phylum Chordata; class Mammalia; order Diprotodontia; family Potoroidae; genus Potorous; species Potorous gilbertii. The sequence goes on from CM053770.1 coordinate 543,803,093, forward strand.
AGGCAAAGCCTTCTTGGGCATGTGGGGAAAATAGTTACTCCATACCAGTAGAAACACAGTAAAGTCACTATTCCATCTTGAAGAAGGTAACATTCAGAATGTAAACAAAAGTGTTGTGTTGTGAGTGCAGTTTTTGGATAATGATGACCCATGATTGTAGCACATCTTGGAAGGCAATTTACACCCAATTTGCAGTGCATAGACAGAAGCATTATGCTTATTCCTGCCTTAATGTATTGCCACTATTTAAATATAAGTCTTTGGAGGAAGTTTTTTATCATTCATTTTGCCTATACTGAATGTTTATAGAAAATAGTAGGAAATGTGCGATTTAATGATAGAAGTCTACCATTAAGGAACCACTGTCCCTTCAGATGACTGGAATGAGAGATTGTCTGATATAATAAATAGAGCCCTAGATAGAGTCAGGAAGACCTATGTTTGAATTGTGTTTCTAATACTAGTTATGTAACAAAGGCAAGTCATTTGACATTTCTGAGCCTGTTTCCTCACCTGTAAAATGGGTGTTAAATACTTGTAGCTCCTTTCTCTTAAGGTGATATGAAGTTCAAATGTGATCCTGTATATAAAACACTTCATAGACTTTCAAATATTCCATCAACATTAGATTGCAAAATATATCCTGTTCAACAGCCAGTTTAGTCCGGGCAACCCTGTGAGGGAAGATACAACTGATACTAGCATCCTCATTTTACATCCCAGAAATAAATCTTTTAAGTCTCAGAAAGATTAAGTGGTTAAGATTAAATGACTCAGGGGTAACACAACTAGCATAAGGGGTGGGATTTGAAACTAAGGTTCTCTCCTGTCTCCAAGTCCATCACGCATCATGATGAAACTAAGAGTAGAGTGATCTTGGAGACACAAAGAATGAGGTTCAAGTTCTGCCCCTGACACACAATAGCAATCACTGGCAGGCTACTTTACTTCTCAGTGTCCCAGACAGCTCTCTGAGACAGGTTTCTGAACTGTATCAGCTAGGGGAATTTCAACACCAGGACTTCCCTATGTGAAGGAAATCACAGATCTAGATCCTTCCCCTCCAAATTAGCATCAGTTATCATCATCACCACCACCATCATCATCCTCACCCATCACTCTCATCATCATCATCTAAACTGTTCCCTAGAAAGCACTAATACCAAACTGAAAGTCTACAAGGTCATTGTGCTGCCTTCATGATGGTATGCCTGTGAAATCTGGACAGTCTACCAGCGCCATGCCAGAAAATTGAACTGCTTCTATTGGGATTGTCTTAGGAAGATTCTGAAGATTACCTGGCAAGCTAAGGTACTGGACGCTGAGATTCTCTTTGGAGCTGAACTTCCAAGACTTGCTATAGAGAGTACACTTGATATGGAGAGATCATATAGCCTGAATGCCAAACATATTTTTACCTAAAAGCCTCTCTTATGAAGAACTCATACAAAGCAAGAACTCTCAGAAGAATTGGTACCAGGACACTCTCAAAGTCTTTCAGAAGAACTTTAGTATCTATTGTGAGACATGGGAGATGCTGGCACAGACCCCCCAGCGAGGTGTGTGCACATCAAAGAAGGCTCTGTGCTCTATGAGCAAGGCAGAAACAGTAGCACAAAGGAAACATGAGATGTGCCACTCTAGAGACATCTCCATCCCAAATGTTCAAATGGACTATCTGTGCCACATCTGTGGTGGAGACTTCTGAGCGACACAGTTGAATACAATGTGCCTTGATCCTAACATCAAGATGCTATTGGTACTCTTTGGTTATGAAGGACAATGAACAGAAATCTCTGAGGCATATAAATCTTAGATCTTTCAAAGAACAGCTGTCTTCCTCTCTACTCATTTAATTTTCCATGATTGGTCTCCAAAAATCTCATCCTACATGACAGGGAGAAAACATAAGCTACCAGAAAATACATGAAACAATCTTGTTAAAAGCACATAAGTATATAGCTAGCTACCTGTTGCTTGCTAAGGTTTCAGCTGATTTTATCTGAAGACTTGGTAAATTGTATGATGAGGAAGGTGATAAAAATCAAAGCTATCAATCAAAAGGGGAGGATGTCTTTGATCATCTGTTGGACTGAAATTAGTCAACACATGGAGGCTCCATGCCTTGCATGTACTAGCATGTTCACATGAGCCCTTTCTTCTCCAATGAAAAGGCAGCAGATGGGAGCTGGGAAAAAATGTGTTTTTAAATGGGGAATCAAATAGACATTTGTCAGTTTTCCCTCATCTTGGAGGAGGGGAAGAAACATTTTAGGCTTAGGATCTTGAATATATGATCTCAAACTTACAGATATCTCCCAAGGGTGAGGATTCATTTGTTGTGCTCCATAAACTGCAGTGGCTACAATGATAAAATACAAATTTCTCTGTTTGGCATTTAAAGTCCTTCACAACCCAGTCCCAGCCTAGTTTGTTATATATCATTTCCCTTCACGATCTCATCAGTCAAGTCAAACCGGCCTCATTCTTCTTCATATGTGAAAGTCTTTCTCCCACATCTGTCTTTAGGGTTACCTCCTATGCCTAAAATTCAATTTCTCCTTCCTTTGCCTTTTAAAAAAGCCCTAGCTTTCTTCAGAGCTCAGCTCAAAGGCCACCTACCTGAGGCCTTTGATGATCCCCTCAGTTGCAAGTGCTTACCCCCATTTCATTTGCTACAGAGAACCCCTAGATGAGAAAACCACATCTTCCAATGTAGATTGGCATCTTCTCTGAAACTGAGTTGTCTGGAAACCTGAGAGGTTAAGGAATTTGTGTAACCTGTGTGTGTATACACACATACATTTACATATATATTTACATGCATGTATATGTGTGTTCTGTGGTTTGTCCTTCATTCTCAAAGAGGACCATGACATCAGGAAGATGATGCCATAACTTGTAAGGTAATTGGATATATGAGTGTGAAGCTCACATGCACACACACACACTCACACACACACACCCAGAGGAGTGACATCAAGTCTGTGCTTTGGGAATATCACTTTGCTAGGTATGGCATGGATGGATTAGAGATGAGAAAGACCTAACCTAAGATAGGGGAACCAATCAGCAGATCATTGCAGCAGCACCAGTGAGAGGTAATATCCCCCATTCTGCTCTCAAACAAATGATGCCATTTTAGAAAGGAATGACCAGAAAGAATTACTAAAAATTATTTCAGACATTCCTCTTTGCTGGCCAGGTCTTTACTAATCATTGTAAATATTAGATGATTGAAGGAATTGGTAACACCTCCCAACAAGCACATTTCTTTAATGTCTAGGAGCCTAAAAATTCACATTCTGTACCTAAGAACATTTTAAAGTGGATATCAGGAACAACCAAATTGTCTGTAATGAATATAATGGTCTCTTACTGTGCAATAAGAAATGACAAAGATGGGGAATATAGAGAAGTACTGGGATACTTACTTGAAATGGTGCAAAATGAACAAAGCAGAGCCTGGAAAACAATATACACAATGACTATAAGGCAAATGGAAGAGACAATTGCCCTGTCCCCCCAAAATAAAAAAAAACTAATGTTGCAAAATTAAAAAGAACAAGTTTGGCCCCAAAGAAGACACATGAAAATCCATTCTACAGTCAGCTGGTGGTACAGTGATTAGAGTGCTGGGTCTGGAATTGGGAAGACCTGAGTTCAAATCCAACTTTAGACCCTTCCTAGCTGTGAGCAAGTCATTTAACCTCTGATTGCCTCTGTTTCCTCAATTGTAGAATAATAGCACCTACCTCCCAGGGTTTTTAGTAAGGATCAAATGAGATAATAGTTGTTAAAAAAAAGACATTTGACATAATTCTTGGCAAATAGTAGGTGCTATAGTAATGCTTATTCCCTTCCCTCCCTCAATTCCATTGCAGAGGTAGGGGCAGGATTGATGGATAGTGAACATTGCATGTAATGTTAAATTTTTCAATTGATTTTGCTGGGTTTTTTCTCTTTCTCCTTTCCTTCTTTTTAAAAAAATTGTTTTTGTTTGAAGGCATGGCTTTCTGGAAGGGGGCAGGAGAAAGGATGGGGGAATTATATAAAAAACAAAGTATATAAAAAATATTCACATTTCATATATATTATAATATATACACTGAGGACTTGTGTAGCCAATCTCTCTCACTCTCTCTTTCTGTCTCTGCTATTCTGTCTCTGTCTTTCACACACACACACACACACACGTGGAAAAATAATTAGAGCGCTGGGTCTGGTGTTAGAAAGACTCGTGAGGCTTTTTGTGAGTTTTAGATCCAACTTCAGATACTTACTAGCTGTGTGACCTTGGACAAGTCACTTAACCCTATTTGCCTCAGTTTTCTTATCTACAAAATGAACTGGAGAAGGAAATGGCAAACCATTGCAGTATCTTGGCCAAGGAAAGCCCAAATGGAATCAGAGTCATTTATAACCAAAAAAAGAACCCAACAACAACAACAAATATATATTTATATATGTGTATATAAATCCAATATATCAGAGGCAGACTGGAACCCAGGTTTTACAAGGCTTCAAAGCTACTTCTCTATGCCTTTCTTGTATTTATTTTGCTTATAAATTAGGTGTTCAAGTTATGTATATTATATATATATCAAATATAATATATATTACATATAAACATAAAATATATTTAATAAAAATGTAAAATATATCCCCTCAGGACTCATTCCCTGAAGCCCACTGAAAAAGCTCCTAAATCTGATGATACAATTATCTAACTATCTTCTCCATCCCACTCAAGATCCCCAACCTAGGAAATCTCCTGACAGAGTTCTGTTAAAAAAAAAAAAACCTGTTTACTTGGGACAAGCCATAGTCACCATGTTTGTTTGATCTGATTAAAGTGAGTCTCCTAGAAGGAATAATCTTGTGCAACTGGTGCTTTATCTGATCAGCAATCTCCGGATTGTCATCACTATTTGTATTGGAAACCCAGAAAGGACAAGAAGAGTTGACATGGACTTATTCCTGTCACCTGTCAGCCAAGGGGCAGGCAGGCAGCAATTGCGAATGGGGAGTCTGTCTTGACAATCAACAGAAATTTTCAGGGAAGCGATTTCCAGGGATATGACAGGGGGCCATTCATGCTTTGGGTCAGGTTGACTTCTAAGGCTAAGGGCCTTTTCAATTTCCAAATCACTCACTGGAAACAAATGATCCCTAATAAGAAGATGTATAAAGAAGTCTAAGGATTTCCTCAGTGCCTCTGTATGATTGAAGTCCATGCCTTTAAGGAGTTTACAATCTAGAAAAAGGAATCAATAGAGGACATGTGTTTCATTCATTTCATTTTTTTGCCATTAATCTTGACACTGGCAAAGGGAGTAGGGAAGGGAGCAAGTACTTAATAAGTACTTACTGTGCATCATGTACTGTGCTGTGTTTGATCCTCTCAATGATCTTGGAAAATGGGGGCTATTATTGTCCCCATTTTATAGTTGAGGAAATTGAGGCAGATAGAGGTTAAATGATTTGCCCAGGTTTACACAGTAAGTGTCTGAGACTGGGTTTGACTTCAGGTCTTCCTCATTCCAAGCCTAGGACTCTATCCACTGAAACACTCAGTTGCCTCAAAGAACTATAGTTCTTTATATAGTTCTATAGTCTGTAGGCTAGCCTACATTAATTAAATTAGCCTAATTAAATTTAGAAGCATTTGTTACCAGATTGGCGACAAGGTGATGAATATTCTGCCCTCAGTTACTCTCAGATTTTCTACTGGGTCAAAGAGTCCATCTATGGCAATGGATGGACTAGTTAGTTCTTCATTGATGAACTCATGGGTCTTTGTAATACTGAACTGTCTACCTTTGCATTGCCCACACCTGGCAGGTGCTTCCTCCTTGCCTCTGCCTCATAGAATCTTTCTCTTCTTTTAAGACAGCTCAGACACCATCTTCTGCATGAAGTTTTTCTTGATCCTCCCTCCCAAACTACTTTGTACTGAGCTATTTTGTTTATATATTTATATTTATTCACTTTATACTTATGTTATACACACATATTTGTGTCTCTTAGAACGTAAACTCCCTATGGATTGCTTTTAGTGGTTTTTCAGTTGTGTCTTTGTGACTCCATCTGGGGTTTTCTTGGCAGAGATGCTGGAGCGGTTTGCCATTTGCTTCTACAACTCATTTTACAGATGAAAAAACTGAGGCAACAGGGTTAAGTGACTTGTCCAGGGTCACACAGTTGGTGAGTGTCTGAGGTGGATTTGAACTTAGAGAGATGAGTCTTCCTGACTATAGATCAGTCACTCTATCTGCTGTTTCATCTAGTTTGGATACCTTACCCCCAGGGGTAGGATTCCTACCCCCAGGGGTAGGAATTGTTAAATTTTTTTTGTACTTGTACCTCCAACACCTAGAACCCTTAATGAATATGTGTTAATTGATTTGCCATCAAGGCTCCATTGCCCTTTAACTGAAGCCATGTAGGAAAGTAGACAAATTCCTGAATTTAGAGACAGAGCACCAGACTCTACCTCCGATTACCTGTATGTCCTTGGATAAATCTTACCTTTCTGAATTTCATCAACTATAAAGTGAAAGATTTGGTTCTAGATAACTACTTCCAGTTCTAACTCTATGATTTAATTGTAATGAACTCTTCTTCCCCCATGTACCTTGGAGAATGTACAGATATCTTTTGCCTGCTCCTAGAAGACTGCAGGGAAGCTTGAACATTCCCAGCTATTTTCTTCGGTTTTCCTTTCATCTATGTATGACTAAAGGGTCTTCTAATTGGCCTATGAGAAAGAATCCAATGGATATTCAAAAGGGGGTGACATGTTCCTCCTTCCCTCTCCTAGATGTAGTCCTCATGTGACAAGATGAGATAGCACTAAGAGGTGATAAGAGATGGCTCTTCATGTAGAGGTAGCTTGATGACTTAGTGGATAGAGTAATAGGCTTAAACTCAGGAAGACTTGATTTCAAATTTGGCCTCAGGCATTTACTAGCTGTAGGATCCTGGGCAAGTCACCTAACCCTGTTTGCTTCAGCTTCCTCATCTGTAAAATGAACTGGAAAAGAAAATGGCAAACCATTCCAGTATCTTTGTCAAGAAAACCCCCCATGAGATCAAGAAGAATCATTTGGTTAATGTACACTGTGAAACTTTTTCTTCTTTGTTTAGGTGTAGACTGTCTGTCTCATACACAGTTTATATTTGGACTTTGGATACCTTAAAAAACCTTAATTCTCCTTTTGAAAGGAAAATAGAAAATTTGAGACTAAAGCCCAAAGTACAATTATTCCCAGAGTAGCCAAGGCATGTGTGATGAGTCAATGAGTGTGAAAATGGAGAGCCTAATCACCTGAAGAAAGATTTAGTCTCCCTACAGCTGAACTTTTGTTTACCAAAAAAAAAAAAAAAAGGATTCCTTGTTATACTGAGGTCAAAGGCTACCATAAGCAATGTTTTGACAAAGGCTCCGGGGCTGGTGACCTGTGCCAGTCCCCATCCCTTAGCAGATATTTTTGTTTGTGAAGGTTCAGCTCTGAAATCATCCTTTTTTGTAATTTCTTATGGCACAATATATTCCATAACTTGCATGTCCCATAGTTTGTTCAATCATTCCCCAATTGATGAGTAGAATCTTGGCTTCTACTTATCTGCTATGACAAGAAGCACTATAATAAAGATTTTTGTATGTACAGGGCTTTTCTATCCTTCTTTAATCTCTTTGGGGGTATGGGTGTAGTAATGGTATTGTTGGATCAAAGGTTATACACCAGATACGTTTAGTGATATTTTTGGATGTAGTTCCAAACTACTTTCCAAGATGAGCGGGACAATTAACATTTTTGACCAAGCCCTTTCAACAATGACTATTTCTTTTGTCATTAAAAGTCATTTCCTCACAACTTTTAACATCTCTGCCAGTTTGATGGGTGTGAATGTGTGTGTGTGTTGTTTTAATTTACATTTCTTTTTAGAGATCTGGAGAATTTTTTCATACACCAGTGACTCTCATTTGCTACTCCTCCCTTTAAGTACACCAACTCTTGTGAAGGAACAGGTGCAATTCCCAGAGCTATTGATGCACCTGCCTCTTCCCATTCCCACAGGGTGTTGTAGACAGCTTTAGTGACTTGTCCAACCTGCATATTGGTTAAAGTCCACATGCAGAAACTACTCTGCCTGGTAGATGGAATCTAAGTATGAATAAAAAAATTACTCAAGGCTTAAAACACTACAATGAAGATGATTTTAAAGATAGTTTTATTGTTTTAAAAAATAGTGAGGTGATTTTCTTACTTGTGTTTCAACTCTGTTTTTCAGCTAAAATCTTTTAAAATTTCCTTCATTTTGGGTTTTAGTACAGATCCAAAGTTTTCTTTGCATTTGTGCAAAACCTGTCTGTTCATTTGTAGATGGACCAGACTGTTTGCAAGTGGGATAGTTTATGCATTCAGTCTTAGCACATTTGCTATAATAAAGTTATACTACAAATTAAACTATTTGGGGGTACAGTGACATTCTTTATAATAGATTTTTACCTGGGTTTGCATAGTACCGTAGAGGCTGCTAAGTGGGGCAGTGTATAGAGCACTGGACTTGGAGTTGGAAAGACTTGAGTTCACATCCTGCCTTAAGACAATTACCAGACCTACAATCTTGAGAAAGTCACTTAATTTCTCCCAGCCTCAGTGTCTTTATCTATAGAATGGGAATAATAGTATCTGCCTCCCAGTGTTGTTGTGAGAATCAAATGAGATAACATATATAAAGTCATTTGTAAACCTTAAGGAATTATATAAAGGCTAATTACTACTACTACCGCAACTACTTTTGTTATTGAGTTATTTCAGTCTCTTTGTGACCTCTTATTCTGGGGTTTCTTAGCAAAGATATTGGAGTGATTTGTCATTTTTCCAGTTCATTTTACAAATGAAACAGGCAAACAGGCTTAAGTGACTTGCCCAGGCTCACACAGCTAGGAAGTGTCTGAGGATGTATTTGAACTAAGGGAGATGAATCTTCCTGATTCCAGGCCAAGCTCTATCTACAGCCTATACTACTACTACTACTACTACTACTACTACTACTACTACTACTACTACTACTACTACCACTACTACTACTATTGTCACTAGCAATAAGGGTGGGGGAAACACAGTAGCAGTTAAAGATATAGGTCTTCTGTTGAGAATTTATTAGACTTAATTTGGAACCAAAAAAAAGTCAAAATTAATTTCATCCCATATTCCCCATAAAGTTCATTATCACTCTCTGCTTTGGTTTCTGTTTCACTTTTTCCAATTACTCCCAGGGACAGACATGAAAAGCTCTCCGGACCCTGTCCTACTGCTACTAAAATCTTAACCACTCCAAAGCAATTTGTAAACAGAAAGTAACTATCTCCCATCTACCTTGGAGAGCCAGTTAAGTTCCAGCTGCTCATACATATTGTCAGCCTTCAAAGCAGTGTTTGAAGTGATAGGCTTTGTCATTAGTAATTTGGTTCAACTCCTTTACCTGATAGGATCGGGCACTTGAAATCTGATTGCGGGGAAGGCAAAATTATCCTATTTCTGCTTCTCACTGCACCCTCTCCTTGTCTTGATGAATTCCACCTGTCACCGTTTACATTGAGGCATAAATATTTTTGAGTGTAAAACTCATTTTAATAAATGAATAAAGTAGTTGCTATTTAAAATGTAATTACTTTGTTAATTCAGTGTTTTAAAAGTCATCAAATGCCGAATGCAAACAGTTCTACCTGTAGTCTTGTGAGGCTTTTGACTTGCTCTAGATTTAAATAACATGGATTAACACGAAGTATTGAAGTTACTTCATTTGTAAAGGAATTATTTCATTTTAATGACACAGAGGTCTATAAATGAATACTGTAACTGTTCAATACTGTTACTCCAGACTATCAGGATGAGGTAAATGGAGAAAAGATACCAAATGGAAGAGAGCTTTGTACAAGACTCTGTGCTTTCCCTAGGGTGCTAAGATTTGCTCTTTTATATTGTGTGATTCTGCGTACATATGTGTGGGGGAGATAGTGAGGTTTCATGCTGGTCATAATAACAGTACAAAGGTCAAAGACTTTGCTAGTAGATAAACACAATAGATGCAGGAATATGGAGTGTAGAAGGCAATGACCTTGCCTCTTTTTCAATGAATTTTTGTTCTAGCTCTACTTCATTTGCATGCTAGTCAGAAAGGATCTTGGGAGCAAAATGGGTTTTATAGCACTAACCTCCACAGCTCCAATGGTTTTTTTTATCCGTAAAATGGATTTTGTGGAGCACAGGATCCCCATAAAGGATTAATTAAATGGTAATTAAAAGAAATTTCCAACCCTAATTTAGATGGGTATCTGGGTATGTGGATTTTGAATAAAGGAAGAAAAGAATGCTCTAGTGAAAAACGTGAAAGATTAAAATAAAAGTTCATGAATTAATAAATAAGGATTATAGGACTTAGGCCATTGGATGAAAGGTATGATACCAACATCTTGTCATTGGTTGAGAGAATCAGTTGTGGTCCCAGGACCTGTGTATGAAAACAACAAACCATGTTGGGAATTTGGCCAGTCCATGGTGGAAGTGGGACACTTTTCTGTTTGCTAGAGTTGGAATTAGAAGTGGAGAAAGCAGGCCCCTGAGAGGGGAACCTTTCCCACATGATAAAACCATCTTGGCTAAGCACTGTGAAAACTTCATCAAGGTCTTAGTCTGATTACATTTACTGAAGTAATAAGTATCAAACTCAAATAGAAATAGAGCCCAATTGCTGAGTATTGACTTAGAAAACCACAAAATATATTACTTATGTTGTATTGTATTTCTTTTTATTTTGCTAAACATTTCCCAATTACATATTAATCTGGTTCTGGCTCACTCCAGAATTTTGATGCTTCATGATTTTGACATCTCTCATGTTGAGCCACTCCCCTACAGCCCCCCCCCCCCCTATATCTATATGTACATGTTGTCTCCCCCAATGGAATGTAAGCTCCTGCATAGTAGAGATTGTTTCATTTGCATCCTGAGAGCCAAGCACATGTACAGCATTCAGTAGATACTCAGTTAATGCTTTTCGATTGATTCGGTTTCTTGCCTTAAGTCTTTCCCCACTCCAAGCTAGTCAGCACACAGCTATCATAGTGATTTTACTAAACTGCTTGCCTTACCACATCACCTCCTACTCCTCCAACTCAATAAACTCCACTGGTTCCTTGCTGCCTTTGGGATCAAATAAAATTATGTTTGACATTTAAAGTTTTTCACACTTGGCCTCATCCTACCTTTCTAGCTTTATGATATACTCTGTGGGCCAACCAAACTATCCTTGCTAGCTCTCATGTATCATCACATTCAATCGCCTGTCTTCGTGCCTCTCCCCCATCCTTGGAATGTAATCCTTTTTTCTCATCTCTGTTTCTTGGAATTCCTGGTTTCTAAGGATTTGGCAGCAGATAGAGCCCTGGGTCTAGAGTCAGGAAAACCTGAGTTCAGATCTGACCTCAGATGTTAGCTAGCTGTGTGACTCTGAGCAAGTTACCTAATCTCATTTTGCCTCAGTTTCCTCATCTGTAAAATGGAGGTAATAGTAGCATCTACCTCTCGGGGTTGTTGGGAGGATCACATGAAATAATAATGGTAAAGTGCTTAGCACAATTCCTGGCACATCCTAAGCGTTATATAAATGTTAACTATAATAATAATTATATATGTATATATATCAATGATATGTAAACATATAGCTTATACATGATTATATATTATATGGTTAGGATAACAATCATCCTTACTATGTGCCAGAAACTATACTAAGTGTTTCATTTATTATATTTATCCTAATTACATTTTCAGTATTTATTATTTTAAGTTTTAGTAGTTATACTATATATACTTTAGTGTATTATATTTATATATTATAAATAAAACATACCACAATTTATCATATATTATCAATAATGTATATTTATATATTATACTATATTTAATATATAGTAAATAAAAATTTATATTCATATTTATGTTATTATTATATACAACCTCCAGGAACAGCTAGGTGGTGCAATAGAGAGCATGCCAAACCTAGAGTCAGGAAGACTTATTTTCCTGAGCTCAAATCTGGCCTCAGATACTTATATGCTGTGTGACTCTGGGCAGGTCACAATCCAGTTTGCCTCAGTTTCCTCATTTGTGAAATGAACTGGAGAGGAAATGGCAAACCACTCTAGTATTTTTGCCAAGAAAATCTCAAATAGAGTCACAAAGAGTTTGCTGTGACCGAAAAAAAAGACTGAACAACAAATCCAGTGTCAACCACTTACTATCTGTGTGACCCTGGTTAAGTCACAATCTCTCTGTCTCAAGTTTCTTCAGCTGTGTAATGGGAATGATAATAGCATCTGCTTCCCAAGGTTTTTGTGAGGATCATCTTCCTTTTTTCTTCAAAACTTAGCCCAAGATATCAGGAGGCAAGAAGCCTTTTTGGGACTTCCAGGCTTTTAGGTCCCTCTGCCTAAATCTCTCCCATACCTTCCAAGGTTGCCTTGGATATGCTTTTTGTTTTGTGCATGTGCCTGTATATTGTCTCCCCCATTAGAATGTAAGGTCCTTAATTAAGTGTTTCAACTATTTCACTTTGGGCTTTCCCTAACACTTAGTGCAGGGGTTGGCAGGTATTGTTCAGTTATTTTTCAGTTGTGTCCAATTCTTTGTGGCCCCATTTGGGATTTTCCTGGCAAAGATCCTAGAGTGATTTGCCATTGCCTTCTCCAGCTCATTTTACAGATGAGGAAACTGAGGCAAATTGGGTTAAATAACTTGCCCAGGGTCACACGGTTACTAAGCGTCTGAGGCCAGATTTGAACTCAGGAAGGTGAGTCTTACTGACTCCAGGCCTGGCACTCTCTCCATTGCCCCACCTAGCTGCTCTTGGCACATGTAGTTATTTCACAAAAGCTTGTTAATTGAGCCCCATAACAACCCTGTGAGGTAATTACTAAAAGTATCTTTATTATCCCCATTTGAAAGATGACAAAAGAAAGGCAGGTTCAGTGGTTTGCCCTGCTAGTTCGTAACCCAGGGGGAATTCAAATCTAGATCTTCCAGACTTGGAGTTAGCTAGATGACACTACCTCTTGTAAAGGTTATTGAGTAGTAATAGAAGTATCATGATGTGGCAGAAAGAGCACTGGTATTGGAGAATCTGGGTTCAATTCCCAGCTCTGCTATTTGCTACTGTTTGTATGACCTGGACACCCTTACCTGGTTTGAATTGTCTGGTTCACACGGAGCCAAGGTGCTGTGCAGTCCTATCAAAGACTTTATGTTTTTGATGGTTTTTGAATCTCAGCATCCTGGGAGAATCTAACAGTTGTTAGAAATGGCTGAATCCTGTTTTAAGTCTTTCTGTAAATCCATCTCTTGGGTCTCAGTTTCCTCATCTGTAGAATGAGCAGGCTGGATTAATGGTCTGTAAAACTGCTTTCCAGTTCCAGATTCTATCATCCTATACTGAGAGCCACACTTGAGGACCTAGAGGGCCACATGTGGCTTCAAAGTTGCTCATTCCCCACCCCTGTATAACTTAAATTTATATGACCCTCATATAGGGCAGCTAAGTAGCACAGTGAATAGAGCACTGAGCTTGGAATCAGAAAGACTTGTCCTCATGAGTTCAAATCTCAGACATTTGCTAGCTATGTGACCCTGGGCAAGTCACTTAATTTTGCTTGCCTTAGTTTTCTCATCCGTAAAATGAGCTGGAAAAGAAAATGGCAAATCACTGCAGTATCTTAGCCAAGAAAACTCCGAAAGAGGGATCACAGAGAGAATGAGATGACTCAACAACATATAGCACTTTAAAGTTTAACAAAATGCTCTGTATATATCATTTTAACATCTCTTGATGGATTTAAAGTCAGGATACTACCTGGATTCATATCCTAGCTATAATACCTGTTAGCTGTGTGAGACATGGATAAGTCACTTCATCTCTGAGTCTCAGTTTCCTTATCTGAAAGTTTGGGGATGGAGATATTTGTACTATCTACCTCACAGGGCTATTGTGGGGAAAGGATATTGTAAACTCCCAAGTGCTATGTAGACTCTAGTTATCATCTTCATCAACATTCTTATTAACATTATTATATAAATAGGATCTAGTGTTATGATCCTATTTGATATTCATAACAACCCCATGAGATAATATGAATAATATTACCCACGTTCCTCACGTGTCCTCAGAGAGTTAAAGTGATATACTGAAGATGATGAGCTGTGATTTTGTCAGTATGGTGCATTTCCCTGTGAAAATTTCCTTCACAAAGGCAGATCACATTTACTAGACGGCCACCCACCTACAACTTGGCAAATGAGTTCTAGGGCAGTGATTCTCCAAGGGTATGCTGTGAGTTTTACTGCATGGACTGTAAGATTTTGGATGTTATATTATGGCAGATAAAAAGAAAATTTATAGATAAGTTGAATATGCAACAATAATAACTATGAACTGGCCCAATAGGGCGTAGCACTTTCACTTTCTTTCTCTCCACTAAGGCCAACCTTTTCTTTGGATCTAGGTGAACTCAATTTTGACTAGGTTCAATTCTGGGAAAGCCTAACCCAAAATGTTCACCTAGAAGAAGAGGCAATCTCTCTCTCTCTTTTTTTTTCTTTTTCACGTACTCAAGGGAAGAGTTACTGATAGCTTAGGTTTAGTTTAGTCTGGGGTCTCCCCAAAGTGAGTGATAGAAAGGCAATCAACATACAATGAGAATCAGTACAGAGACAGTTTTTTATTTCCTCTATGCATCAGTAGTGCTTAACATCTGCGAGACCTATAAGCACACATTTACAGAAAGACTTAAAACAGCATTCAGTAATTTATAACAACTGTTAGACTTTTCCAAGATGTTGGGACCTTCAAACCACCAAAGCATAGAGACTTTGACAAAACTGCTGAATAGGTGTTTTTTGCATTGCATCTTAGCCCTGCATGGTACAAACAATTCAAACCAGGTAAATGTCTTCTAACAAATCAGACTGGGAAATTGAGTTCTACTCCCCTGACAGTGGCACCCTTTCTAATACAGCTCCTTCTGCCACCAGTTAGTTCAGAGCAAGGGACCCAGGATCTTCAACAGCTTGAACTCGCAAGATATTCTTTAAGATTATATGTGTACATCTCAGTATCACTGTGTATCACCTATACTTTGGAGGAAAAAAACCCAAACCCACAAAGCAGAAAAAGCAGCCAGGGGCCCCAGGCCCAGTCTAAACTTCCCTAGTCAAACACCTGCTCTCTCTAGATCCTTGGGGAGCATTTGTCATGGGGCCAGTGGGGGAAAGGGTGGCCCTTCCTCCCATCCCTTGTGGGTGGGGCTCTAAGAATTCTTACTTAATCTGCAGCCGGAAAGAGAAGAGCTCCCAAGAGTGACTCACTTCCTTTTCAGGAACTCTGAATCAGCGGCTCTTTCTGGTCAATGGCCAATAAGGGGATTGTTTATATCATCTCCAAAGCATCCAGGTCCTTCAATGCTACCTGGAAGAAGGTAGCTCCTTGGCTCCTGTTAGAAGTTGTAGTTACCCAGCATACATAATGTAATCACTACAGTATTTGCAAAATGAACAAAACTTGTCTTTCTACCTACGGAGTAGGTTAAGTGATTTACCTAGGAGCATAAGCTAAAATGATCAGAAGTCTAATTTGAACTCAGCTCTAACACTTTCTCCCCTATGCCATCTTTCTTTCACCCAAAGTCATATAACTAGTAAATGGCAGATCAAACACTCCAAACTGTCTTCAAATTTGTAGTCTACTGCTCTGCCTGTGCTCCAGAATGAATGAATGACTTGCCAAGAGGACCACACCCAATCAAATTACTCACCTAGTCAATGAATATTGCCAGCCTTATAGAAAATTACTATATATCAGATTATGTGGATGTTGTTTTTCAAATGATTGTGAAATGTCAAGGATTCATATTATAATGAACTCATGGAGTAATCCCCCTTCTGGCAAATTCTCTCCTAGGAGATTAATTAACGTGACAAGTTAAATCCCTAGGGTTGACGAGGGAGACCAAATAAATAGATAGCCTTCAAGTAAAATAAAGAAAAGTTGGTCTTTGAATGCTACTCTAGGGAACTTAGGTATACTTGCATGCTCCCGTTTTATGTCAGTCCCTCCCATGGGAACAGATAACTAACAATATTGAATGTATAAGTCATGGTGTGCTTAAATGAGCTAGAAACTATAGTCCAATATATGTAGGATGTAAGCTATATCTAGTTAGTTAGGTAGTTAGCTAGAAGATAGATGGGGGGAGGAGGGAGGGAAGGAGGAAAAGAGAAAGAGAGAGAGAGAGAGAGAGAGAGAGTGTCTTACTTTATATGTGCCAAGCCCTGTACTAAATACTGGAGATCCAGCTATAAACAAGATAATCCCTACCCTTGAGGATCTCACATTATAATGGGGTTCAGGATGGCAATTCATCAATCAGGAGAATAGGCCTTAGGGCAAAGGCATCACTAGAATGAGAAAACTGCTAAGTGGCTATATAGGATATAGTGCTTCCCCCAGGAGAATGTGAGTTTCTTGAGGGTAGGGACTATTTTGCTTTTGTCTTCATATGACTAAGGCTAATAGTAGGCACTTAATAAATGCTAATTAAATGGAATCACATTAAAGTCTAGAGAGTTTCTTTAAGCCGGCATTCTTAACCTGGGCTCCACAAACTTGATTTTTAATATTTCGATAGCTATTTCAATATAATTGGATTCTTTTTGTCATTTCATGTATTTCATTTTATGTCTTTAGAAACATGATTCTGGAAAGGGATCCATAGGCTTTAATAGACTGTCAAGAGGATTGAAGATACACACACAAAAAAAGCTTAAAAACTCCAGCTCTGGAGCTTCACATTATCGACAAGTGCAGGATTTTTTTTTTTAACTTCTAATCAGTTCTTGGAAAAAAACACATCCTAATTTAGTGATCTTAAGTTTTGGCCAGATGATTTTGTTCCCACATTTTACAGAAAAAAAATCAAGATGATATATCATGAGTTTTCTACTCTACTCTTTCTCATTTCATACCACTCATATGCCTCTGGCTACCATAATCCTTCACAGCTGTCTCTTATGATGAGGTAGCCATTTTCCTTACTAAGGTTAACTCCTTCACCTGCTCAAGCACCTTGGCTTCTTACCCCATCATTCCGCCAAAACTGCCCCCTCCAAATTTGCTAATGATCTCTTAACTGACAAATCCAATGGCTTTTTCTCAATTCTGATTCTCGACTTCTGTGTAGCCTTTCACATTGGTGATTACCCTTTCCTCCCTGATACTCCCCTTCTTCTAGGTTTTCAGGACACCACTATTCCCTGGTTTTCCTCTTGACTATGTGATCATTCTGATTTGATCTGATCTCTCTTTCTCTTTCTCCTTTGTTGCATCTTCCTCCAGAATATATTCTAACCACTGGTGTTCCTTGGGGTTCCTGTGCTGGATCTCTTCTCCCTCTATGCTACTTTACTCAGTGATCTCATCAACTTCCATTGATTTAATTACCATCTCTATGCTGACAATTTCCAAATCTATCTATCCTGGCTCAACCTCTCAGCTGGTCTTCAATCACATATCTCCACCTGCCTTTCAGATATTTCAAACCAGATGTCAGGTAGACATCTTAAAGTCAACATGTTCTAAATGGAACTCCTTATGTTTCCCTCTAAACCTTCTCCATTACTGGCTAGGGCAATACCATCCTCCCAGGCCCTCAGGCTTGTAGCCTAGGGGTGTTATCCTTGATTCTTTTCTCTTCTCTCTCCCTCCCCTTCCTTTCCAATCTTTTGCTAAGGCCTGTTGATTTCACCTGTGCAACATCTTTGGAATATGTACCTTCCTCTTCTCCAACATGGCTTCCACTCTAATGCAGGCTCTTGTCACCCTGTGCCTTGACTTTTGCAATAGTGTGCTGGTGAGTCTGCCTTCCTTAAATCTCTCCCCACTCCAATCCATCCTCCATTCATCCCCCAAAGTGATTTTCCTAAAACACAGGTCCAGCCACAGCATCTCCCTACTCAATAAACTCCAGTGACTTTCTATTGCCTCCAGGATTAAATATGAATTTAAATATGAATTTACCTCTGTTTGGTATTCAAAGCCCATCATAACCTACCCTCTCCCACCTTTCCTTAAACATTATTTCCAAACATCTACTCGTTGATTCAGTAACTGGCCTCCTTACTGTTCTGTAAATAAGACACCCCATCTCTGTCCTTTCCTCAACTTCATCTACTATGTTCCTTAATTTTCTTTAAGTACCAGCTAGATACTTAAAGGTGGCACCATAGTGCACAGAGCAGGAGGCCTAGAGTCAGGAAGACTCATCTTTCTGAGTTCAAATCTGGCCTCAGATCTCAGATACTTATAAGCTCTCTGACACCCCACCCCCACCCCAACCCTCTTTGTCTCAGTTTTCTCATTTGTAAAATGAGCTGGGGAAAAATGGCAAATCTCTCCAGTATCTTTGCCAAGAAAACCCCAAATGGGGCTACAAAGAGTCAAATGCAACCTAATAACCACAAAAATCCTGTCTTCTCAATGGGTAAGGGAGAAGGTAGAGGGAGAGAGAGAATTTGGAGTTGAAAATGAAATGAAATGAAAAATAAAATCCTGTCTTTAACAGGAAGCCTTTTTCCACCTCTTTAAATTCTAGTATCTTTCCTCTCTCAATTCTTTCCTATTTGTCCTGCACCTAAATTGTTCTTACATATTTCTTGGCTTATTGTCTCCCCCATTAGATTGTGAACTCTGTCTTTTGCCTCTTTTTATATAGTTTCAGCACTTTAGCACAATACCTAGCACATGGCAGGTATTTAATACATGTTTATGGACTGACTGAAATTGGAAGGTTGGCCTCTTAAATTCTCTAAACTTTTTTGATCACCTACACCCTTCAGTAAACCAACTGTTGAATAGAGCCTTAAAATGTTTGTGTCCCTGGCCTTCCTGTGAAGTCTGCATGGGGTTAGGATTGAGATTTGGACACTCCAGTGACACGTGTTCTGGCTGGGGCATTTCCCATGGGGTGCTGAGTCTGTGCCCAGGCTACTTCCAGAGAGAAATATACTTTGGCTTCCTGACAAAGGGCAAGGAAGGAGGTGGGAGGAGAAAGTGACGGAGAAAAGTAGCATATAGCCAGGAGCCAGAATTCTCTGTTTACTCATATTCCCTTATCAAGATGTGATAATAGTACTTGTCTTGCCCAAAGTAGTCCAGGCAGAGGCTTTGCACTCCCTGGGAGGTGCCCACGTGGAACACATATCTCCTGAAGCGTCTAGGGCACAGACCTATTCCTAGTAATGCTCCATGGTTAGCTCACTCTTATATATGTAATGTAAATTTATTTATAAATTATATCTACATAATGCTATTATACTAATATATTACATACATTGTAAAACACAAAGTAAAAATTTTTAAAGAATGAGATAAAGATGAAATTAATGATATTTTCAATATGTTTTTATTTTATATTCTAATGATACAAAAACCTTTTTACACTCACTAAAATACTATTGATCAGAATGCTTTTTAGGGAGAGCAATGTGATTGAATAAGTTTCAGTATTTTAGAAAAATCACTGCATTTATGTATATCCTGGGAGAAAAAGGGGATTTGGCAATGATAATTGTTTGTTAGGAATTAGTTATTCACTTAATTATTTAATTTGATCAATTTCGCTTGCCAAAGAACTGAATTTCTTTTGGTTAGATATTTTTTAAATGGAAAGATATATAGTACAAACAATAAAATTATAGGTCAAAACAAGTCAGTGAGCCTAATAGCTTTTCAACAGGAGTCATATTTCCAGGGATGTACTGGTAAATGTTTAACAATGACTTTTTGGGGGAGAAATGTACTCATGTACCCTTTTAAGTTTAATCGGCATTATTAACATTTTCTCCCTTATTTTTTAATCTTTAGACAATCAATAAAACAATAAATCAAGTCCTAATTTGGAGCATTTGATGATTTCTGAGGTATAAAATGCTTTTGCTGAGAAATACAACCAGCAGTTTTAAGGAGCCAGTTTGAGCTGGGTTCAGCACACCAGTAGAAATCCACTGCTCATCCTTACATACAGTTCTGCTTTGTGGATGGCACTGGACCTTAATTTCTAGTCACATATGGATATATATACATATATATGTATATATATTCATATATATATGGAGATATACATATACATATACATACTCAGAGGTAGGTTGGGGCCAGTTTGCCAGAGTGGGCTATAGTCCAAGTGGTGCTATGTTAAATCTATCAGGGAATTGTGAAATCAATAATGAATGTATTTCTTTGCCCTGCATGCTTTATTTGAAAATACAAGGTGGCTCTTCAATTTGAAGGAAAAGAGGAAAATTGGTCGGGAAAAATGTGAAGTCTAGTAGATGTGAATTTCAAATTGAGTTTTTCTATAGTGAGGGCTGCCTTATCTGGCACTCATGCTCAGGTCCTTCAGATTAGGAGACTGACATTCAGCCCTATTGTAGTAAGCAGGGAGTCCTTGGCATAATGGGCCCCTGGTGTGCTGGATAGATTCCCCCAGAGAGCATTCATGGGGCAGACATTAAGAAGAGTCCCATAGCATGTGTACGTGTGGATGGATGGGTCGTGATCTTTACAGATAAGATCACCTGTCCATTGAAGTGCTGAGGTTTTTTAGGAGTATCCTAGTGAGCTGAAAGAAAAAAGCAAATATTTAGTTTCAGTCAAGAAATAGTCATAACCTTCTCATGTTTTTCCAAAAGCTATTTGATATTTTAGCTTTTCTTCAATTTCTGTACCATTCCATAATAATGGTGTTAGTAGTTAGCCTGTATATAGTGCTTTAAAGAGAAGGGGAAAGGGAAGGAGAAGAAAAGGAAGTAAGCATTTATATAGTCGCTACTGTGTGCCAGGCACTGTGCTAACTGCTAAATACTATCTCCACTTTAAGGTCTGCAAACTGCATTACAAATACCTTCATTTTATTCTCACACAACCTTGAGAGGTGTTATCTCCATTTTATTATTATGTCGTTATTCATTTATTATTATATATTTTATGTAGCAATATACTATGTATAATAATATGATTGTATAATTATATAATGTATTACATTATTGTATTTATATATTATATTATACATATTCTTTATTTATATATTTTTACATTATTCTCTGTTTTACAGATGAGGAAACTGAGGCAGGTGGAGGTTAAGTGACTTATCCGAAGTGACTTATCACACAGCTAGTAAGTATCTAACGCTGAATTTGATCTCAGGTTTTTATCTATTGGGTCACCTAGCTGCCTCTAGATCAGGTCTTCTTAGTGGTTTTTGTATCATGGATCCTTTTGGCAGTCTGGGAAGCCTATGGACCCCTTCTCAAATTAATGTTTTCTAATGTATAAAATAAAATGCATAGGATTAACAAAGGAAACCAATTACACTGAAATATAATCAAAACTTTTTTTTTCAATCAAGTTCAGTTATACACAGTAACAGCCACAATGTGTGAGATAGACAAGGTAAGAACCTAAAACATTCCCAAAGGTCTCTTGAGGCAATATGCCATCCACATCCAGAGAAAGAACTATGGAGTCAGAACACAGAATGAAGCAGACTATTTTCTGTTTTGTAATGTTTTAGTTTGGTTTCTCCCATTTGTTTTACTTCTTCTGTGCAACATGACTAATGTGAAAATGTGTTTAATAAGAATGTATGTATAGAACCATACAAGATTGCATGCCATCTCAGGAAGGGGGGAGAGGGGGAGGGGGAGAAAATTTAAAACTTAAGGAAATGATGGTTAAAAACTGAAAACAAATAATTCATTAAATGTTTTAAAAAATCAAGTTCAGGGATCTCAGGTTCAAAACCCCTGTTTGAGAGGGAAGGCTAATAGTAACAATTACCATGGCATTCTTCTGTCTCTCTGTCACTGATAATATCCTAGCCAGAATTCTTCTAGAATTGGTACTGATCTTCCCTCATTTGATACTCCAATCATTTATTCCCTCATTCACTAAGTCAAATATTTATTGAGAACCTATGATGGGCACAGCACCACATATTTTCTAGAGAGTCAGTGTGACATAGTAGTTAGAGAACTGGACTCTAAGCCAGGAGGACATGAGTTCAAGTCTATCCTCTGAATGATTCAAGGCCTATGGTAGAATAGGAATGAAACTAGCCTACCTATATGAACCCCAACAAGTCACCTTAAGAGCGACCTGATTGGTAGAATGAGTGTCCTTCACATGGAGTTCCCTGAACCAATGAAATCTCTGTTTTGTCTCTGTTGCCTCTCATACACATCAGTACTGTGAATACAGAATCATGATGTCTTGTTTAGACTGCACTGGATTTTTATTGCACATTTCAGTACAGAAAATATATACAGAGCACCGATTAATGCTACCAACAACATAGGGTTGCACATGGGAAGGAAAAGTAGATGCTGATTTCATTTGAAAGTCCTAAAAGGAATATTCATATTATACCCCTAGGTAGTAATGCTTCCATAAACAAGAGAGTTTACAAGTGGAGAAATGTAGGCATTTATAAGTGTATATGTAGCACACATATGTACATATATATGTGTGCATAATTTACATATAAATGTACATACAATACACACATATACATCTATACACATGTATATTCTATTAGACATTTTAGTGCTGAAAATGCAGCATGGTACAATCAGAACCCTTGTGTTAGACTCTTACATCTCAGATCTAAAACATGCTAATTATATCCTTTCAGGCAAGTCACTTAATATCTGAGCCTTAGTTTCTTCAACTTCAAAATGGGATTGGTAATATTTGTATTACCTAACAGAAAGATATTTTAATAGATATATTCAAGATATATTAATAGAAAATTATATAATTAGAAATAGTTAATTGATAATACTTGGCATGCACCTTGCAACATTGTTGTAAAGAAAGTGCTTTGTAAACTGCAAAGCACCATAGTATTTTGTGAACATTTTTTAGCATCTGCATTAATGGGGAACATAAGCCCATGAAGCTACAGACCAAGTTTCAATTATCTTTGCGTCCCCTCTAGTATGGTGTTTCATGGTTGTTGAATGAACGAATGAGTGTACAAATGAGCAAATGAATAAGTATAATGTTCCAAAATACAGACTTACTTTTCCAAAGCCAACCATGAAATAGAAATATAATAACTTCCATCAATCAGCAAGCATTTATGAAGGATGTACTCAGTACTAGACACTGTGCTAGGTAGGTTTGGTAGAGATAATGACAAAAGTGCTGCAGTCCTTGCCTTCAGGGAGCTCCCTTTCTAACAGAGAGACTTCAGACATGAAATCTAGCCAAACCCCCTTGTACCTTCAGTGGACATTCACAATTGATGAGAAATACTTTAAAACATATATGCCATGCTTCATAATATTTGTGACAATAACAAAATCTGTGAACATTTGTTCTGGAATGTGAGTATTAAGAAAGTATATTTGGCTGCTGAGAAGTCTCTTTAAGCAGAAGAGTCAAAACTTTAATCAGTCACCTCATTGAAGTTATCTCAAACAGAAATCATTCCAAAGTTAAAGGAATCACAAAGTCACAAAAGCTCAATCATAGCATTGGAAAGGACCTCAGAGGTCAACTAATCTAACTTGTACGTGGACAGGAATTCCTTGTACGACATATGCAGCAAGTGGTGAAACAGTTTTTGCTTGAAGGATTCCAATGAGAGGAAACAGTTATTTCTCTAGAGAGTCCATTGCATTTTGACTTATCAGGGATGTTCTGGTAAATGTTTAACAAGCAGCTATCTTGGGGGGGAAAATTGCACAGACACACTTTTAAGTTTAATCTGCATTAACATTTTCTCCATCACTTTCTAAAGTCCAGACAATCGATAATACAATAAGCCAAGCCCTTACTTACAACATTTGATGATTTCGGAACTATAAATGCTCACATTGAAAAACTTTATAGTTGACTCTCAAACCAGAGGAATTGGCCCCAGCACACAGCTAGCTCTAACTGAGAAGAAGTTTTTCCTCAAATCAGAACTAAATGAGTCTCTCTGGACCTTTCACTTGTTGTGACTAGTTGCACCCTCTGGGACCAAGCAGAGTAAGTGTAATCCCTCTTCCAGGTGACAGCTCTTCTAATGTTTTAAGGTCATTATACAGTGAGGAGAGCACTGAATTGAGAAGTTGGCTCATATTTCTGCTTTTCTGCTTGCTGCTTGTATGTCCTTGGACAAGTCACTGAATTTCTCTGGAGCCTCATGTCTTCATCTGTAAAATTAAGAATGAATACTGACTAACTCTAATTAAGATTCTATAATTTTATTTTCTCCTTCCTTCCCCTCTCCCCAGTTCTCTGTCATCTTAACTGAATACAACCAGTTCCTTCATTTGGTCTTCCTCATCTGGGCTGCCCTTTGAAGAAATAGGTGAAAGGGCTTCAGACACTGTGACATACTATCCAAACATGATTTGATCAAAATGATATTGTAATTAAAAGTAAAACCAAAATATTTTAAAATAGTTGACATAGACCTCAGCACAAGACTAGAAATGCAAGGGTTATTTGTCGCTTTGTGACATGGAAATGGTATTTCTTTCCTTTTTACTTTTAATATTTGGAATATTTTTAATACCACCAAGGCATGTATATTTCAAAATACAGAAGAAACTTAGAGTCATACTCTTACTCTGTACATGTTTTTTTGTTTTTTTTTTTAACAAGGAATTGGTTTTTACATAGGGTCATTTTTCCACTTGCTTGCTTTTTCAATTCTGTTCTTTGATTGCTTGAAGCATAGAAATCTCTTGCTGCCATCCCACAATTTTGATGAGATATTCGCTCATAGTGACCGTGGTATGCAGTTGGATGGGCAGCCCATTGAGTTAGTCTATCAGTACATAGATATTGAGCGGCACTGCAGAGGGACAATGAGCCAGGCTCAGAATTGACGAGAAGGAAGAGAAGCAGACTGGATTGCTTTTGGGAGATTGTGCAGTGTTTTTAATGATCCCAGCTGCTCCCTGACACAAAACCAATCTTTTTAACATTGATATTCTTCTGGAGATGTGATATGGCTGCAAATCATGGACTCTCACAACCTCCAAAGAGTCAGAACTGTGGGTGACTTGAAGGTCAAAGGAGGGGTACATAAAGGTCATTAAGTAGGCAGTGTCATCTTACCCACAATGACTTTTGCTGAAGAAATAATGTCAAAGACATCATCCCAGAAAGATGTGATTGGAAATGGAAGAGCACGAATCACATAGAGTGAGAACAATGTGTGAAGATTCCTATACTGCTACAAAGAATGTTAGAAATATTGGAGCAGGGGTTCTTTACTCCATGCCATCTGATTCCTCCTTCCCACCCCTGTTCAACCTTCCTACCCCAAAGTTTCATCCTAATTCCACTCAGCCCTTCCACTGTGCCCTCTGGAATGCCTATTCCATAGGCAGCAAACTTCCCTTCATCTTAAATTCCCCCAAGCCCATTCCTTCCAACTACTAGCTCTTACTGAAACCTAGCTTCCTCCTAATTACATAGCTTCCTTGGCTACCCTTTTCATCGCAGTTTTTCTCCCCTCCTTAACTCCTGCCCTCATGCTAGGAGACTTCAGCATATACACTGATTTCCCCTCAAATACTTTCATCACTCAGTTCCTCAACCTATTCAATTCCCATAAGATATTCCTCCACCCCACCTCAGTCACACACTTATACCCTTGACTTTGCCAATCACCTGCAAATGTACCACCACCTGTTTAAGAATTCTGAAATCTCCCCATCCAACCATAATCTATTGGCTTTTCATCACTCCCTCTGCCTTCCCTTACGTAGGGCTACTCTTCATCCACACCATGAACTCCAATCCCTTGATTCTTCATTTCTTTCCTAGGCCATCTTCCTTGAGCTAGTCATTCTCTCTTCGACTCATCTTGATTCCTTGGTGAACCAATTTAACTTTACACTCTCTGTCCTCTCTTGAATATATATCCCTCTTATCATATTTCCAGTTATTCCCAGTCAAACCTCAACTTTGGATCACTCCCACCATTTGTTGCCTTTGTTCCCATACACATGCTGCCAAATGAAAGTGGAGAAAATCATGTGATCATTCTGACTGGATACACCACTAGTTTATGTTATGTAACCTCAACTGGCTCTCACTGCTGCTAGGTAATCCTACCATCTCTCCCTTATTAATTTACTATCCTACCCTCCATGGCAGTTCCTCCAAAGCTTTACATTCATCCTCAAACCTCCCATAGCACCTCCTTCTCCCATTCACTCGGCTGAGAATCCTCCCTTGTACTTAACAGAAAAAATTGAGGTCATTTTCCGTAAGCTCCATTTTCTTTCTACTTTCTTGTCTCCTATTGGGTACCTTCTGCCATTTTCTCTTTCTTCACAACTGTCTCACATAATAAAATGGCCTTATTCCCTACCAAGGCCAATTCCTCTACTTGTTCAAGAGATCTATCCTATCCCATCTCCTCTAACAGATTGGTTCTCTGTCATCCACACTTTTTCATTTATTTTCAATCTCAGCTTCTCTACTGGCTCATTTTTTACTCACTATAAACATGCTCATGTCCCTCCCATTCTGGAAAAAAGCTCACTTGATTCTTTTATCTCAACTATTATCATCCTGTATCTCTTCTGTCCTTTCTAACTAAACTCTTTGAAAAGGCTATCCACAATAGGCACCTCCATTTTGTCTCCTTTCATTCTTTCTGATCCTGAGGGATAAACCATTATAATTATTTTTGCAATTTTTTCCCCATTTTTCTTCCATTTGTTGTCCTGCTTCCATTTTCATTCCTTGGAATGACTTTACTTAGTTGGGTATCTTGTTAGGCTTTTTTAAAAATGGTTTTATCCCCCATTTCTTCTCTCTTCCTCCTCCTCTGCTCCTCCTTCTCCTCCCCTCCTTCTCTTCCTCCTCCTCCTTCTTCTCCTCTTCCTTCTCCTCCTCTTCCTTCTTCTCCTTCTCTTTTTTCCTTTTCCTCTTCCCCTTCTTCTTCCTCTTCCTCTTTCTTTCTCCTTCCTCTCCTTCTTCTCCTTTTCTTCCTCCTCCTCCTCTTCCTCCTCCTTCCTCTTTCCCTTCCCCTTCTCCTTCTTCTTCCTTCTCCTCTCCTTTTCCTTCTTCTTCTTCCTCCTCCTCTTCTTCTCCTCCTCCTCCTCCTCCCCCCAGTTAGCTTTGAGGAGCTTAAGGTCTGACTGTATACATACAAATGACTCAGGAATGACTCTCACATGTCTTTTCCTGACAGTTAAAATATAATCTATTTTTCTTTATATGGTGATTTTTTTTTTTTGTGCTCACCATGTCTAGTACTGACCCATTTCTCTCTGGAGTAAAGCCTTCATAATATAAAAGTTTCCATGCAATCTGCAAATCTTTGAACTCCCTCATTCCTTTTTCTTGAACCATACTTACACATATCTTTCTTCCCCATCATCACTTTTTCGTAGAAACATTACAAATGGTGGTTGGATTCCCCATCTTGTCTTAAAAACTACACTATAGCTAATGATTAGGAGTACTATTTCAGCTACATTATGGATCGAGAAAGTTCAATAAATATTAGTATAATAGGACTCTACTTGTATGCTCAGCCCTGGTCTCTACATGTCACAGATCACAGTCAACTCTTTCATAGGAATTAGCATATGATTATACACTCTACTGACCAATTATGAGTCCATCAAGCATTACTGGTTGGGGAAAAACAATGTAGACAGTGATGCTGATGTGGTTTAAGAGGTACAGTGACCCCCCAAAACTATCAAGGTACAGAGCAGAGTCATCTGGAAAGAGTTCTTAAACTCAAGCAGTCTTCCAGTCAAGTGGCAAAAAGTTTATTCTAACACTAATATAGTCAGCAGAGCTCATTAGGGAACTTGCAACTTAATGGGGGTGGTGTTAAAGCTTATAAAGAAAAGATTCAGTGAGTGGTGTGCCAAGTGTGCTAATTAGGTAATGTGGGGCAGGATCAGAGAGTGGTCAGCTCCTAAAGGAACGTAGAAGCTTTTGTACCTTGGGTACAAGCATCATTCACTAAGGGGTATGTTTTTGATCTGTTACATTGGTAACAAAATAGCCTCAGGAGTTGACATCTGTAACTTGACCTCTGGATTGTATACAGTAACAGTAGGAATCAGTACCTGATAATTCTGCTAGTATAAGACAGTCCTATTCATACAAAGGAAATTCTACAGATGTCAGCTTGTTCTTGTAACAGGAAGAGATAGTTTGCCTCACTGGGGCCTATTCCTGAGTTATTGTCGAAGATAGGGTCTTTGGGCTGGGGAGAGATATGGTCCTAGGATTGGGGTCCTAGCATAAGCACTAGCACAAGCGCCCCATCAATGCCCTCGTGTCAAAAACCTTGCTGATTCCTGTGAAAGAGTTGACTGTGTTCTGTAACATGTAAAGACCAGGGCTGATCATACAAGTAAAGGAAAGTCAGGGGCTTCTTCCATAAAATTCATCTTCTAGGGAAACAAATGTTGTAACCCTGAATCAGCCTCCACTGCCCCCGATTGCCCATGGACAATTGGTGACCACAACTGCAGAATGAATATCCACATAAGGAGTTTTGCAGGACAAGAGAAAAGGGTGTGACCTTTGGGACTCACAATTATCTCTCTAAGGTGTATGCTTTGCTATTACTGAGGGGTAAGCAGAAGTTGACGCTCAGTACATTCCAACCTGTAATTACTTGTACAAAAAAATACAAGGTTAAGTGCTGGACTTGGAGTCAGATTAACCTGAGTTCAAATCCTGCCTCATACACTTACTAGCTATGTGACCCTGGGTAAGCTACTCACAATCTCAGTTTCTTTATCTGTGAAATGAAGACACTTATAGCACCTTCTTCCTAAGACCATTGTAGGCCTGTTATTGAGTGCTAAACCTGGAGCTGGGAAGATGAATTAAATCCTGCTTCAGATACTTAATAGCTATGTGATCCTGGGCAAGTCCCTTGACCTCTTTAAGTCTCAGTTTCTGCATATGTAAAATGGGAATAACTATAGAACCTACCTCATCATAGGGTTTTTGTGAGTCATCAGTAAGGTAATAATTGCAAAGCACTTTGCAAACCTTAAAATGTGGTGTTATAATAATGATGACGATAGCTACACAATGCCTGGCACATAGTAGGTACTTAATAGATATTTATAGATTAATTATATAATGCTAAGCACCTGGTAGGTATATATATACATATTAATATATATATATGTGTGTGTGTGTGTGTGTGTGTGTGTGTGTGTTATAGGTACTATTATTATTGTTGTAAAAATCAAATGAGATAATATATGTAAAATGTTTTCCAAATACCAAAGTGCTATATAAATACTGGCTATTAGTATTATTACAAGAAGGCGGTTAGTATGAGCAAAGGCCTATTGATCCATGGCTATGAAAAGCTTCATGATGATTGCGGACACTGGGGCCAAGAGAAAGCTCTGCAGCTGCTATGGATCAGGTCCTACTGGCCCAAGATGGCAGCAGATGTGTAGAGGAAATGTGAGACGTGTGCTCCATGTATTCAGAAGAAAGTATTACTGACTCAAGCTGTTTATCTGGAGAACATAAGCATCAGTGAAGCTTTTCAATCTGGTGTATATACATTTCTGGTCTCTGGAAGGAAGAACATATGCAATATGGTAGCGATGACAGACGACTTCACCCAGCATGCACAGGCTTATCCAGCCAGGAACCAGAAGGTTTCTACATTAGCCAAGGTGTCTTGGGAGAAGTATTCCTTTGTGTATGGTTTCTCTGCCAGGATACATTCTGATCAAGCTTGAGATTTTTCGAGAGCAAGCTCTTCAAAGAGGTGCCAGGCTTGGCAAGAACCAACAGCTACACCATAAGCTCCTTGAGGAGAGCCACTGCTAGAACATTTTAATCACATACCACTGAACATTTTGGGGAAACTGAGGCCTGTGCAGACGGCTCAGTGGGATTGCTCTGTGACTTTTCTAGTACATGTATCTAATGCCACCAAGAATGATGCCACAGGTTTTGCATACCTGTTGACATTTGGAGGAGAACCATCAGTGCCATTTGTTTTGGAGTCTAGGAATATGGAAAAGATGTGGAGGCATGACCTTTCAGCAAAGAATGAGGTCTGTGACCTAGCTATGGCCTCAGCTCAGAAGAAGGGGAGCAAGTACAAGTACTGAATATATGATGAGCAAATTCTAGGCTCCAATCAGAGAACAGCATCCTACTGAGAAAATTTTTTGTTATTGTTCAGTTGTTCTAGTCATGTCCAATTCTTTGTGACTGCATTTTCTTGGCAGAGATACTGGAGTAGTTTCCCATTTCCTTCTCTAGCTCATTTTACAGGTGAGGAAACTGAGGCAAACAGGGTTAAGTGATTTGCCCAGGGTCACACAGCTAGTAAGTAATTGAGGCCAGATTTGAACTTAGGAAAATAAGTCTTCCTAATGCCCAACCTAAGAAAATACTCAGAAACTAAGAAATCATAATATCCAGGGAAATAACAAACTCCTTGTTATCTGAGTGTTATTTGAGGAGAATTGGCACTTGAAAAAGACCACTTAGAAATGAATCCACTTAAAATGAGGTCCAATGTTGAATTGCAAATAGTGAAATAAAAAGGTTTTTTTGGAACTTTATCTTGAAAAATGGAGCTAAAATTAGACAAATAAGTGTATTTAATCTTTTATTTAGAAAAATATTTTTTAAAATCTTCTCTATGACAAAATTTAGATTGTCTTCAAAACCAGGCACTCATTCTTCATACTAACAACAACAAAAAAATCAAGTTTTGATTGGGTTTTCGAGGTCATGGTTTTCCTGACAAAGCATGCCATCTTTCACTTCACATTTGACTTACACAGAATAATCATAGAGAGTCATTGCAGCAAAAATATTCTAGAGCTTTATCAATTTTCCTAAGGGCTCTTCTTAATCCTTTGATATTCAAATCATTCTCTTTTGAAGCTGGTGTGTGATGGGTGGAGATGGCCAGTGATAGACTCTACTATTCAGTGAGGGAAGCTTGAGAGACGACTAATTTTACAAGTGGGCAGTTCACAAGTGAATATTTTCATGTTATGACATCTTTTCCTTTCTTATGCAATGCAGCCTTCTCACTCTGCCCTACAGCCTGCTCTCTTCACTGGTGAGTTCTTAACCCAGACCACCATTTCGTGAGTCTCCCAGGCTACTCTCACTTCATTTCTCTTGGCTCCATGCCTCACCCTTGGGACTTCCCCACCTCCTTACCAGAAGCTTTGCAGTTCCGCTCCCTTGTGAGTACCCTTCCCCCCTTATATGTTTTCTTTCCCCATTGGAACCCCAAATTCTTGAAGGCAGAAAGCCTAGACTGAGAAAAGTTGAGTGATTTTCCCAGGGTCACGCAGTCAGTAAATAACTGAAGCAGGACTCAAATTCATGTCTTTCTCACTCCAAGTCTGGAGCTCTATCCACTATGCCAAGGTATATTGAGACTCAGGGGCAAGGACTTTCATTAGGGGATCTGTCCCTCCTTATGATACATAAAAACAAGCTGGGAGAGCAACTTGCTTTCTCTTCTTCTCTCTTTTCCTATGTGTCTGTCCCTCCCCCTCCTCTCTCCTCTGTCTCTCCTTCTGTCTGTCTCCCTCTGTCTCTCTCCCTTTTTCTCTGTCTCCCTCAATCTTTCTCTCTCTCTCTCTCTCTCCCTCCCTCCCTCCCTCCCTCCTTCCCTCCCTCCCTCCTTCCCTCCCTCCCTCTTTCGGATTCTGGTTTCACTTTATTGCTTGTAACTATTTCCAGAGACCAATAAGCTGGTGGTTGTTGCTGGTGCATAATTCTTCCTTTCTTTCCCCCTTTCCCCACCCGACCCCAAGCACACCCAAGGAGTTGACGAACTTTTGACTTACGCACTTTCTTCTGAGGGTAAGCTCATAGATAATATTCTTGATCCCTAATCTCCTGTGTAGAGGAGAGGAGATTTTTAATCTTCTGGGCAGTGATATCATGGAATCTAACTTTCAAGTGAGAAAAGGAAAATTTCCTGGGTAGTGCCAGCTCTCTGCCTTTCTTTCTTTTTTCCTTCCTTCCTTCCTTTCTTTTTCTTTCTTTCTTTCTCCTCCTCCTCCTTCTTCTCCTTTTTCATTTCCTTCTTCTTCTCCTTCTATCTCCTCCTCCTTCTCCTTCTTCATTTTCCTCCTCTTCCTTTTCTCTTCCTCTTCCTCTCCCTTTCCAGAGAAAGAAGCTAATTTCCTGATGCATGTTCAAAAGAAGAAAGTCATTTACATATCTTTTACATAACATCCTATTTGGAGAGTAAAGCCAGTGAGATACCAAGATAGTGATGGTGTCATGAGAAGGAGATTCCTGATTCTGAATCTTTCAGAGTATAAAGTTTAAACCTCAAGGTAGTACTTTAAGTGTTGGAGGGGCTATGTATATCTTTATGGGAGAGAGAGAGCTCATAGAAATGCTAGGGTGGATCCCCACTGGCCACCCCAAGTTTCATTCCCTTCCAGGGGAAGCTGATTGGAGTGCTCTTTGTGTATCTTAGTGCCTGTGAATTTGATTTGATTGTTCTGTATCCTATATGTATTTGGTACTTTGGGTGCTTTTCCAGGAGGCTAGGGGAGATGGGGAGACATTTTTAACCTACATTCAAGGAAACTTAGAAACAAGCTATAGCCTAAATATATTTAAGAGTTTTCCTGAAGCAGCTCCATCCTGGTTGAGGCAATGAGCCAGAGCAATCAATCCTCTTGGACTCAGTTTCTCATGTGAGGACCTCTCCCCCAAAGAAGAAATTTTATTAAAATGGGTATATCTAGATGTTGTTTTTCCTCTAAAATATTCCAAGAAACAATAGAACTTAAATGCAAGTTATTTTTATGTTAAAATACTCTTCATTTTCAAGTTGGTAACTAAGTAGCACAGTGGATAGAGAGTTGAGACTGGAGTCAAGAAGACCTGAGTTCAGATTTAGCTTCGGACACTTCCTGTAAAACCATGGGCAAGTCGCTTAACTGCTGTTTGCCTCAGTTTCTGAAACTGTAAAATGAGGATAATAACAGAATCTACCTCAAATCAGATAATATTTGTAAAGCACTCAACATAGTGCCTATACAAGTGTGTGTGTGTGTGTGTGTGTACATATATATATATATATGTACACACACACACACAGGAAACAGGAATATATATGTATATATGTGTGCATATGAATATGTATATATATGTGTGTATATATACATATATATTTATTATATATGTATATATATATATATATACACATATATATGTATACACACACACACACACACTATTTCCTTCTCTTCCCTTCCTTTTCAAGGGTACCACTAGTTACTCAAGTTTCCAATCTCAGTCATCTTTGACTATGGGGCAACTAGGTGGCACAATAGATAGAGTGGAGTGCCTGTAATCAAACAGACCTGAGTTCACATCTGGTCAAATCTGGTCACTTACTAGCTGTGAGATCCTGGGCAAGTCACTTAACTTCTGTTTGCCTCAGTTTCCTCATCTGTAAAATGGGTATGATAAAAGCACCTACCTCTCAGAGTTGTTGTGAGGTTCAAATAAGATATTTGTAAAGTGTTTGGTATAGTTGTTGGAACATAGTAGGCATTATATAAATATTAGCTATTATTAACTGATCTGTCAAAGAGTTGAATACTTCTCCAATCGAAATTGCAGCTGGAAGACTGGAGGTCACCTAGCTCGATCTCCTTATTTTATGGATCAGAAAAATAGCTTCAGAATCTGGCTTTGTGAGTTGCCTAAGTTCACCCAGCATATATCATCTATTGTTCAATCATTTCCATTGCATCCAGCTCTTCATGACCCCATTTAGGGTTTTTTCAGCAAAGATTCTGGAGTCGTTTACTATTTCCTTCTCCTGCTCATTTTACAGAAGAGGAAACTGAGAGGTCACACAGCTAGTAAATATCTGAGGCTAGATTTGAACTCAGGAAGACGAGTCAATCTGACTCCAAGTCCAGCATTCTACCCACTGCACCATCTAGCCCCCATCATCACCATCAATTCTCTCAGACTCATAGTTTTTACTGTAGACATTTAATACATAGTATCCAAATTAGAATTGCATATATTAGTTATAATACACAGGTCACAAGTAAATCTATGACACATGTAAGATTTTAATATGGTCAACCTAATACATAGATCAAAGGGAAACATGTAGTACATGACATTATCGCATGTAAAGTACACCATACATATACTACTCTACTGGAGAATGGCATCTAGCCACATATGGCCCAAGGGCCCCCAAGGATTCTGGGCTCACACAGACTGCATCTAATCCTAAGATACTGTGTCCAAGAGGGTCAATTTTATGTATTACACTAGCTATTTTGTATTTATTCACTTTCTATTTTTATTGGCATATATATGTACTTCTTATCTCCCCCATTAGAAAGGAAGCTTACAGCCAGTAGGGGTTGTTTCATTCTTTGTGCTCCTATCCCCAGTGCCTAGTACAGAGCTTAATTTTGCAACCATGGTACCAGATACTTACAGCACAGTCTTTATTTTATCCATCAAATGCAGAAAATCCAACAGTTCACAGATGGATACAGATAAATGGGTACAGAAACATAAATATTTATTGATTGATGACATATATTGATTTTAAGTGCTTTGGTCTCTGCAGATAGTTATTACATCAATGTCAAATGATATTCTAAATTCTTAATGGGGATACTGTAATTAAAAAAAAAAGATGACCCTACGTATGATCTTGGGTGAGTCATTTGATTTCCCTGGTGTTCATTTCCTCATCCATAAAATGAAAATGTTGAACGGCATGGCCTCTGAGATTCTTTCTAATCTTAGATCTATGCTCCTTTAAGCTTACTTTTTGTGATGAGTAAAATTTTGATGGAAATTACAATCAAAACACATCCTAATGTAATTCTTTATTCTTTGCGTTGATTACAGTGGGTTAAATCCTGTCACCTGAAACATAAACTCTCAAATACACAAATGGACCTGTGATCTTATCCATTTTGATGCTTCCCCAGCTTCCAGCCCCAGCACCCCAGCAATGCAGATTGCAACTCATCCAAACATCCTATGATTTAGAAGAAAAACCTTAGTATAATATTACTACTATAACCCCTTATTAGTAAGGGGGCTGATGGGAAGTGTAGTTTTTCTCAGCTGAAAGGAGGGAGTGAAGGATTATGGGAGGCAGAAGTTGCAAGAGGTCAAACCTCTGAACTTTTCAGCCCCTGAAGAGGATAAGGACTGAGGGGTGTGTGCATGTGTGTCAGCACCAAAGGCCAACTGACTCCAAGGGAAGAGAGAACTGCTATCTTGACCTGAATATATGTATAATCACGGGACAGCTGGAACCTCGTGTGGTTCACTGACCCACTTAAGGAGTGACCCGCCTGGACAGAATTTGTGGCTTCACTGAGACTGGGTGAATTTATCCCTTTCTCACTTCCTCCCCCTCCTCTGCCTCATTGCTGCCTGGTGAACTGGCATCACTTCCTCTTAAATCTTACTTATTTGCTGTCTGCACTTTTATAATGGGCTTTGTCTCCAGATAAAAGCTAAGCTGATTTTTATAGCATTCCGAGCTACTGTTTGCTATAAATGAATAGACTGCACTGTGGGGAAGGACAAAGGGGAATCTCTGGACAAATAGCCCTAGACAGCTTCAAGGGTATATTGAAACATTCGATCTTGATGGACACACAAAGAGATGCTGCATTAGCCTATAAGGCAGTTGAGACAACAGAACACTGGATTTGGAGCTAGGTAGACTTGGGTTTACGTACCTCTCCTTTGATATATGAGACCAAAGGTAAATCACTTAACCTCTCTGAAATCTTTGAAACCCTTTGCTTACTTCACTGAAAGGAGCTCCCATATCAGGAATTTTACACAGATATCACATACAGCAGGGATCATTCCCGACTCTCCAATGAAATTCCACCGTCATATTAACTTTGGACTCAGCTCTATGCAGGGATTCATTCTTCAGGAC
Source organism: Potorous gilbertii (assembly GCA_028658325.1). NCBI lineage: Eukaryota > Metazoa > Chordata > Mammalia > Diprotodontia > Potoroidae > Potorous > Potorous gilbertii. The sequence continues at coordinate 543,839,181 of CM053770.1, forward strand.
AGGAAGGGAGAGATAGCCAGCTAGATGCACTTTTTTACCCTTCAGCTTAAATGTTTCCATACAGACAAAATCTAGTTTAAATGGACAACAGGAATGCAGCCTTGTTCAACAGAGCTAAGAAGAGAATAGAAATTATGTTACAGGGGAAAAGATGTCATCAAAGGGAAGCAGGTGTCATACCCTTCCCTTCCTCAGGGAGTTACCTGGAATGAGGGGAAAAGAGAAAGGAAATACCATGTCATAGAACGAAAGAAGACATGGAAAAGGGAAGAAAGAGAGAGAGATTGCTGGCGTGGCCCAGGGTTCAAGCTAGATCTGATATAGTGGTAGGGAATGGAAAGCAGACAAGGTTAATTAGGGGGGCGGTGTTGAGGACAGAGTGAGGTGATAAGGACCCCTGAGCTTCAGGAGGAGAAAGGTGAGAATTCTCTTCTCCCTGTTGGTTGCAAGGAGAGAAGCCCAAAGGCACTGCAATAAGGGACTAGGACAGGAGACTCCTGGGACCTAGACAGGCAGCAAGCTGCAGCCTCTGTGGGGACTGTGACCTTTGGAGAGAGGGCTGCAGGTGTCTGGGAAGAGTGGTAGGGGGCGGGGGGCAGGGGGGTTAAGGGGGGTTGTTGCCTTGGTGACAGTGGAAGGAAGCAGGGCCGTGGCTGGGGTGTGGATACACTAAGAGGGAAGAGTATATGAACACCACTAGTAGAATCTTAGTTCTTTTTTTAGCACCAGCTGTTAGCCCTGCTTTCTTCTGTACCTGACAATGTATGTCTCACTCCACGTCCATAATCCTCCATTTTCATGCTTTAGCTTTAACTGTTAATTGGTCAGAGTTCTGTAGTCTTTTAATGTTTTTTTCCCCTTTTTCCTTACTTTCCCTCATTTCTTTACATGTGATTCTTCTTCTCCTCTCTTACATTCTAATTGTTCAAAACGTTTCATTTTATTCTAACCTCATTTTCTAACTCCACTGCCAGCCTAGTTTCAGTGTGGACTGTATATCCACATATGTGTAAATTAGGTGGCATGTACACTTGCAGTCACATACTCATGAGTGTCCCTCTAACTAACCTATAGTGCACAGTGACTTCTCAGCAGAGGTATATGGTAAATGTTTAACTACAGGCTCTCCAAGGAAAAGAATGTTGACAAAACACACCCTTAAGTTTATTTAACCTTCACTATTAACTTTTCCCCATCGTGTTCTTAAGTCTAGAAAAGTCAAAAACAAAACAAAACAAAAACAATAAATCAGGCACTGATCTGTAAAATTTATTGACATCTAATGCTCACACTGAAAATTTAAGTTTTTCTCTCCCCAAGCAAAGAAAGATACTGTCCTATGAGCAAAATAAAGTTTGAGAATTATTTCTTTGAAGGAAAAATAATATGTATACCTATGCATGTACATATATGTATATATACATACACATTGAAAGATTATACACATTATATTATTATAATATTATACATATTAGTATGTGTGCTTGGGTTCTGTAAAAGCCATATTATGAACCATATATTTAAACCAATATGGTGCTAAATTCATACTCCTTGAGTGACAATGAGCACTAGATTTGAAGTCATAGGGTCTGAATTTGACTTTATCTGTAAAATGTGAGGGCAGCTAAGTGGTGTAGTGCCCAGAATGCCAAACCTAAAGTCAGGAAGACCCGAGTTCAAATCTAGTCTCAGACACTTACTGACTGTGTGACCCTGGGTAAGTCGCTTCACCCTGTTTGCCTCAGTTTCCTCATCTATAAAATGAACTGGAGAAGGAAATGGCAAACCGCACTAGTATCTCTGCCCAAAAAACCCTAAATGGGGTCACGAAGAGTCAGACAACACTGAAAATGATCGAAGAACAAAAAAATGTGAATAATAAAACCTGTAATATTGACCTCAGAAGGTTATTGGAAGCAAAATGGTATAATGGAAAAGAATATAGAAGCTGGAGGGAGACTGAGGTTTTGAGTTCATATTTCAGCTCTGTCACTTACCATACTTATTCCTTCCACATCGTGACTTGCCCCATTATGGTTTCAATATATCAGGGTTAAGCATAATAAATTAAAGGGGAATTTGGGGGGAGTTTTGTGGAAGCTGCAAATGACAGGTGAAGGCCAGCAGATGAGACAGAAAAAGTTTAGGAACTCAGAAATGCATAAACTATATGTGTAGTATTGTATAATATCAACATATTTTATCTTTTAATGCCATAAAAATTCAGACTTCTTCTTTGGTACAAAAGGAGGTTCAAAAAATTTTACATGAATTTTCCAGATTGGAGGGGCACTGCACCCTTAACCCCCAAGTTGTGGAAGAGATAACTATACAGTGACTCATTTTCTGATGATACCTCCCCTTTGGGATTCTTAGTTTCTTAAACTGTAAAATGAGGAGGAGGTGGGGCGTGCAGGGGCGGAGCTCGACTAGATGTTCAAGGACCCTTCCAGTGGAAAGAATGCTAGCCCTCAAATCAAGGGACCTGTGTTTACAAAGTAAGCCTTTCATGCTTACTACCTGTGCGATCTTGGGCTAGTTCCTTCATCCTCCTGAATCCCATTCTCCTTCTCCATAGAATGAGGGGGCTAGACCAAGACCTTTACAATCCCTTCTAGCTCTAGATGGGTGAAAAAGTACTAAGGAGAAAAAAGTAAGCTATATGACTTGAAATCTGATTGACTCAATACTTGGTCATCAGACATCTGGAGATGTGGCGGCTATATCCCTACCTCAGGCACTCCTGTGATGGCAATAACTGACAATTATCCAACTAATTACACAATGAGCATAGAGGGTATGGCCAAGGGTATGCCTGGACAATTTAGCCGGGTCCAAAGAAGGAGTCTTTGTTTAAGAATTTGCCCCTTCTTAAAGAGGTGCAAACACTCTCAGGATTACTTTTTCTTATACCTCAATCCTGCAGCATGGGGTATGTGTGTGTATTCTTGTTTCTAAGATAGATTATACCTCCCTGAGAAGGATTTTTGGAAAGGATAGCTTCTAACAGACCCTCTGGTTGACTGAGGGAACATTCTATTAGTTTGTTTTATGTGTTTAAAAATATAATTTTGCCAGACTACATAAGGGACCTAGGACACAAAAAAAGTTAAGAACCCTGGATCAGATGAACTATGAACTAACTTTTAGCTCTATATCTAAGATCCCATAATTCCTCTAGTAACAAATGCTAGGTTGCTGGTGTTTGTGTGTAAGTGATATTTGGGAGCCTCTCATTCTTACTAGGTAAAGAGGGTGATAAAGAGATGCCTGGGTAATTGGCACTAGATTTTCCTTATGAGAACAAATTGTTCACTCAATCAGGGTTATTATCTGAGGAAATGGGGCACTTTAAGGAGATCTAGGGATAAGACATTTATTTCTGGATCAATCAATCAGACATTGTCCAAGTAAACTCCTTGGAGAAGTGGAATGGGGAGAGAGAATGGCCTGTTTCACCTACCAATCCTCTACTGGCCTTCAATATTCTTAGGGTCTACCTTCCTCCCAACCATCATGGGGTCATAACCAGAGAAAGACCATGAGACATGAAGAATGAAGGCTGTGGTTTCTGGAACACAATGGTGAAAAGGCATGCCACTTCAAGAAGCATTTCACATTCCCACCCATGTTGGGATCTGGAGCAAAGCCCTGGCTTGCCTTCCTTAGCTAGGACTTTGTTTTGGCAATCATCTGAGCTGAACTCTTTACATTGGACCTGTCAAAGCAGGGCAGATAGAGTTAATGCAATTGGATAGAGAGAGAATTGAGAGCAGAGGGATGAGCAGACTTTGGTCTTTAAGTCAGGGGGTTGTGGTGAAGGTAATACAGCCTCCCAAAGAATACCTACTCAACCTCTATCCCCAGAGATGTCAGTGGTCAGATGGCAAGAGTTCCTGACCTCTAGTTTCTTGGACCCAAACATGGAGTCAGTGGGGGAACCTCTAAACCTTAGGGATGGTAGATGTGGAGAAGGGAATTTTCAGAAAAGAAGGAACCACATTACTCCAGAGGTGGCTGCAGCTTCTCCATCCACCTTCCTACAGAGAAAAGAGGGGAGAATTTTGGACAGAACTAATTTCTTGTATCCTGTTTTCTGTAGAAAAGGCATCAACCCTCATGGTTTACCAATGCTATCCTGATGGACTTATGGGTGGAGAAGAGTTACTTTCTAACTGATTCCATATGCTTTCCCTTTAAAGGGGCTTGGCTACAACTGTAGGGTGTCACTCTGAGTCTGAGGCATAGGGAAGGAGAATTGTTTAAAATTGATAATGGAATATTATGAGTCTTTTATGTTGTTTTGCCATTCTTTTTACTAGGGTAAAATAAGGGTTGTTCTGTGTCTGAAATAGCATTAGCTGAGGGCTTGAAGTTGAAAAGACACAAGTTATGTATAGTCTGAGATTACCAAGGGAAATTCTGGACAAGGGCAAAATTAGCCAGTTATTTTTAGGGCAGCCCTTCAAGATGAGACCCAGTCCATGAAAACTCCAAATTAAGCCATAGGTTTTCTACATGAGTAGAGTGAAGGAAGCTACACAAAACACAGAATTTGACATGATGAGTACATGACCAATAGGTTTACAGCCAAAACAAACACTGGTCTCTAATGCATTGAAGTGTGTCTACCCACTCTTCTGTTCACAAGCAATCCTTAATGGGAAGGAGTTGTATTCCTTGCTGTGTTTTTTTATGGGTCAGGGTTCAAAGGGTCACTACTTTATATCCAAAATGGCTTCCTAAAGGTTTTCTAGGTTAAATTTTTCTTAGATGAAAGAAAAAATTTCAGAATACCATAAAAAAAATTTGTGTTTGCCTGAGGCGAGCAGGGTTTATGGGTCCTATGCGTCATTACTTTTGAATATAGTCATTCCTTTGGATGATTTGACTTAGGGTTTTTAAAAAATCATTTTTAGAAAAACTACCACTCATATTCTTATAAATTTGAGCCAGTTCCTTATATATCTTGGAAATGAGACTATTATCAGAGACACTTGCTATACTTTTTCCTGAATTAACTGTTTACCTTCTAATCTTAGCTATGTTGGATTTATTTATGCAAAACCTTTTAAGTTTTATGTAATCAAAATGGTCCATTCCCAACTGATCAGTGGACATGAACAGGCAGTTCTCAAGGGAAGAAATGTCAGTGGTTAAAAGCATATTTTTTTTTAAAAGCTCTAAATCATTAATAATTAGAGAAAGGCAACTTAAAGATGAAATAGAAAAATCTTCTGTTTGGCTTTTAAAGTTCTTTAAAGCATAGTCCTTTTCCTATCTCATTAGCTTTTTTACACTTTATTCTCTTCCACTTGTTTGTCAGTCTAGTGACATTGGCCTCTTTGCTGTTCCTTGAACACAACACTCTCTTGTGCCCGACCCTGGATAGCTTGACTGTGCCCGATTCTAGACACTTTGACTGGCTATCCTCCATGCTTGGAACTCTGTCCCTCTTCATTTCGGTCTCCTGGGTTCCCTGGCTTCTTTCAAGTCCCAGCTTAAAATCCTACCTTCTACAAGAAGCCTTTCCTGATACCTCTTAATGGTAGTGTCTCCTTTAATGATTATCTCCAATTTATCCTTGTTTATACATAGTTGTTTGAAGGTGTCTCTTTCAGTAGACTGTGAGCTCCTTGAGAATAAGGGCAGTCTTTTCCCTTAGTTAGCATTTAATGAGTACATTTGGGCCTAGTGGGGAACCTGCAACCTCAAGGCTACATGTAGCCTTCTAGGTGCTTGGGTACAGCCTTTTGACTTTTGAGTTCAAGTTTTACAGAACAAATCCTTTTATTAAGGGGATTCATTCTGTGAAGTCTGGAATCGTTCAAAGGGCCTCACTTGAGGACCCAGAGGACTACACATGACCTAGAGGCTGCAGGTTCCCCATCCCTGATAGAGAGACTCTTATCCTATTACTCTATTACACCCATTAGATTAGCAAAGCTGATTAAAAAATAAAATGAAGCTCTTGGAAGGACTTTGGTAAAACAGACCCATTGTTACACTTTTGGCAAATCTGTGAATTGGTCTAACCATTCTGGAGAGCAATTGGGAATCAAGATACAAACTGTTTCTGAATCCCATTTGACCCAGCTACTCCACTCTAGGTCCATCCACCCAATGAGATGAAAAGAAAGAGGAAAATGTTTTTTATGAGCAAAAATATTTATAGTACCTCTTTTCATGGGGACAAAAAAACGGTGTTCATCAGTTGAGAAATGATTGAACAAGTTGTAGTAATTGAATATAATGGAATATGATTATGCTGCAATAAATGAAGGAAAAAGTGGTTTAAAAGACACATGGAAAGATATGAATGGATGAATACAGAGTGAAAAAGGTGTACTCAGAAGGACAATTTAGCCTATAATGTCAGAACAATTTAAGGACTCTGGTCAATTAAATAATTCACCATGATGTGAGAGCGTTGATGATGAAGAATGCTCCCCCCGTCCTGACAGAGAGGTGCTTGACTCAATATGTAAGATAAGAAATACATTTTTGGAAATGGCCACACCTAATGGCTCTAGTCTTCAGTTCCCCTCCTGGTAGGAATCAAAGTCTCTTTTGGAGAAAAAATGGTGGGCAGAGGAGATGCTAGAGATCATGATTCATGAGGCCCTGAGAGCCAGATCCAGACAGACTCATATAGACATTCGTAAACTACATGGGCACACAATAAACCCGACATATATGTGTGCATATATGTACATACTTACCTGCTGATTCCCTTAGAGCTCCTTGAGGGCAAGGATTATTTCCTTTTGGTCCTTGAATCCCTAGTACCTAGTGCATAGTAGGTCGTTAATAAACATTTATTTACTTATTGATTGGTCATTATACCAGGCTGCCTCTAGGTCACCTGGAGGTCTGTGTCCTACAGGGAGATTCAAATGAAGAGAATAGAAGCCTCCTTGTTGAATATTTGATAAACTAAGCATTGGGCTCAGAGTATTCTAGATAAAAGAAGCATAGTAGACATGGACTGTTAAGTGTTTGAGGGTCTAATAAAAAAATGAAGTAATAATGTTAAATTGATTTTTTAATTTTTCATTTATTAGCATGAAAATCCACCACAATTTAATCTATGTAGCCCCTCTATAAAAGTGTAATATGAAATTGTCTTCCAATTGTAATTTTACTTTCCTGATAATAGTTATCTCCTCTTTTTTTCTCTGTATATACATATATACATACATAGTTTAAGTTTGGGGTTTGGGAGCCTTTCCAAAAATCCAGAAAACTGTGTAAAGAATAGTAAAAAACATTTGCATAAAATTGATAGAAAGAACAATTAGTACTTGATTAATATGCAAATTTAGTCCAGTACAAATACATCTATATCTGAGGTTCAATATCCAAGTCTGGCTTGCTATGCCAAAAACCCGGATGCTTTTATTTACTTTGGAATTGAAGGATTTGGTTAATGATGTTATTGACAGGAAAACATGAATGCATTATGTGCTCATGTCCTTAATTTAGCAGAGATCCACAAAAAACTCTGAAACATCTAGGGTGGCAATTTTATTTATGAGAAAATATTAAGTACAAAATAAAGCTCGTATTTCTAGAGTAGTTATCCTGTTAAACAAATTTCCCCCCAAATAGTCATTGTCCTACCCTTTCTGGGAAAAATGCAATATAAATTATACGAATAATATGCCTTTTAGAGAAATCTATTACTGACTGAGAATCTTTCTGGAGAGCAATCTGACGATAAGTAATATGTTACAAAAGTTATACATCCTCTGGCCCAATTACTCTACTGTTAGGAATATACACCAAAAGGGCTATTTTAAAAAGAAACAAAGCTATAGGTTCAAATAGTTCCATAGCAGCATTATTTGTAATTACAGAAAAACTGAAATCAATGTAAATGTAAAAAAAGGGGGAGAAGGGAAATAGTAAAATAAGTTATGATACATTTACAGTAATAAATGTTTTATTTAACTAGCTCTACGCAGATCAGACACTTGTCTGTAATTTCTAGTTTCAAAGATTTGCCTGTTATACTGAAAGGTAAACCACCTTGCCCATGACCATGGGCAGCATGTTTGGAACTAGAGGCTCTCTGACTTCAAGGCTAGCCCTCCGTCCACTGCTCTACTCCATGATGTCTCCCGTGCAATGTGACCTTATCATACAATTAATAATAACACTTAAGGAAACATAGTGCTGTATCTGGAATCAGGGGATCTGAGTTCAAATCCCAGCTGTACTGCCTACTAGCTATGGGACCTCAGATGAGTTATTTAGGGATTTGAATAAGATTGCTTCTAATGTCCCTTCTGGCTTGTAGGGTCTATGATTTTATAAGTCCAGAGAACTCCAGAAAAACCTTTATGAAATAATGCGAAAAGAAAAAAAGCAGAAGACACAGACTACAAACCATATAGGGAGAGAAGTGATTGAGAACGAGGAGACGAAGAATCCCAATGGGGGTGTAAAAGGGAAGGAGCTAAAAAATAGTTATTATACCTCAAGCATTGAAAATAATTGATTTAAATGTAAATAATTAGTAAGTTCAGTTGGCTCTATTGATGTTCCATGTCGTGCTTAATGAAACGTGTAAGAGTAATGATAATAGCAACAAAAATAATTTTCATGAGTGACGGGTTTATTTGGAGAATCTATATAAGCCTGGGAATTAAAAGGCCCAGACCTTGCAATGATGTCCATCATTTTCTTCTATTAATTACGTAGAAAGCTTTTATGAAATTCCATTCAAAGACATAAGATGCCCATATACCAATAGAGCCTGATTAATCCTGTCTCTTTCCCCCTGCAAAAAACTGTGACCTTACATTAAGTGCTTGGAGAGCATTTTTTTTTTTTGAAGGCTTGTGTCTGTTAGCAATATTGCCTACTCAGGAACCACTTCTGACTGGAGCCTGTGTCTGTTTTTACTGATTCTGTAAAATTATTAAGTCATTTTCATGGGAAAGCAAGGCCCTTTTCCTGAGAAAAGCAGCTCCCACAGAAATTTGTAGTTTCTGATTTCCTTCATCCAACGATTTCCTTTCTGGTAGCAATAGGGAAGTGCAGAGGATTCCCCTAGACATGGTAAGTACTACCATAGATCTTGATTATCTGGACAGGTTTTAGGGTTTCATCTGAGTAGTGCTGAGAAGTATTTTATAGTTCGGCATCCCTCAAAAGTGCCTACTTTCATAAAATTCCCAGCCGGAGGAAATAATGCTTTCTTTGAATTTTTGAGAAATGTTGTTTTTACTTTGAAAAAAAGTAAAAATATAGTCTTTTTGGATGAGATGCTAGATTGCGATTTGTACAGCTGTGTAATTGTAGCAACCACAGAACAAGTTAATAGATTATTCCGCTCCCAGAACTGCCGTCTGATTCCTAAGACTCCTTGGCACATCTGTCTGGGAGATAAATTCTAACCAGCAGTTAGTTTCTAAATCTTCAAAATGCTGTCCTAAGCAAAGAGCCTTTAGAGTGGTTAAAGAAAGGGACAAAAAAATGGATCAGCTCCATAGTAAGCACAGTACTCTAGCACACTGCACAATGCAGGCACAAAGAGGATCAGAGTCATAACTAAGGTAGGGTGACTGGGGCATTGCCAGGGTTCTAAAATTTAGAGGACACTGAGAGATCTTGCAGTTCTTTAGCACCCAGAAATAACTGAGGTTAGCATCTAATCAATAAGACTAATTAGTTAAAATAGAACACTAGCAGATGGTAAATTTCTTCCCCCCATTAGTTAGCCCACGGGTAGGAAACCTTCTGTCTTGAGGTCATATGTGGTCCTTGGGTGAAGCCTTTTGACTGAGTCCAAGTTTTATAGAACAGATCCTTTTATTAAGGGGATTTGTTCTGTGAAGTTTGGATTCAGTCAAAGGACCACACTTGAGGACCTAGAGGGCCACATGTGGCTTAGAGGCTGCAGTTCCCCACCCCTGAGCTAGCCATACCCTAAGAACCTCTTCCATACCTTGGTCCACCCAGTTCTGCCTGGTTGTAGACTTCCCAGTAGTCAGTCTGTTGTAACAGTCTCCGTCTCTCTTTGACAGGTTGTATTTAGTCTCTACCCTGCCCCTCCCCCATTTCCCAAACTGAATTTGTCTTTAAAGGTTGATTTGAGAATACATTTCATGCCACTTGTTCTGGGCACAGAAATTGTCAGTTATGGCTCTGGAGTTGATTGTAAATATGGGAGTAGGTACATGTTGAGTTGGGTAAAGTCTAACATTTAAGAATTAATCTGCCATAGGCAATAAAGGTAAGCTCTTCTGCCAAGCTAAGTTACTCGATCAATTTGTTCAACACTTGGGGGTGTTAGTTATCGATCAACAAACATTTATTAAGGACTTGCTACAAGCCAGGCACTGTGCTAGGTGCTGGAGCCAGTAAGAAGATGTAACAAGTTCAAAAATAAGTCTACTAAAAGGCTTGATGCTGGGGCTTACAGGAGCTCAGGGGACTGCTCTTCCTGCTTGGTAATCAGCCATGTGGTTGTGTATGGGAGTCATTGGTTTGGCACTTCTAATTTGTAAGTACAATACACAGTCATATAGGTGACATTTAGGCATCTTATTCAAAGAACCTATTGTTATTGTTTAGTTGTTCACTTGTGTCAGACTTTTCATGACTCTGTGGACCATGACATGCCAATGCTGTCTTTGGGATTTTCGTGGCAAAGATACTGGAGTATTTGCCATTTCCTTCTCCAGTAGATTAAGGCAAACAGAGGTTAAGTGACTTGTTCACGGTCACCCAGCTGGTGATATCTGAGGCCAAATTTAAACTCAGGTCTTCCTGACTCCAGGCCCACTGCTCTTTCCACTGAGCCACCTAGTTGCTTCCATAAAAGAAACTATATTTTTCCTTTTTTTCAAAGTAAATTCTTAATAGAGGATTAGCCTCCATAGTGCTTCATTCTACCCATACCTCAGATTCTGGAGAAACAAATCTACCTTCGGTTCTAGTCTAATCCAGTCTAGTCTAGTTTATCTAGTCTAGGTTTCTTTCTTCCTAAAACAAAGAGGAAAGTAAAGGAAAAGGCCTACATACAACAGGAATCTGTCATAGAGCAGGTCCTTTTATTCCTGCACAGAAACCATGGTGGCTAAAGTGATTGTCATGAATTTAGAAACAAATAGAATCTAATTCAATAACCTAACTTATTTCTGTTGGTACAATCAGCTGAGAGCTTTATTGGAACACACTTTTTGCAAGGTGGCTAATTAACTATTTCACATTTTACTTCTCCAAAGCATAGTTTGATCAAATGCCAAGCATGATCCAAGCATGATCTTCTGTTGCTTTGGCACATCTCTCTCTGATGCCCACTCTTCCATTGATACCAGCTAACTCTTGATACTCCTCTAACCCTCTGGTGGACACTGCAGTGACTGGCCTCCCAGGACCTCATGACCATTAGGTTGCTTGGATTCATCATCATCATCACCATCATCACTATCCTCATCATCATCATCATTGGCACCAGCATGATAAAGCACTTGAAGGTTGGTTTGAGCTGCATCTTACAGGAAAGAGGGATTCTGAGAAGCCAAGATTGGTGGAGAGTCCATTCTAAGTATGGGCAATGGCCACTGCAAATGCAGTGCAGTGTGTGCATGTGCATGGGCATGTGTGTGTGTGCATGCCTATGTGTGAGTATATGTGTGGACGTGGATGGAAGGAGGAGAGACTGGAAAAATAGGTTAATTTATACGCAGTTATTTACTACTATCTTCAGATTCATGCTTCACTGAAAAAGCACTTGATTACCTTTTTGTTTTTTTGTATATGAGCAGAAAGGAAAGAGGGAAAAAACCAACTAAAATTATGATATATTTGTCTTAAATATTTCTCTCTAAAACCAGGTACTGATTGCCACTACATGTGTAATTATTTCAACACTTCTCAATACTTCAAAGGATTCCTGATCTAGTGAATGTGGGCACCCATTCCCCTGGACCACGTCACAACCCAATCTGCACTTCATCCAGTTTAGTTCTTGTCATATATATTCTCTCTCTCTCTCTACATACACACACACATACACACACATATACATACATATACATGTGAGAATTATGTGAGAAGTAGTATTAAATAGTATTAATAGTATTAAAATGTTCCATTTATTGCAAGGTTACCTTAATAGGTAGAAGTTGTGGAAAGGCATATTTCTGCTCAACATTTGAAAGATTTTCCTTACAATTAGAGCTATTTAAAAATAAAAAAAAATCTTCTATTTTAATAGGTGGTGAATTCCCCTTCATGAGAGGTCTTCAAGCAGAATTTGGGATGCTATAGAGAATATTCCTGTTAGACTAAGTGACTTCTGAGGTCTCTTCCAACTCAGAGCTTCTAGGAGTCTATGAAATCAATTTATCATGCTGTAAGTCACACAGATTCTTAACTTGAGGTCTGTTAATTTTTTTAAAAAAGATTGTATAGCTATATTTTAATATAATTGGTTTCTCTTTTAATCCTTTGTATTTTGCTTTATGCATTTAAAATATTGATTTATTTTATTTATTACTTAAATGCATATTTTATGTATTTTAAGACATTCTCCAGAGGAGAGGTCCATAGGCATCACCAGACTGCCACAGGAGTCCAAGACACAGAAAAGTTGCAATAGGGAAAAAATTTCATTCTGCCAGTGCTTTCTTTTCTTCTTTGAATGAAGAGAGAAAAGACAAGTTGATAAATTAAATGCTGAAACACTAAGTAAGGATTCTTATCACTTGTTGGACCTCACAATTATTCTTTCTTTATTTTGCCAAAAATTCACAAGATAATTTTGGTGTCTTGCCAGTTTGGATTAATTGCAAACTGTGGTTGGAATATGACTTTTTTACTCTTAATTATATTTGAATATTTTCTTAAAAAGGACAGTAGAGAATTGATATTTCAATGGAGAAAGGGAAAATAAACTTCTGATGTGGCTTTGTAAAATAAGATTTTTTTATCTATTATATCTATTAAAAACAGATAAAAATGAGAGCTGATATTCATGAGCACTTTGAGATCTGCAATGTACTTTACCTACATGAAACCTGATTTCTAACCAGGGCTAGAGTGTTTTGCAGGCCGCTGGCTGCATGTGCAGAAAGATAACTGACTCCTGGCTGGTGGAGAGAAAATTGAGGGGTCAGTGTCTACTATAAAGCACTTGCCAAATTGGACAAAGAGAAAGGGAGAGAAGGGGGAGGGGGACAGAAGTGGGGGAAAGAGGGGGGGAGAGAGAGAGAGAGAGAGAGAGAGAGAGAGAGGGAGGGAGGGAGGGAGAGAGACAGAGAGAGAAGGAGAGAGAGAGAGTGAGAGAGTCAGAGTCTGTGGTTACAGAGAATCTTTCGAGAGACAAGGGTGAGAGGGAAACAGCAGAACAGGAGACATGTGGGGAAAGCTGGCTCCTCTACATATTCCTAATCTCCAGCTTGCCTCCCTAGACACTGCAAGAATAGATCTCTTTGGGTGAAATCAGACTTTTTCTTGATGTGAGCAGAGATCTCATCTCCCTTCCAGCTAAAAAGTTCATTTACTCTTGTATATTCTTTGGTATATCCTAGTCTGTATAACTTTTGAGATTTCTATTTGCTCTTTCGCTAGGATAAATGGCTTTATATACTATATGTGATGGTCTTTTGTGTAATCAGCACTTGGCAGAAAGGAGCTAAGCTGGTGAGTGTAAACTAAGCGCTACCCTCCCCTTAAGAGTCACCAAGAAAGCCTATTTCTTTCTGAACTAGACTCAAACTTCTATATGCCAATTTTTGATGGGTGAAAGATAGAATTAATTTTAGCCTGAATTAGAGGGTTTTAGAGATACCCAGGAGAGGGAATGAGAAAGTGTCTAATCACAGTTGTTTTCCTATTTTCTGCAAGGCAGAAATCACAGCCTACCTTAAAGAGAAGTAAGCTAGATTCCAGAGATATCTACACATGTCACTCTTAATGTTTATACATTGAGACAACTGATGCAATATATGCCATACCTATCTTTTTGTTGTTGTTTAGTCGTTTTTCAGTTGTGTCTGACTTTTCATGACCCTATTTGGTATTTTCTTGGCAAACATACTGGAGTGATTTGCATTTTCTTCTCCACTTCAATTTATAGGTGAGGAAACTGAGGCAAACAGGGTCAAGTGACTTGCCCAGGGTCACACAGCTAGTAAATGTCTGATCAGATTGGAACTGACTTTAGGCCTTGCACTCTGCTGTGCCACCTAGCTGCCCCATACCTATCTTGTATAAGCATAATTCTCTTACATATATTATCTCATTTGGACCTTAGAAGAACTCTGTAAGGTAGATAATACAAGTGCTATTATCTTCCTTTTCCAGATGAGGAAACTGAGATTCAGTGTGCCCATGGACACATAACTAATAAATATCAGAGGTAAGATTTGAACCCAGGTCCAATGCTCTTTCCACTGCCTCCAGTGTATGCCAAGAACCAATCAAAAACTTGTAATTTGGGTCATATGAGCTACTGACTTGAGATTTCCACCAACGCAAAAATGACCACATCTAGAAGAAGAGTGCTGTTTTTGGAGTCAGAGAACTCATGCTCGTATCTATTACTTGAGTAATGTTGGATAAGTCACTTAACCTCTAAGAGCCTCAATTTCCTCATCTGGAAAATAAGTCCCTTCAGGTTCTAATTCTATGATCTCATCCATCAATAAGAATTTATTAAACACCTATGACATGCCAGCCCTCTGTTAGGGACTAGGAATATCTACAGAAATGAACCAGTCCCTGTTCCCAAGGAGCTTATATGCTTTTGGTAGAGACAATCTGTAAGTAGGTATGTGTGCATGTATGTTTGCATGTGTATATATGTATATATATATACACACCTGTGTGTATGAAATAAATTTTTGTGTCTAATAATAGCATTTATGTAACACTTTAAAGTTTGTAAAACATTTTTACAAATATTATCTCATTTGATGTTCACAACAGCTCTGGGAGGTGTTATTATTAGTCTTGTTTTACAGATGAGGAAACTGAGGCAGACAGAGGGTAAGTAATTTGCACAGGGTCCCCAACTGTTAGGAAGCGCCTGAGGCTGGTTTTGGACACAGGTCTTCCTAACTCCAAGTCCAATATCTACTGTACCACCTAGCTGTTTGTGTGTATGTACTTACACACATAGTGTATGTATATGTATGTACATATACATGTGTATTTAATGTGTATGTGTGTTTGCATGCATGTACACACACATATAAGAATTCTAAGAGACTAAGATGAAGAAGGGAGACATTCTAGGTATGGGATACAGCCAATGCAAAGTCACAGAGATGAGAGATGGAGCGTTGGGTTTAAGAAACAGTGAGATCGGTTTAGATTAAGTGGAGAATTCTGAAAGGGGTGTAGAATATCATACAAGCCTAGAAAGTTAGGTTGGGGCTAAGTTGTAAAGGGCTTGAAAAGCCAAAAGGAGATTATATTTTATCCTAGAGGCAATAAGGTGCCAGTGAAGTTTATTGACTAGGCAATGACTGTGATCAAATTTGTGCTTTAGGAAAACCACTTTGGGGGATGGATCAGAGAAGGAAAAGAATTAAGGCAGGAAAGCCAATTAAGAGGCTGTTTCAGTCCTCTAGATAAGAGGGAATGGAAGGCCTGAACTAGGAGGCTGGCTATGTAAGTGGAGAAAAGGAGATCGATTCAATCAGCATATGGGTCAGTAAACATTTGTTAAGTGCCTGTTATGAGTCAGGCACTGTGCTAAGGACTGGGGATGTAAAAAGAGGCAAAAGATAGCCCCTGCCCTCAAGGAGAGCAGTCTAGTGGGGGAGACCACAAGCAAGCAAATATATACAAAGCAAACTGTTTACAGGATAAGTAGGAAATAATTAACAGAAGTGAGGTGCTATGGAGGTAGAAGGATAAGATATTTATGATCACAATGGATCTTATAGCCTTAGAGAGTTGCCCCAAGGCTTCAGACACTGCGTGCACAAGGTCACAGAGCCAGAAATCATCAGGGAAGGAAGGTGACTTCAAATCCTGCCTTCTATGGACTCAGCCATGCTGCCTTGCTTTGAAATGAAATTAACATCGTTTTATTCATCTGTCAGGATGATGGACATGATTTTTTTCAAATTATTTGAGTTAGTTCTACTTTATTATATTTTCCAGTTGGAAGACTTTAAATAATTAGCAAGTGCTGGTGTCTCCTTTAGGCACAAGCTGTAACACGAAGCCTGGCTCGAAAGCATTATATACTTAACATATGTTCTGGCCCAGATTACTACAGAATGGATTCCACTCTTCTTTACCCTGTTCTGATGTAATCCAGCAGTTGGCAATTGCAGGCCCCATATGTCAACGCTGGAATGTCCTGCCCTTTGGCTCCTGCTCATGTCTTTTGTTTGACCTCTCCTCTGTCTTTTAGCTGTTTCCACTGCAAGTAATTAATACAAGTAAAGGAACTTGCTGCTTTCATCTGGGGATGGGCCAAGCCTGACTCCTCTCAAACCCTTGTTTTCATGTAGATGGTGATATTTTCAGACTAGAGATATGTTCTTTGCCATTTTTTCAACTGCTATTGTTCGATAAAAATATTTTTAGACTTTCTCATGGTCTTATCAGATATCCATTGTTAACTGTTTTGATACCTTAGGAAGAGGCCTAAAGGAAATGGGGTTTTTTAGCCTCAATAAAAGAAGGCTAGGAGGATAGGTTATACTTCAGTGGGGTATGGGTCCAATAGTTCTCCCTTTCACAATAAAACCTTAAAAAGAGTATATATTCTGTGCCTCCACTTCCTCACCACCCACTCACTCAACCTCTTGCCATCTGGCTTCCTATCCCATCACTCTTCTAAAATAATTTTTCTCTCAAAGGTTACCAATGACCTTTTTTTTTTTTAAAAAAAAAAAAGGTACTGCTATCTTTTATTTTTACATAACCTCCTTTTCCAAATATATCCCTCCCCTGTCTCATACCCAGAAAGATAAACTTTGTAACTAAGAATAAGAAAGAGGGAAAAGGCAGTCCAGCAAAACTAACCAAAATATCAGTCTCTTCTAACAGGATGTAAAGTGTTCCACACCCATAGTCCCCCACTTCTACAAAGAAGGGCGGGTGATACATTCTCATATCCCTTCTTTGAGGTCAGCCTGATTATACAGCATTCAATTTCTAATTTAATTTTGCTGGTCTTTCCATTTACATTATTTTAGTCATTAAGCATATTATTTTCCTGGTTTGGCTTACTCTACTTTTCATTAGTTCGTAGAAGTCCTCTTATCTTTCTCCATATTCTTCACATTCATTGTTTCTTACAGTAGTGTTATTCCGTTATATTCATGTTCCACAATTTCTTCAGTCATACCCATACTGATAGGCATTTTACTTTGTTTCCCATTCTTTGCTGCTACAAAAAGTGCTGCCTTATATTTGCTAACTCCTGTGATCTTTTCCTCATTCTTCTTCACCTCTTTTCCTCCTTAGCTTCCTTTATGCTTTCTAGTTCTCATCCTACCTGACTCCATAGGTTTCTTCTTTAGTTTCTATGCTGGTTCCATTTCATCACCTACTCCTTAGACCTGGGTATCAGCCAAGTCTGTTTTCTAGGCATTCTTCTCTTTACACTATATTCAGTCTCCTTGGCGATCTCATCAGCTCCCGTGGGTTCAATTAACACCTCTACCACTAAGTTGACTCTGTTTGGTTTTGGGAATCTATCTAGTTAGCACTAATCTCCTCCCTGAACTTTTGTCCTACATCTCGAGTTGCCTGTTGGATAGTTCCACTTGGCATCTTAAATTCAACACATCCAAAATGGAACTCATCCCCTTCTCTCCTTAACTAACCTTTCCTCCCAACTTCCCTGTTTCTGTTGAAGTCACCACTATCATTTCACGTTCTTAGCCCTGAGTCTCCAAACCTCAAAGCCAATCTCTCCTCTCTCTTCTCCTCCTTACATTATCTAATCAGTTGCAAAATCCTATTGATTTGGTCTCCCAATATCTCTAATATTCTTCCTCTTTTCTCCCTTTATGCTGCTACTAGGCTAAGTTCATTTCATCCCCTTTGCTTCATTTGGAAGGCCAACACCCTAATTCAGAATCGCCTTTTGTCTGGACTGTTACGATAATCTTCTAATAAGTCTCTTTTCCTCAAATCTTTCTTCTCTCCCTCTGTCTTCCATACAGCTGCCACAGTAATCTTCCTAAAGCCTGGATCTGATCAAACCAATCTCCTGCTTAAAAACATCAGTGGCTCCTTATTTTCTGTAGGATAAAAGACAGTCTCCCTAGTGTGGCATTTAAGGCCCTTTGCCATCTGGCTCCAATCTACTTTTCCAACCATGTTTCTTTTCTTTTTTTAATTTTATTTGTTTTATTTTTAATTTATGGAATAAGACAATCATTTCCATAACATAGTACAACAACAAAAAATGATTGCTTATTCCACTCATATATGACATTCAGTCAGTAGGCCTTTAGTAAATACTCACTATGTGCCAGGTACTATGCCAGGAACTGGGGCTAAGGAAGTGGGATAGTCCCTGGCCTCAAAGATCATAGATTTCAAAGCTAGAGGGACCCTAAAAGCCATCTGCTCCCTAATTGTTGGGTGAAGAAATTGATGCAAAGAGAGGATAAGTAATGCCGCAGTCAGCCTTTGGATATAACCTTGAGGGCACAACTTTCCTTTAAGGGATAACAATCAGAAAAGCAACTTGAATCTAAGAAAAAAATAATTTCCCCTAAACTAGCATCATCTAGGGAAAGAATTAGATAAATTCTAGTCTGGTACCTCCTCTCTGAAGAGAGCAGAATGGCCAACTCAATAGCCCTTTTTCCTCCTCCCCTCCTCAAACCAAATTTACACAAACCCACGTGGACTTAACATGTAACACACATGGGAAAAATACATAGCCTAAATCTGTATTTTCTAAAGGCAAATCATTTTTCTTGAAATGAAATTGTTATTAAGGCTGCTCACAAATTTCTGTCATGTGTGCCTGACTATATATAGGGGCAGATTTGGTATCTTTAAATTTATAATTACTTCATATGCAAAGGCACCTTTTTCGCAAGACTGAAGTTGAATAAGAAAATGAAATTTTTTTTCTAATGCATATTTTGTAGTTTAAAGATTCATTCACTTTTGTGTATACATAAGTTTTTCTTTCTACATGTGCATTGTAATCTCTTAATACCAGCCAAGTTGTCCTCCATGGCTGTGTTAAGATTATCCAAGATTTCCTGCTATAGCTAACCAGAGATAACTGTTTAAGTGTTCCCCAGACTGTCAGTATAAAAGGAGGCATAAATCAGGGAGAGGTACTCTCACCAAAAGGGTTCACTGTCATGGAGGAGATATAACATAGAATGCAAATTTCCTATTAAGTCCTGAGACCATCCAGATGTTTCTCTTTGTGAAGGACATTATGACCACTGTAGCAAGCCCTATAATACTAGGCCTTCTCCATGAGGTCCAGTTACTCAAAAGATATCAGTCTAGTAATTCACACAGGAAAGACCAAGAAAATGTCTATAGCAGTCAGATTACAACATGCTACTGGAAAAAGAGATCATTGAATTATTCTATTAGGATATATATCTTTCATGGGCGTTGTAGGGTAATCTGGGCCTTCAATTGAAAGAGAAAAAATTTAATCATATTTGGAAAAATACACAGGGTCTTCAATAATGCCAAAATTCTCCCAACACAAAAATCCATCCTTTTGAAACCAATGGTTTCCTCCTTGTGCATGAAATACCACATTCTCTGTGGAATCAGAACTGTGTGTAACCCCAGGGACAGTTGAGAGATGCATAGGGTGGGGTGGGGAGAAAGGAATAACGTAAAAAATGTGGTGAAGGAAATGTGGAAAATTGGAAAAGAACCTGAACTAGGCATGCTGGAAGGGTGGAAAAGAACCGATGTGTAGCTTGATTGTTCCACTGGCATCCATGAAATGTTAGAAGACCAGAAAAAGACTTCTGGTTCATTGTGTGGATCTGCCCTGAATCACACTACTCTCATGATAAGGTTTTCAGACATACTGTGTTCTCTTCTACTCTTGGCCAGGCAATCTTGGCCAAATCAATAGAAGCTTAAATGTTCATAACTGAGACAGTCTTCAAGACAAAAAATTTTACCTTATAGTCTTCTTTATCATAGCTCTATCTCTGATACACGACACTGAGGTGGACACTAGCAACAAAAGCCACTCCCCTTCATTGGCAGTTTTTTTGGGATTCTCATGCCCTTATATGCACTGACTCATTCATTTTCCCCAAAATGAAATCACTAGGGAATCCCCATCATACCAAATCTATTCCCCCAACTGTCCTTTCTGCATTATCCAATCTTACTCTAACAATAAGCAGAACATGTTCATTAGGTTTACCAGCTCCTCAGTGCTCTCCAAACCATTACTGGCGTTCTCTTCCAGTGTCCTTACTTCATAGATAACAGACAGAAGGGATGATAGATCTAGAGCAGAAAAAGACTTCAAAGGCCATCTTGTCCACTCTTTCATTTTGCCAATGAGGAAACTATGACCCAATTGATAGACCTTCACACCTATGAGTTCATGTGCTCCATCTGATATATTCCTGTCCAATATTAATGTTTAGTTAATATTACCCTAACGTCATCTAACCAGTGATTACTGACCCAATATCATTAACCAATTGGCATCAATGGGATTTTATAAAGAAATAGTTACTGAGAAGAGATAACAAGATCCAAAGTATAGAAACCTCTGCAACTGGGAGTGCACTCTCTTCTATGACCTTGGTCCCTAGGGAGAGTGAACTGAAAGTGGTGACTGCCAACATTCCGCCCACCAAGTTCACTTCTGTGGTTTGTAATGGACAGATTATGTTCTGGCTTGCAGAAGACTGTGGGGATGGGTTGAGCATTGTTCCTCAGCACTGGTTCCTCACTAAACTTCAGTTGCTGCAGCTATCACACACAGACTCTGCAGTGGTTTCCTACTGCTAGATCTCAGGGGATTCTTTCCCACCTTTCAAAGTTCACAAGGTCTATTCTGCTTCCAGTGCTCTTTCTCCCATGATCAGGAAAAAATAAACCTTACACAGAGAGAAGCAGAGCTAAACATTCATGGCCACATGGTGTCCCAGGTTGGGATAATAGGTTTCTGATGCTACTTCTCTCCTTCCCAGGGTCTTACAGCAGTTCTCCCTCCTCACTCGAAAACCACTAGGAAGGTATCTGTTCACGCCTTTTGTCTGCACATCATTTCTGGCTCAGTGGCCAGTTAAAAAGCTTCGCATCACCAGATAATAAGCTGACAGTTAAAGAATACATATGCATGCTCTGAATTAGGAACATTGAACATTATGTATTTCTTCTGCACTCCAGATTTCTCCATCACACCCCAGAATCCTCTTCATCCTGGAATATGATTGTAGCTTTGGAACTGATACCTTGGAATTACCCTCATCCCTTAGATTGGATGACTCCTCTCAGAACCTATATTTAAGGTGAAGGAGAACACCCACATCTGCTCATTTCTTTCCAGGCTGCAATCTACATTTCTCCATCCTGCCCCGGCACCAAATACTTTAGCCTGACCCTTTTCCTTCTTCCTTTTCTGTATTATCTTTCCCCATTAGAATTAAAGCCTCCTTGAGGGCAGGGAATGTCTTTTTTTTAAATTTGTATCTATATTTTGGTGTTGTTCTAGAAGAACAACCACCACCATCATCACCACCACCATTTGTATTCCTAATGCTTAGCACAGTATTCTGCACATAGTAAGCACTTAATGCTTGTTAGCTAACTGATTTTTTTTTGAAAGGGGAAAGGCAAGGCAATTGGAGTTAAATGACTTACCCAAGGTCACACAGCTAGTAAGCCTCAAGTGTCCGAGACTGGATTTAAATTCGGGTCCTCCTGACTCCAGGGTTGGGTATTCACTGGGCCACTTAGCTGCCCCTAACTGACAGATTTTCAGTAGTAGTCTCACCAAACCTCCACTCAAATTGCCAGCACGTAGAACATATTATGCATGCTTTAATATCTAAGTGGCCATTGACCACTGTCCTGTAACACTACAATTACCCTTGGCTACCATATCTTTCCACTTGGCAAATAGATTCTGTGTTTGTTGAAGTTTTTTTGGTTTCCTTGCTATGATTGATTGACCTTGCTCAGGTTAACCTGAGGTTCCTGATAGGTCTCTGTCAATGTCTATTCTCTTTTCTATTTTTAGTTTCAACAACTTGTTTCATTCTGTTAG
Source organism: Potorous gilbertii (assembly GCA_028658325.1). NCBI lineage: Eukaryota > Metazoa > Chordata > Mammalia > Diprotodontia > Potoroidae > Potorous > Potorous gilbertii. Next base: position 543,861,403 of record CM053770.1, read on the forward strand.
GTTGTTATTGCCTCATTTGCGTACTATGTCTTCTCTGTTTTGTTCTTTCTGAAAGAGGAAGGGAAATAGTGAAGGAGGAAGGGAGAGGTGGGGAAAGAGGGAAGAAAAGAGAGAAAGAGTAGAGGGAGAGAGAGGGAGAGAGCATTTATTAATGCACTTGCTATGTGGCAGACACTGCTAAGCTATTCTAATTTAGTATTGATGACTGTACACAGATTGCTGATTCAGAAATTATTCCCACATAATTTGCTAATTGTTTTCTTTCTGATAGAAGATTTAATTACTTTTTTTTTTTTTTGTGAAATCATTCAGTGTTCACAGCATCCAATACCCCCTCCCTCTTTTATAAAAAAACATAGCCATGATATCTAGGCATTTTGGATCAGTCCACAAGTCCTTGAATACTTTTGTTTCTTAGTCTTGAGCCACATTTTCTGACAGGTCTTCTATTGTCTTCCCCTATACCCACCTTTACATCAAAGTCACATTGTCTTCAGCAACAAATGTTGGCACATAACTTGTGGGTATCTTCATGGGAATGTTTTTGTAAATACTCATCATGAACATTGAAATATGAGATAAATAAAGGTGTATCATGAAAATGAACTAGGTCCAGTGATAGACTATACAGTCAGCATCTAAGAACTACCCAGTTCTATTTGGATAGATTCATCACTAGAAGAACTGATGATGATAACAAGTATTTTAAACTAGACTATGATATATATTCACTAAGGCACAGAGGGATGTCAATTTGTAGTAGAGAGGGATAAAATTGTGGATTCATTAATTTATTTGACAAGTATTTATTAAGTACCTACTAGGTGCCAGATTATACAAAATAGCATTTGAGAAGGAGTGGGCACAAACAACTGATTGGACCAGGATAGGCCTCATATAAGAGGTGACACTATGGAGTCTATGAGAGAGAAGTAAAGAAAGAACGTTCCAGGCATGGGGAACAGCCATTGTAAAGGCATGGAGGTAGGAGATGAAATATCATATATTGGAAACTAGAAAGTAGGCCTTTGTGGAACATTGAATGTATCAAGGTGAGTAATGTGAAACAAGCCTGTAAAGGTAGGCTAGAACTAGACTGAAAAGAATTTTAAATAACAAAGAGAGAGGTTTAAATTTTATCCTTTGGGTAATTGGAAACCACTGGAGCTACAGTATATACACATATATACATGTCCACATATACACATAAATATAAGTATATATGTGCATGTTTACATAAACATATGTGTATTATACGTGTTTACATGCATGTTTATGTCTTAGTGCAGCTTTAGACCATTAGGTTGGCAAACTGCTTGACCAATCAAGCAAGGAGAAGCCTCCCACCATGCTTCTCTGGTTTTCTTCTATCCTACAGTGAGCACTGCACCCCTCTGGAGCCCTGTCAGTTCACTTCCTGAGATTGCTTCCTCTCTCACTATGCTGTGTACACAAGCACATTCACTCATGCATATACAAGCACACACCCATATCCACTCCACACACAGAGATTTGAATTCAAATGCCACTACTGAATCTTACTAGTTTTTTGACCCTGGGCAAGTCTTTTAACTCTGTACTTTAGGCAACTCCATAGCATTTAACTACTAAGTCAGTATAAACAGATCCTTCCCCCATATGCCCAAAAGAGGGTCTCAGGCAGTTTCTTTAATGAACTTCCTCACTTCTCTCCACAGAAAGTCTCTAGCCCTGATTCCTGTCAGGATTAGGGGTGAGTAACCTCTTACCACTTCCTTGCCTCACACAGCTAGTTAGGAGAGAGCTGAGACTGGATGGGTCTTCTGACTATTTACGCAGGGCTTTTTCCACTACACCTCACTACCTTAGGTTCTTTATGGGTTAAATAATTTTTTATGTACTAGCCTGGGAACTTCACCATCATGTATAATATTGTTTCTAGGGAACACGTGTCCCACATTCTAAACAATAGTTCTGCAAATGGTGAACTTTGATAACAGCACCCATTTGAGGTCAAGGACAGCTTCTCCTGAAGCCTTTCATTCCAGATGCTGACTGGGCAGCTCTGTAGGCCCACAGGTCTTTGTTGGCAGAGATATTAGCTGCGGAAGTCCAGGACTCATCTGCTGCCGCTGCTTTGCTGGATGATTGTGCCGCCTTAGCTCCTCTTTTTGCTGAAAAATTTTAATGCCAACTTCCCAAAACTGGGAGGGTTCATCATCCAACACAGCTTCTAGTCTAGGTCTGCCCAAAGTTATTGCACTTCTCCATGAAAAGGCAATTATTATAAGGCAAAGGTTAGGACTTGATGCCAGGGAATATGGACCAAGTGATCCAAGCCCTCGATAAAAAATATGGTGAGAGGGGACTCAGCATTTACCACAGAATTTTTATTCCAGAAACTTCATTATGGAGAACTGAATTAGATGTCGTGAGACCTGAGTTTGAATCCCAGCTCTTTAACTTACTACTGATGTGACCTTGAGCAAATTATTTAATATCTCATTTCCTCTCCAATAAAATAAAGAGACTGCACTTGCGGTCCCTTCCAGCACTAGATTTATGATGTAGAATAAGGGTTAATAACCTGGGGTTCATGAGTTGGTTTTTTTTTTAAATTCGAATAACTGTATTTTAAGAGTAGGCCTTGGAGTCAGGAAGATCTGAGTTGAAATCTAGCCTCAAATATTTACTAGCTTTGTAACCCTGGTAAGTCCTTTAACCTCTGTTTGCCTCAGTTTCCTCAATGGTAAAATGAGGATCATATACCTCCCAAGATTGTTAAGAGAATCAAATGAAATAAACTTTGTAAGGCACTTAGAACAATTCCTGGTACACTGTTGTTACTTAGTCATTTCAATCATGTCTATCTCTTTATGACCCCATTTAGGTTTTCTTGGCAAAGAGACTGGAGTGGTTTGCCATTCCCATCTCCAGCTAATTTTATAGATGAGGAAACTGAGGTAAACAGGGTTAAGTGACTTACTCAGGGTCACATAGCTCGTAAGTATCTGAGGCCAGATTTGAACCGAGGAAAATGAGTCTTCCTTACTGTAGGCCTGGGGCTCTATCCATTGCACCACCTAGCTGCTCCTAGCACATAGTAGCAAAATACACTGTGCATTTTACTTTATACATTTTAAAAACATTCTGAAAAGTGGTCTGTAGAGTTCACTGGACTCTAGAAAGGGTTCATAACATTAAAAATGGTTAAGAACTGTTAATTTAGAGTGTCCGTATTAAGTGGTGAATGGATGCCAGTAGACCAGGTCAGGAGTGTCTGGAATCAGGAAGCCACCTAATGGAAGAGGCTGCCAGATAGCATCAATCTAGAAAGCATCGATTCAAATCCAGGGCCTCAGTAACTATAGAGAAGGGCATTCTAATCAGTCTCATTAGGAGAGACTACTTTCTAAATCTGAGGGTTCTATGACGGTAGGAAGGGAGAGGTCTAGGAACAAGATCTAGTGACCTGGCCAAAGTCCACAGGGGAGATCTAAAGCAAGTTGGAATAGACAGACAGGAAATGAAACTTGAATTTAAAAGAAATGGCAAACATCAACATTGATAGCCAGAGACTCTAACCAATCAGGATCAGACAGACAGCCAGGCAATAAAGGTCAAAGGAAGAAGACGATTTGGTCAGACCAGAAGAGGCAGAAGGGAATGAGAGCCAAAGGAGAAAACAGGCAGGGAGTGGAGTCTCATCTGAGCTGGAAGGTTCATAGCAGCAGCATGAAGTGCTTATCCCCTATGACCCAAGGATAACAGCTAGCCGCTTTCTGTCCTGTTTTTATATTCTCAATTGGTTGTGGCTAGTCAGAGGTCAGTAGGTCCTGGGAGAAAGAGGGGCAAAATGTGATACTGCAGTTCAGAAAACCAGTGCAGTCCTGGATTGTGCTAATGCGGCATGTTGCCCAGAAGGATGAAGGTGATTATATGTTATCCTAATGAGACCACATCTGAAGTATGCTTTTTAGTTCTGGGTACCATATTTTAAGAAGACTTTGACAAGGTGGAGATTATTTTAAAAAGTGCAATCAGGATAGTGAGAAGACTAGACACCATAGCATAGTAAGATTCACTCGAAGGACTGAGGCTATCTAATCTGGAGAAGAGAAGATGTCAAGTATTTGAAAAGCTGCTGCGCGCAGAAGACAGACAGACATGTTCTGCTTGGTTCGAGTGAACAGAGAAAGAATCAATAGGTGGAAGTTGCAGAGCCAGATTTCCATTAAACGCAAAGAAAGACTTTCTAGCAATTCCAGCAATCCCTTAGTAGAATAGAAGGCCTTGGAAAGCAGTGGATTTCCCTTCACTAGAGACCTTTAAGCTGATGCTGGGTGACCACTCATCACTGATAGTCTAGAGGGGATTTTGGTCAGTTTACAAGTTGAACTAGAGGCCTTCCAGCTCTGAGAATTTGTCAGATACTATGGATTTACTTTGTAATTCTCCAGGTCATCCAAAGAGTTCTTCATGGCTGAGAAGCTGAGCTGGCCACAGCAGCCAATGGTGAGACTGACCTGTTGGTTTCTACTGTGTTACTACCAGACTCAACTAGAATGAGTTTGTTTTATCCTCTACTTTAGACAAGGGCCTAGCCCCGGTATTAGAGATGAGTTACATTAGCAGCTACCCCAGCTGAACCAAAGGACCTTGGCTATTTCTGTGCTAAAATAAATTGTGGTTGGCTGAATTCACTCATGTGATGCAAGGAAAAATCATTTAATCTTCTTTTTCTCAATAGCCTCCAGGGAAACATACCCCAAAATTGGGGTCCCAGAAAGTATAGAGATATAGAAAAAATATGGCCAGCATCAGAAGCCAAGAAACAAAGCTGTAAGTCCCTCAATCACTGTCTTTTCCATGCAAAATCTGGGCACTAACTGACTACCCAGTGAGACCATCTGTCACCTCTGCCCAAAGAAATATTGTGTCCCAGACATGCTACTAGGGATATAGTATGGGCCAAGACTTAAAGAGCCCTAGAATCTGGATGTTGTTTTTAGCAAATGGTTTAAGGGCAGAGAAACTCAGTTGGGGTCACACATCGGAGATAAGCTTCAGAAACTCTCTCATACCTGGGTCAGCAAATAGGAACAAAGTCTGGCAGGGATTCACTGCTTACAACATCCCCTTGGGAAGATCCTAGAATTGGGATGGGGATACTTTTGACTTGGCAAGGGTCATACACCTAGAAAATGTCTGAAGTGGTATTTCAACCCTGGGAGTCAGGTTGACTCCCAGTCCAAACCTCTATCCTCTATGCACACAAAATGAGATAACATAGGTAAAGAGCTTTAGAAACCTTAAAGTACTATATAAATGCTAGCTATTATTATTCTAGCTATTTTTATGCTATATCTTCTGCAAATTATAATTCGTGGTAGCCAATGTTATCAGAAAACTTTCACCCCTTTCTGTATCCTCCACCCCCAAGATTATGTTGTATCCAGAAAGCTTCACAATCACACTGTCCTGGCTAGACTTTGGGACTCCTTTTTTTGGTAGCCAGGGACCTCTCTTCTCAGTTACAGCTTTCTTTGAAGGCATTCATTCAAAGATGAACTGCTATATTTCTCATCCTACTAACCCCTCACGCAAGGGTACACAGAAGTGGGATACTTCCCACATTCTCCTATTCTGGAGCTGGTGTTCCTTTCACTGCCTCTCTGGCCTTCTACCCCCTGTCACATACAACCCAATGTAACAGTCCCTCTCACTTGGGGACTATTCCTTTTTCCTATTGGCAAATACACATGTGGCATCAATTTCCACTGTATCAAGTTCCTAGAACTTAATTTCCTCCCATAGCCTATCTCTTACACTTTCCCCTATTAATCAAAAGCTACGTGTGTGATCTAATTATGAGAAAAGGAGGGAAAGAGAAAAAGCTCCTGGCATCCATTGTATGTCTTGAGCTTATGTTCTCTAGTCTTTTTATCTCACATTTGGATCTTGGAGTATTTGGTGTGACTTCAGAACTTGACTTGGGCCTTTGATGATCCCACACCCCAAATTCTTCTAGTTTGTATGGTTAGTGCCTACGTACTTACAATTCACCAAGAGGGATTCATTTTACTCCTCCACAGTAAAACTGAGCATTTGATAAAACATCTTCTCATGAATATGTTCTCATGAACATCTACTCTTCTCATGAATAAGATGAAGAGATGTAATGCAGTCAGATGGATTTGGAATTAGTTGAATGGCTAGACTCAAAGAGTTAATGGTTTAGTATTAATTTGGGAGGAGGCCGGCAAAGAAGTACCCTCAGGGATTTGGTATTATTTAACATTTTTATCAATGACTCAGGGAAAGGCATAGATGGGATGTTCATCAGATCTGGAAATGACACAAATCTGAAAGGAATAACTAACATACAGGGAGAGTGTTGTGATAACAAAAATATCCTGAGGCTAAATCAAACATTAGGATGAATTTACTGAGATGAAACTCATTTATAGATAAATGTACATTCTTACACTTGGATACAAAAATTAGCTTTGGAAATTCAGCATGAAGGGAACAAGGTTTGGGGGTAATCTGCCTGTAAAAGATTTGGGCTATTAGTGAACTGAAAGCTCAGCATGATTCAATAGCCTGACCTGTCAGTCAAAAAAGTAAAAACTATTGTTAAGTTGGAAAGCATTGAGGTGGTGCCATGGTGCACAGAGCGCTGGGTGTGGAGTCAAGAAGACTCATCTTTGCAAGTTCAAATCTGGCCTTAGACACTTACTGACTGGGTGACCCTGGGCAAGTTGCTGAAACTTTGTCTGCCTCGTTTTCCTCTTCTGTAAAATGAGCTGGAGATGGAAATGGTAAAGTGCTCTGGTATCTCTGCCAAGAAAACCTCAAATGGGGTCATGAAGAGTTGGACACGACTGAAAAATGACTGAACAACAGCATATTGTAACCTGGGGTTCAAACATTTACATAAAACTTTCTCCATTGGTGGAGAGAAAGATTACTCCATGATCTATTCCTGCGTGACGGATGGATTTGGCCCTAAAGCTTGGGAGAGGAGAGTTCTTCTGGCTTTGAGAGAGGACATGTAGTTCCAGGCTCTCTTTAGGGAGAAACTATTGGAAAGAGAAAGCTTGCCACACTAGAGACTTCAGGGAATTTCCTCTTGAGGGAGATCAGGGACTCTTTCTCTATTGAGCTGAGATACCTCACTCCCCTGGAGAGAGCTCATTCACTCAGTGTGTTATCTGATCTCCAGTTCTCTACCTCCTCATCTCTGCCTCAAGCTTTCCTTGACTTCCTTCAGGTCTCAGCTAAAATCCCATCTCCTACAAGAAGCCTTTCCCAACTCCCCGTAATTCTTCTGCCTTCCCTCTAAGATTAGCTCCAACTTCTCCATATATTTTTCTTTTGTACATAGTTGTTTGCATATAGTCTCCCCTATCAGACGGTGAACTCTGGAAAATCAGACTCCCTAATGAGTTTATCACCTGGGGCAAAGAATTACCAGCTGGGGATGGAAGGACCTATTAGCCAATATCATAGAAAGGAACAGTCAAGCCTCTACATTAAAAAAAAAATCCAGATAATGTTTCCCTCTCCTCCCCCTTAGAGTTGCTGTTACTTCTGTGGCCAAAGCCAGAGCAGCTGCTTTTCAAAAAGAGATATAAAAAAAGCCTCTGGCTTTGGAACCAGAAGAGCATGCAGAGAGAGCCCTCTCTTCTCAGGAGGAGGAGATAATCCTTTAGCTAAAGTGAGAAGTTAGAAGCAGCATAACAGAATCCAGTGGAAATTGTATCCTGGAGAGTACTATCCAATGGAACACAGTACAGTCAAGTAGTGTCTGACCAGAGCAATAACCAGCAAAGATTACATGTACAGCGGAGACTACTGATCAGCTGGCTCGGCAGCAATATGATGACATCACTAAAATATATCAGTGGCCCTGCACCTTATGTGTGTACTTGAGTCTTATACATTTCCTAGGTATGTATTCTTCCAACTATGTGTCCTGGCCAGAGTATGTGCCTCTCCGTGTATGTATGTTTGCCCAGTCTTCCCACCAATGGGCTATGTATTTGAAGAGGAGTGTGGCCCAGGCTTATGAGGGAAATATTTTATTGCTATATTTCTTACTATATCATTTCAATAAATGCCTTTGCCTTGAACCATGGCCTCTAGCTAATTAATAAAAGTAAATACATTGGTGGGGGCCTGTGAGCTACAAATTTGGTGACTACAGACCCACAGAGTACCTTGAATCTTAGATTTTGCTGAGGATCCCACCTTGTGAATTAGGGGATGCCCTCAGGAACTACCTAATGACAATTGCAAACAACTAGCTGCATAATGAACACCAAAGTTGAGATCACAGTTCCCAGTTAGAGATATTTCCCAGATGTCATATTTGCATAAGGGTACCCAAAGGTATTCTGCTGCCTCTGATAAAAAAAAAATTAATCAAATCCTTTTGGAAAGTTCCATTTCTCTGGGGATACTGGATTGGATTGAGTTGACTGTTAACGTCTAAAGCAGAGCTTGGAGCAATTACTCTGAGCCAATGGCCTAAGATCAGGAGCGTCAACTCTTCCTGGATAAATGACTAATTAGCTATAGACAGGTATCAGTGAAAGGCTGCCAGGTCCTCTGATAAGAAGAAGGAGATTGGAAGAGAGATTAAGGGGAATCCAGGATTTTCAAACCAGAGGAAATAGCTCTCCATCTTCCATCAGCAACTCTGCTTGGTTTGGACTCTGTAGAAAGTGATGCCCCTGTGCTAGGTACCCATAGATGGCATCCACATACACATTTGAGAGCTTGCTTAGATTATAAGTTCCTTGAGGGCAAAGATTGTCTTTTTCTTATTTATATTCCCTGAGTTTAGCACAGTGCCTGGTCTATAGTAGGTATTTAAGAAATATTTATTGAATTGAATATGGATGAATCCATAAGTTATAAGAAGCATTACTTGGGAAGCTGCAGTGACTCTCTATACCCCCCAGGATAAAAAGTAAACTCTTTTGCTATTTAAAGAACTTCATGATTTGGCTCTAATTTCTACCTTTCTAGATATTACATCTCCTCACATACTCCATTCTCCAGTGAAACTGGCCTTCTTACACTTCCATCTCTTATCCTCCAGGCCTAGAATGTTCACCTTCCCTTTTGCATATTAGATTCTCTAGTAGCTCTAGTCAAAGCTCTCCCAAGAGCCCTTTCCTAATCTTCCACTCCACCCAGGTGCTAATGATTTCAGCTGCCAGCACCCTCCCCTCTCAAATTACTTCATATTTACTCATCTGCATACAAGTTGTGTCTCTCCAGTAAACTCTCTGAGAATCAGGACTGTTTGGGAATACCCAGTGCCAAACACAGTGACTTGTACATACTAGGTTCTTGCTAAATACATGTTGAATGAATAAGAGGATAACTGCCATTATCTAGATCAGCAGTTCTTAAAAGTATGGTCCCCTAGATGTCCTCAGGTGCTTTGGGGGGTCCATGAGGTCAAAATAATTTTAATAATAATAGTAATACTAAAATGTTTTAATTTCTAATATGGTAAATACCAATAGATGTAACACACATCAACAAATATTCTTTTAAGGGAAGTCCTCAGTAATTTTTAAGAGTGTTTCAAGACCAAGAAGTTAGAAAACTACCAATCTAGAACACAAGATCTCTAGAAAAGCAAAGAATTAATAGTGAATAGAACGATAAAAAAAAACTTAGATTCTCTTTAAAATCGTACCAGCAATGAGCAATTCATTAATTCAATAAATATTTAGTAAGCACCTCAAATAGGGTCAGGAAAAGTCAGACATGACTGAAAATGACTGAACCACAACAAAACAGCAAAATGTCCCTGGCATTGTGCCAGGTGCTAGCATTGGCTAGTGAATTTATAAACAGTGTTAAGGTTTACCAAGTTGTTTTATGTACATTACCTCATTTGATCCATACAACCATTTTTCTAGGTAGGCTGTCTCAGGGTTATTTTACATTTTACAAAGAAGGCAACTGAGGTTCAGAGGAGTGACTTGCTGAATTCAAATTTCAGTCTCTTCTGATTCTGTGTGACATTCTTTCCATTCCACCACATTGCTTCCCTCCATAGCAAGAAGCTTAATCAGTCAAAGTACCTTCAGTTCAATGAGATCATTGGTGTAGGATTTAGATAAACTCCAAACTCATTCTCACAAAAAATTCCATTATATATCTTTTGCTTAGTTTCCTTAGTAAACACTTTTCAAAAATTCTAGTCATGTGTGTGTAGGCTAAAGAGATTAGTTTTTATCTTTGGTTGGGTAGGGGTGGGAGAAAGATGTTAGAGGTCCCTTATCAGTCAATAGCTGTACTTGTAGCAGGGTTGAAGTTCCAAAGCCAGAGATAACTTGGAAACTATAGACGAGAGAGAAGGAGAGAGACTGAGACAGAAAGACAGACACAGAGAGAGAGAGAGAGAGAGAGGGAGAGGGAGAGTCAGAGAGCGAGCCTTTTTGGTTTGATTTAGTAGAGCACATTACTTGATGTAAAGCCTTGCACAGAGAAGATGCTTAATGTTTTTCATAAAATGATGTGCATCTAGTAGGCACTTAATACTTGTTGACTAAATGAATAATTTAATGAAATATTTGTTCAGGGAGTTGAAATAAATCATCATATGGAAAAACCATAAAGTACAACACCAACCGTACTCTGAAACCTCCAATGACTTTCCTACTTGGCATAAGATCCCAAAGTTTTTGACAGAGGCACGACCAGAAAATGTAAGAGAGTGGTCAGGCATTGTCAAGGAAGCTGCTGTTGATGAACTTGGGACCCAGAATCATCTTCACTCAGACCTTGGGCACCATCTGTGCTCAAAACCTCAGGGAGTTTGTTGCACAGTCCAGTACATAAGACTTCCCTAGGAATGTACATAACACGGAGAAAGCCATAAAAAGAGAGAAAGTAAAGGAGGAACAATGCCCCTGCAGCTCAGAGCCTCCCCAGCTTAGTGGCTCTCTTGTTCTCTCCTTTCAATGCAGAAAATCATGCAAGAAGTGTCATTAAGCATCCATATAGAGCACAGGAAGATTCCAAGAGGCAGAAGTGAGGAGGGAGTGCATTCCAGTAATATGCAACATAGAAGCAGGAGATAAAATGCTGAGTAGGTATAACACTAAGCAAAATAGTTTGACTCAAATGTAGTGAATAAAGGGCAATAATGTGCAATATCTGGAAACATATGCTAGAGTCAAAGTGTAAATGCCTTTAATTGCCAAGCTGAAGAATTTGTATTTTATCCTAGAGGCAATAGAGAATCAAGGAAGATTCCCAAGTAGGGAAATGATGTGGTCAGACCTGCACGTTGGGAAAATCCCTTTGACAGCTGTGTGGAGGATCCATTGGACTGGGGAGAGATTAGAAACAGGGAGATTAAATAGAAGGCTATGGTCATCAAGTAACTGAAGTGAAGGGACAAACATGAAATGTTGTGGAGATAGAATTGAGAAGGCTTTTCTACTAACTGGATATGGGGTTGGGATGGGGGAGGGATAAAGGAAAATGAAAACTTTCCTCAGTGCCAAATATTGCAAGAGACATCCTTCCTCACATTACTTGATGCAAAGCCTTGCAGAGAGGAGATACTCAATATTTTTCATGAGGGGCCAGAACCAACATGGTGGAGTAGAAAGGTGCACCTCTAGAAGCTCTCCTCCCATAGCTCATAAAATATCTGTAAAAAATTACTCTAAACAAATTCTAGAGTAGCAGAAGACACAAAATAATGGAGTAAAAGAGATTGCCAGCCCAAGACAGGCTGGAAGGCTGACAGAAAAGGTCTATCACACCGGGCATGGAGTGGAGCACAGAACAGCATAGGCCATGCTACGACAAGAACAGGACTGGAGAGGGTTTCAAGGTGCCACCAGCAGCAGCTGCAGATCTCAGATTCCTCTCACAAATGCCAAAGACAGCTTCAGAGGTCAGTGAGAAAGCTCTTTCTCTTGGGTGAGAAGGGAGCACAGCACTCTAGCCCCTGCCATAGGCAGCTGCAGCTTCCATTGTTGGAGCCCTGGCCTAACGACCCTGGGGGAATTGAGCAGCTGATTTAGATCTCAGCCATGAGTGGCAGCCCTGGGGTGAGGAGGAGTGCTGGCTGGTGTGGTAGAACTGGTGGAGGCTCTAGAGAGGGAATCCTACTCACAGGCCAGAGCACAGGCCAGGAAAGAAATAAACTCCTCTCCCTTGATTGTGCCACCTTGGAGGAACTGAGAACTTACAGGTCCCCAGAGTATACCCTCCCCTTGACAAAGAACTCAAAAATCAAATAAGTGGCTGGGAAAATGCCCAAAAAAGGGAAAAAGAATAAGACAATAGAAGGTTACTTTCTTGGTGAACAGGTATTTTATTCCATCCTTTCAGGTGAGGAGGAACCATCAGAGAAAGATATCAAAGTCAAGACTTCTGCATCCAAAACCTCCAAAATAAATATGCAATGTCTCAGGCCATAGAAGACCTCAAAAAGGATTTTGAAAATCAAGTAAGAACGATAGAGGAAAAATTGGGAAGAGAAATGAGAGCAGTGCAAGAAAATCATGAAAAGCGAATCAACAACTTGCTAAAGTAGACCCAAAAAGATGCTGAAGAAATAAATGCCTTTAAAAATAAGCTAACTCAAATTACAAAAGAGGTCCAAAAAGCTAGTGAGAAGAATGCTTTAAAAAACAGAATTAGCCAAATGGAAAAGGAGGTTCAAAAACTCTCTGAAGGAAATCATTCTTTAAAAGTTTAAATGGAGCAGATGGAACCTAATGACTTTATGAGAAACCAAGAAATTACAAAACAAAACCAAAAGAATGAAAAAATAGAAGACAATGTGAAATATTTCATTGGAAAAAAACAACTGACCTAAAAAATAGATCCAGGAGAGACAATTTTAAAAATATAGGACTACCTGAAATCCATGATCCAAAAAAGAGCCTAGACATCATCTTTCATGAAATTATCAAAAAAAAAACTGCCTTGATATTCTGGAACCAGAGGGTAAAATAAATGTTGAAAGAATTCACTGATCACCTCCTGAAAGAGATCCAAAAAGAAAAACTCCTAGGAATATTGTAGCCAAATTCCAGAGTCCCAGGTCAAGGAAAAATTATTGCAAGTAGCCAGAAAGAAACAATTCGAATTAACACAGGATAACAGGATCTGGCAGCTTCTACATTAAGAGAGGAACGAGCTTGGAATATGATATTTCAGAAGTCAAAGGAACTAGGACTAAAACCAAGAATCACCTACCAAACAAAACTGAGTATAGTACTTCAAGGGAAAAAATGGTCATTCAATGAAATAGAGGACTTACAAGCATTCTTGATGAAAAGACCAGAGCTGAATAGAAAATTTGACTTTCAAACACAAGAATCAAGAGAAGCATGAAAAGGTAAACAGAAAAGAGAAATCATAAGGGACTTACCAAAGCTAAGCTGTTTACATTCCTACATTGAAAGATAATATTTGTAACCCTTGAAACTTTTCTCAGTATTTGAGTATTTGGAGGGATTATACACACACACACACACACACACACACACACACACACACACGCAATTGAATAGGAAGGGATGATATCTAAATAAATAAGATTAAGGAGTGAGAGAAGACTATATTGGGAGGAGAAAGGGAGAAATGGAATGGGGCAAATTATCTCTCAAAAAAGATGAGAAAAAGCTTTTTCAATGGAGGGGAAAAGGGGAAAGTGAGAGGGAAAAAGTGAAGCTTACTCTCACCACATTTGGCTTAAGGAAGGAATAACATGGACACTAAATTTGGTATGAAAATCTATCTTACACTACATGAAAGTAGAGGAGAAGGGGATAAGTTGGATGTGGGGGGATGATAAAAGGGAGGGCAAATGAGAGGAGGGGGTAATTGGAAGTAAACACTTTTGGGGAGGAAGAAGGTCAAAATAGAGAATAGAATAAATGGAGGGGCAGGATAGGGTGGAGGGAAATATAGGTAGTCTTTCACAGCATGACTGTTATGGAAATCTTTAACAAAACTACATATACACACACACATATATGTATTGAATTGCTTGCCTTCTCAGTGGGGATGGGTGGGGAGGAAAGGAGAGAAGTTAGAACTCAAAGTTTTAGGAACAAATATTGAGAGTTGTTTTTGTATGTAACTGAGAAATAAGAAATACAGGTAATGGGGTACAGAAATCTATGTTGCTCTACAAGAAAAGAGAGAAGATGGGAAAAAGGGAAAGGAGGGGTATGATAGAAGAGAGGGTAGATTAGGGGAAGGAGTAATCAGAATGCATGGTGTTTGCGGGTGGGGAGAGATGGGGAGAAAATTTCAAACTCAAAATCTTGTGGAAATGAATGTTGAAAACTAAAAATAAATAAATCAAGGAAAAATAAATAAATATTTTTCATAAATTGATGTGCATCTAGTAGGCACTTAATACTTGTGGAATATATTAATGAAATATTTGTTGAATTGGGTTAAAATAAGTCATCTTACAGAAAACCAGATAACTGCATGAACTTGTTTTGACCAGGGTTGTTGTTAAATCCTTAGCCCTTATGGAGCAACCCCATGGGGCATACAGGCATAGTCTCAGATGATGGAATTAGATACACAGTCATTTTCTGAAGCAGAGACATAAAAGTATCATGGACCACTCCCTAGGGTTCAAATATGTCTGGTAGCAAAGGGCACCAAAAACAATGTGGTCACAGATTGACAAGATACCCAGTACCTAGACACAATAAGCCACTCTGTAATGATTACCAGCTAGTCACAGAGCATAAGGTAATCAGTGGAAAATTACACAAACAAAATGAACATGCCCAGGACCTCAAACTGCTGTCATCACACTCCTCAACTCATCCTGAGCATCATGCCTCACTCTTCTTTCCCTCTCTTCTTACACAAAATCCTTTTGCACAAGCAGAATTATGCCAGCCAGTTGTCTCAAAATATACCTGCGATGTTCCATTTCTTCCTTTCCTTAAATAGCCTAGTTAATACAATCCAAAGGAAAATGCTGGTTGCAACTACACAGTGTCTTACCCCAGTTGCTCTCCTTCCACCTGGATGCTCATTCATACATTGATTCATTCATTGGCTTCCAGAGGGCAGAGAGGACCAGGACTTTTCCTATATCCCATCCCACTCCCTGCCCAAATTCCATCAGGATTTCCTTTTCCCTTCAACTTTCCTGACAATACTTTTCCCTAATCTTTTCCCCATTTCCAAGGTAACCAACCTTCTTATACCCACTGCTAAGGGAAGGAGCCAGGATCATCACTCTGACCCTTGACCACTCCATCTCCCCCACTCATCCCTATCCAAGTTGTTTGATAGACATGATCACTTCCTGTACCGCTTTGAGGAGCAGCATGTCACCAATAACCAGACCACTAGGCCTCACTGCATCCTAAGAACCCCTAGGGTCTTTTCATTAGCCCTGTAGTTGAATCTTCTTATCTGTGTTATCTCCCTACATAGAATGTAACTCCTTCAAAGTGACAATTCAGTTTTTTCTGGACTTTATCCCTAGCTCTTAGCATGATGCTTGGCACATAAGTGTTTAATAAAGATTTAATTCATTCCACAAACATTTCTTAAATGACTTATTATGTAGCAGGTACTGTGCTAGATATGAAGAATACAGAGACAAAAATGAACCCCTTAAGGAGACTATATTACCTTGGGGAGGGGAAAATAATATGAATGAAGAGATAATTAAATATACAATATACACAAAGTAAACAAGCAGATTTTCAGTAGAGTAGTAACTAACTGGGAGGATCAGGATAATTTCCATGCAAAAGGTTATTACCTTTTATTAACTATACTCTGAAGGAAGCTAGGAACTCTGCAAGGCATGTATGGAAGGGAGTTGCTTGGCTGTTGTTGTCCTTTATCTTCGAAGAGGACCAAAATGAAGTCACCATGGTAAAGTGAAATTTCAGTGTGTCCAGCTGTGGCTAATCAGACCAATACGATCTTGCAATGCTCTACCACAGGTTGGGCACAGATAGTCCATGTGAATGTTTGGGATGAATATCCAAAATTTGCATATCCAGTGTTTATTTTGTGCTGTCTCAATTCTGCTTTCTCAAAGAGCGCAGCACTTTTTCTTATGTGGGCATGCCATGCTGAGCCATCCTGTGCCAGTGTCTCCCATGTTGCACAGTCAAATCCAAAGTTCTTGAGAGAGACCTTGAGAGTGTCCTTATATCGTTTCTTCTGGCCACCATGTGATCGCCTGCCCCATGCAAGTTCTCCATAAAATAGTC
>CM053770.1:543878149-543915296 GCA_028658325.1 Potorous gilbertii
AACAGAAAATCATGCACCAACACTCCCTCCACTTTGGTCTTGGCTTGTAGCCTTTTCAAATTGAAGAATTTACCATCAGTACGATAGTTGACCTTGATGCCGTGTTCATCCTCATTGAAAGCATTTGTCAACATGGCTGAAAACATCATGCTAAAAAGCATGGGAGCAAGCACACAGCTCTGTTTCATTCCATTGGTGACTGGGAAGGCACAAGAGCTTTGTCCATTATCCAGAACCCAGGCAAACATGCATCATGCAATTGACATAAATATTGATGAACTTCTCAGGACAACCAAATTTTGACATAATTTTCCATAAGCCCTCATGACTAAAAGTGTCAAAGGCCTTGGTCAGATCTACAAACATTGTGTAAAGATTTCTGTTCTGCTCCTGGCATTTCTCTTGGAGTTGTCAGTCAGCAAACACTGTATCAACTGTTCCTTGGCCCTTTCTGAAGTCACACTGGCTCTCAGGGATATGACTATCTTCCAGGTGAAGGATTAGTCTATTAAGAAGGACTCTAGCAAGAATTTTGCAAGTATTGACTAAGAGAGAGATCCCCCTGTGATTGTTGCAGGACAATCTATTCCCTTTACTCTTATAGAGATGGACAGTGGAGGCATCCTTGAACTCCTGGGGGATAACCTCTCTTGCCTATAACCTGGAAAATTTCAGTCAGCTTTTATATGAGAATGGTCCCCCTACCTTGTAAATCTCAGCTGGAATACAATCAGTACTAGGTGCTTTGCCACATGAAAGGAGCCTAATGGTCCTTAAAACCTCTTCTTCAGTTGAAAGTTCACCTAAAGAGGAATTTACTTCAATCTGAGATGGTCAATGGCCTCAGCATTGATTGATGATAGTCTCTTGAGAACTATGGAAGTGTTCAGCCCATCTCTCTAGGATCATGTCCTTATCATTAATCAATGTGGCTCTATCAGCACTGAGTAGTTGTGATGCACCATAGGTTTTTGGTCCACAGTTAACATTCATGGAATCATAAAAGTACTTTGGATTGTTACTATCAGCATAAAACTGAATTTCATCTGCCTTCTTACTGAACCAGGAATTTTGCATCTGTCTAAGTTTTGCTTGTACTTTACTTTTGATGGAATTAAATGCTGCTTTCTTAGAGGTAGATGAACTATCCTGCTGGTAAATCCTGTGGAGTTTTCATTTTTCATTTAACAGTTTCTGAATTTCTCCATCATTTTCATCAAATCAGTCTTGGTGTTTGCAAGTGTTCTGACCTAGATGAGCAAATGCAGTGCTGTTTACCAAATATCTGAATGCTGCCCATTCGTTTTCTGCTCCACTGTTGCCAACTGTGTGTTGACTCAACTTTTCCTCCAAGTCAGCAGCAAACTGTTCATGTTCAGAGAAGAGCTGATTTGTTGACATTAATTCTTCTGGTAGTCATTTTGCCTTGTGGGCAGCGCTTTTGATGAATGCAAATATTTAGCTTAGAAAGGATAAGTCTATGATCAGTCTCGCACTCTGCACCACACATTGCCTTTGTCACTCTTTCATCTTGCCTGTCTCTTCTCCTTACAATCAGATAATCTATTAGATGTTAATGTTTGCTGTGAATGTACATTCATGAAGTTTTATTGCCTTTAGGTAAACAGAAGACAGTGTTGGTGATGCACAATTGGTGGTCATGTGATGCACAATTCTTCACCAGTAAATGACCATTGCTGTTGCTCTTTCCAACTCCATTCCTCCCTAGGACTCCCTGCCAAGTCTGGTGGTCTGAGCCTACTCTAACATTAAAGTTGCCCAGAATTAGAACCTTGTCCTCTTTTAGCACATTGACAATAAGGGTCTCTAGGTCTTCATAAAATTTGTCTTTGACTTCATCAGGGTTTATCATGGTGGGAGCATAGGCACTGATGATGGTGGCATGGCGTTTTCCTGTGAATGGCAATCACATTGTCATGAGGCTGTCACTCTTTTTGGCAGGCATGCCAGCTAGCTGATTAGATTGGTTTTGATTACAAAACCCACACCACCTTCATGGCACTCCCATTCATTGAGCCCCCTCCAGAAAAATGTGTGTCCAACTCCAACTTCAGTAAGCTGGCCTTCATTTGCCAACCTTGTTTCCCTCAGTGCTGCTATTTGGATGCAACACCTGTTGAGTTCTCTTGCAAGAAGAGAAGTTTTTCTTTCAGGTCTACTGGTTTTGTCTTGTCTGTTAGTGTGCACACATTCCATGTGCGATGGTGAGTGGAATCATTTTTGCAGATGTTTTTGCACATTTTGTAAATATTTTGTGTTTTGACCTCATAGTGGATTTCCTTGCCTGCTGTGATAATCAGGCCAGGGTTGGGTAAGCAGGCAATGTTTGGGGCACCTTTTCTAGCCCCCTTCCTCACACCAGGAGGTGAGCAGTGCGATCCTTAAAAGGCTACTTACACACCCAGGGGGCTGCCGAGTCCCACTGCTGCTTCTAGTGAAAAACGACCCTATGGCCTGGGCCACCTATGTGCAGGATTGTGATTACAGCTCCCAGTGTATCTGCACCTGCTGCTTCATCACTTGCCTATTGCTGCAGGACTTTGAGGCATAATATGAAATGGTATGAGTGATGTCTTTTGATTCGTGAGGCAGAGTTGCATGAAGTCATCAGCCTCCTTTCTCCTCCAGAGTCATCATAGTCCAGTGGCAAGACAGAGTCAAGATGACTGGCGATGGCTCAGGATGCAGTGGATGACCTTGGTGTCTTCGATGTCTAACCAAGCTCTAAGCACTCCATATCACCTGCTTCATCTACTTTCATGGCCGTTGGAACAAATTGTTCTCATCCGCCCATTCCACCAGATGAAATCTTCGCATGCTTGGGGTAGACAGTCTCCTAACTCACCAATGGGTATGAGAACCCTTGGTTACCCTCAACCTGGTTTGGCCCGTCTGCCGAAACGGTTTACCAGGGTATGGCCATTGCACATGCTGCAGTTTCTTGGAGCCACAGGTGAAAGTTAGGTGGAATAGGTGAACACCAAAGGTGGAAAGAGCTCCGAAAAGGGTTCAGCAGTCATCACACCAAAGGTACTGATACTGGTCCTCCTTGAACCCACCTTACACCGCTGAGGAGGGAGTACACATTAGGCATAGGGCACAATCTGTGCAAAGACATGGAGGAAGGAGATGTACAATAATATGTTGTGTTCAACATATTATTCAACAAAGAAGGAACATTTGACTGAGCTGGAGAGTATGTGAGGGGGAGTAATGTTCAGAAAGCCTAGAAAAGTAGGCTAGAACCAGACTGTGAAGGACTTTAAAGGCCAAGCAGAGGAGTATATACTTTAATCTAGAGGCAAGTGAGAGTCACTGTAGCTTCCTTGAGTAGGAGAGTGATATGGTCAGACCTGTTCTTAAAGATGGCGCACCCAAAATATCAGCTGTAATAAGGGTGGATTTGAGAAGGGGCTTGAAGCAGGAAGACCAGTTAGGAGGCTATTGCAGTATTCCCAGGGAGAGGTAGCTAGCATGTTTCACTGTGAGTTCTTTGGAATTTGTGGTTGGTCATTGTGATCAGAGTTACTGAGTCTTTCAAAGTTGATTATCTTTATAGTATTGGTGTTTTAGTTTGAGTTGTTCTCCTGGTTCTGCTCACTTCATTCTGCATCAGTTCAAATCTTGCTGGGTTTTTTGAAACCATCACTTTCATCATTTCTTACATCACCTTCATGTACCATAACTTGATCAGCCAATCTTTAACTTATCAGCATCCCCTCTCAGTGACTTCATTGCCTCTAGGAGCTAATACAAAAGGCTCTATTTGGTATTCAAAGCCCTTCATAACCTAACCCCATTCCAATCTTCTTACGTCTTATTCCCCAGCACATTTTCTTTTATCTAGTGATGCTGGTCTCCTGACTATTCTATGGAGATACTCCATCCCTTAGCTCCATTTTCTCCTTCCTCTACTCAGACTATTGACCTATCTGGCTTCCTTTAGGTCTCAAATAAAACCCCACCTTCTACAGGAAGCTTTCCCTAACCCCTCTTAATCTCAGTGCCTTCCCTGTTAATTATTCCCTATTTCTCTTACATATAGCTTGCTTTGTATATATGTTTGCATGCTGTCTCCTCCAACAGATTGTAAGCTCCTTGACAGCAGAGACTGTCTTTTGTATCTCCAGCACTTAGTACAGTGCCTAGCTCTTAATAAATGTTTGTTGATTGATTGATTGATCACCAAAATGGTATAGTCAAAAGGATACTAGATTTCATGTCAGAGAACATAGGTTCAGATTCTAGTTCTTCTCTAGAGTAAGAATATATCAATGTTTAGGTTCCAATAATAGATCCTGTTATAGAAAAGATTCAAATCCTGGTTGGCTCTGCCACTGACTTGTTGGGACCTCATCTCACCTCTGGGCTTCATTTTCTTAATTATAAAATGAGGGCATTGGAAGGTTCTAAGACAACTCCAAAAAGTTCATGATAGAAAATGCTATCCACATATTATAAAAACAATTATCGAGTCTGAATGCAGATCAATGCATACTACTTGCTCTCTCTCTCTCTTTTTTGTTTTCTTCTTTCTCTTGTTTCTTCCCATTGATTATAATTCTTCTTTACAACATGACTAATATGAAAATATGTTTAATACGAATGTATTTGTAGAGCCTTTATCAGATCGGACGCCGTCTTGGGGAACAGGGAGGAGGAGAAAATTTTAAACTCAAAAGCTTGTGGAACTGAATGTTGTAAATGAAAAGTAAATTAATTTTTAAAAAAATTTTTAAATAAAAAAAAATTTTTAAATGAGGGCATTGGACTAGATAACCTCTGAGACCCCTATGATCTAAATCTTTGTCACTTTGGTCTATCAAGGTCACCTAGCCCAAGTTCAAGAATTCCAAAATTAAGTAGATTAGTTTCCCCAGAGTCTGGGATCATGGATTCTAAGGCCCCTTTATAGGGCTGGTTTTTATTTTATTTAAACCATTTTAATAAAAATCTTTCTAAAATAGGTTATATAGTCCCCTACCTTATTAGCATATACCAGATATGATATATCCTTTTCTTGGTAACTGTCATCATAATTTTGATAAGGCCACTTTTTTAAAAAAAATGTTTGAAAACACTGAGTGTTGTTTAAATGTGTTTTTTGAAAGATTATGATCAGTTAATCTTCAGATTATAACTAGAAAATGATATGGTCCCTTTAAAAAAATGCCTTCTGGATAAGAAGAGACAATTTATGAAAGAGCATTTGTGTGGGGGTGGGGGTTCCTAACCTGTAATTTCATCAGTTCAGGGAACTAGTAACGTAGAAACTTCTTTCCCTTGTGCATCCTGGCAGCTGTCTGTAATTTCCAGTCTCTGAAAGTTGCCTGATAACACTAAAAGGTTAAGGGATTTGCTCATGTCCACACAGCTAGTACGATCATAATGATGAGGAGCTAACATTTATTTTTACGTAGTGTTTTAATTGTAACCTGAGCCCCAAAGCCTGTTGGTGTAGGATCCTCTCCTTATTGGTAGAGATCAATGCCCATACCTGCATGACAGGGAGGGTGGAGACTTCCAGAGAAGCAATCTGTCAGTTTCTTCAGTCTCTGCAGTTGCTGTGGGCACTTCTGGCTTCCAGCTTGGACAGAAGATGGACCACGCCAACCCTACTTCAAGTGGCTGAAGGAAGAATGACTTGGAGGAGAAGTCAACATGTAGGTCTTCAATTGTGTCTCTAACCCTAACTTAGTACACCAGAGACTTTAGAGCATTTTCTCTTCTGGGTAAAATTTGGGGCTTGGTTGAACTGAGTTACATTACTCCTAATGGAAAAGATCTTTCACATGTTATTGTCTGGTATTTGCACTCCTACACGTTTTCTCTGATTTCTATTTGTTGTTGATTTGATTAAAGAGATTCCTTTACTATTTGCTAAGTGTGTGTCCATTATGGAACTACTATTTGGTGGGAAGGGAGTCAAGTCTTGTATATAAAACTTGGGGTTCTCTTTTCCCCATTAAGAAATAGTGATCAGAGGTTTAGCTTGAACCTAAAAATTATATCCACTAGATATTTAAGGGAGCAGACCGATAAAATTCTATCTCAATATCCCTTTTCTCTGAGGAAATCAGAATGGTTAGCCTCTGCCCGCCACCTCTTCCCCTCCTGACAGAAATTAAGTCTCACTTGGAGACTTAAGGGAGAAGAGGCTAGAAATGTCTATCATTGTTTCCCTGTGAACCATACATGATGCCCCATGCTACATGTGGAAAACATCCTTGCCACATAGGGTTTAGGAGATGCTTTCCATGTTACTCTATTTCATCTTTACAACAACCATGTGGGGTAAATGTTGTTATTACCTCAATTTTACAAGTAAAAAATTGAGGCAGAGGCTAAATGACTTGCCTAGGGACATACTAGGGAGTGTCTAAGGTCAGATTTGAACTCGTGTATTTCTGAATCCAAATTGAGCTCTTTATCCATTGTGCCATCTAGCTGCCCTGAATTAGCACACTGAGATTTACCAAGCTCTTATATACATTATCTCATTTGAATGTCACAACAACACTTTGAGTTAAGTACATGTCAGAATCAAGTGTCAAATCAGAACTTGAATCTCAGGCCATCCCTCTCTCCACTAGCCCATGTTTCCTCTCAAAAAGAGTATACAAACAAATACTGTAAACAAGTACTTGAAAAAATGTTCAGTCTCACTAATCATCAGAGAAATGCAAATTAGGACAACTTTGTGGCATCACCTTGCACCCATCAAAAGTGACAAAAATAATTAAAAGGGATAAAATTCAGTGCTGAGAGAATTGCAGAGAATTGAGAACACTCACATTGCTGGTGGAATTGCAAATTCGTTGAATCTATCTGGAAAGCAATATGGCAGTACACAACAAAAATAATCATATCCTTTGACTCAATAATTTAATCATTAATAATCTAACATTATTAATGGTTAGCCTTTATATAGAACTTTACAAAGCACTTCCCATATGCTATCTCATTTGATCCTCACTACAACACTGTAAGGTAGATGCTATTATCACCAGTTGACAGATGAGAAAACTGAGGCAGAAATATATTAGGGAATTTACCCAGGGTCATACAGCTGGTTAATGTCTGAGGGAGAGTTAGGTCTTGCTCACTTCAAATCCTACATGCTATCCACTGTACCTGACTGTCCAAATAATTATACTAGAATATAGTTATTTAAAATATACCCCAAGTGTCATCAAAAAGAGCTATTTATTCATGTTTTGTATATTTATATTAGCATTATATATAACTGAAAAGAAGCAGAAACATCTGAGTGAATAAATCAAAGCATAGCAATATAATAGAATATTATGGTGACATTAAAATTTATAAATATCTGGATTTAAAGAAACATAGAAAGATTTCTGTGAAGTAATACAAAGAAAACAGAACCAGAGGAAGAGTGCACAACAAAATCAACTATATGAACGGAATAAGGCATACGCATACGCATGCATGCATGCACACACAGTTGAGTGAATAAAAGGAGATATAGAGGGAGTATTTCAGAAATTGCTATTACAGAAAGGTAAATGTCTTAATAGGGTAGCTAAATGGCACTGTGGACAGAGCACAGGGCCTGAAGTTGGGCCTGAATTCAAATGCAACCTGAGACACTTACTAGCTGTGGGACCCTGGGCAAGTCACTTAACCCTGTTTGCTTTAATTTCCTCATCTGTAAAATGAACCAGAGAGGGAAAAGGCAAATAAGGCCAGTATCGTTGCCAAGAAAACCCCAAATGGGGTCATGAAGAGTCAGACATGACCAAAATGACTGTACAAGAAATGTCTTAATCCCCATGGCAATAGCCTCCTAAATTGATCTCCTGGCCTCAAGCCTTTCCCTTTTCCTGTTTATTTTCCATATTCCTCTCAAAGTTCTCTACAGTCGGGCCAAACTGGCCTTGTTCATCACCTAAAATAGTCCATTTCCTTTCTCCATGACTTTGTACAGGCTACCCCTCGACCTAGGATGCCCTCCCAACTCACCTCCATCTCTTAGAATCCCTAGCTACCTATAAAGCTCAGCTCAAATGCCATTTTCTAAGAGATTTTTCCTGTCTTCTTAATAGTAACTTCTTCCTCAAATTATACTCATGTTGTTCAGTAGTTTTTCTATCATTTCCAATTCTTCATGACCCCATTTGGAATTTTCTTGGCAAAGATACTGAAATGGTTAGCCATTTCCATCTCCAGTTCATTTTACACATAAGGAAACTGAAGCAAACAGGGTTAAGTGACTTGCCCAGGGTCACACAGCTAGTAAGTGTCCGAGTCTGGATTTCAACTCATGCCTTCCTGACCTCCAATGCAGTGCTTTATGCACCTGTGCCACCTAGCCACCCTGATACACTCTACATATATTTGTTGTTTCTCTCAATATTATTGTTTCCTTGACAGCAGAGACTGTTACATATTTGTGTCTAATGCCAAGCCTACCATAAAGCTTGGAACAGTCAGAGTTTACTAAACATGGTTGATTGTTTGATTAACTGTATCCAAATCCTTCCTTTGACAGCTAAGTGAACTAGAGAAGTTGTTGACTTGTTCCAGGTCATACATACAGACAGTAAATTTTATTGTTGAGTCATTTCAGTTGTGCCACATTTTCTTAGAAAAGATATTGGAGTGCTTCATCATTTTCTTCTTCAGTTCATTTTACAGGGAAACTGAGGCAAACAGGGTTAAGTGACTTGCCAAGGATCACACAGCTAGTAAGTGTCTAAGGCTGAATTTGAACTCAGGTCCTCCTGACTCCAGGGACAGCACTGTATCCACTCTGCAACCTGCCTGCCTTGGGTAGTAAGGAGCAGAATCAAAATTCAAACCTAGGTCCTCTGACTCTAAATCCAGTGCTCTTTCCACTACAATAAAAAGAAGTAAAGCTAAATAGAAGGAGGGGGATTGGTTTTGATGAAGGTATAGGAGATTAGTGCGAATTTTGTGGGCCAAATGCTTTCGGAAAGCCATATGCCAGGCTATATATAACACATAGGGTATTGGAATCATGCCATACTAGAAGCAGTTGAAAGGAATTGGGGATATTTAGCAGAGAAAATAAGACTTGAGGGAAGTGATAACTGTCTTCATGTACTTGAAAAGCTCTCAGACGGACAAGGAATTAGACTTTTTTATTGCTTTGCCCCAAAGGACAAAACTAGTAGCAATGGGTGGGTGTTGCTAAAAAGCTGTTTTGGGTTCTGTTTTGATGGTATTCTCATATGAGAAACATCTTGAAAAAATGAGAACTATTCCAAAGTAGAATGGGATTCCTCAAGAAGTAGTGAGTTTTCTGTCATGGCAGATAATCAAGGAGAGACTGGAGACTACTTGTGAATATTTTAAAGGGAATTGTTATTTAGGTACATGTTGTACTAGATTGGCAGTTCTTAACCTTTTTTTGTCATGGGCTCCATTGGAAGTCTGGCGAAGTCTATGGCTATTTTTGTTGAATTGTTTTTTAGTTGTGTCTGACTCCCCACGACCCCATTTAGGGTTTTCTTGGCAAAGACACTGGAGTGGTTTGCCATTTCCTTCTCCAGCTCATTTTACAGATGAGGAAACTGGGGCAAACAGGGTTAAGTGACTTCCCCAGGATCACATGGTTAGAAAGTGTCTGAGGCCAGATGTGAAGTCAGCTCTTCCTGACTAGGGGCCCAGAGTTCTATCCATGGTGCCACCTAGCTGTTCTGTAGTCTTTGGACCCCTTCTCAGAAATAACTGAGACTATTTAGACCGGCCTGGACTATTGCGATAGCCTGCTGAGTGGGTCTGCCTGACTGAAATCTCTCCCCAATTCAATCCATCTTCCCTTTAGCCACCAAAGTGGTTTTCCTACAGTATAGATTCAACCATGTCATACAAACACATTCAATAAACTCCTGTGGTTCCCTGTCGTTTCTAGGATTAAATACAAAATGCTCTGTTTGGCATTTAGAGCCCTTCATATTCTAACCCCCGACTACTTTTCCAGTCTTCTTACACCTTATTCCCTTAACATGTACTCTTTGATTCAGTGACATTGGCCTCCTGGCTGTTCCATTGAACAAGACACTCAGTTCTTGGCATTTTCTCTAGCTGTCCTGCATGCCCAGAATGCTCTCCCTCCTAATTTCTTTCTACTGGTTTCCTTCAAGTTCAGATTAAAATCCCATATTCTACAGGAAGCTTTTCCCAAGCCACTTAATTCTAATGACTTCCCTTTCTTCATTATTTACTATTTATCTTGCATGTAGCTTGTTTGTACATATTTGTTTGCTTGTTGTCTCCCCCATTAGATTGTGAAGTCCTTGAGAGCAGGGATTGTTTTTGCCTCTTTTTGTATTCCTAGCACTTAGTAGGCACTTAATACATGTTTATTGACTCTTTTTTGTTTATTCTTACATAGAAATGCTAACCATGGAAGAATCACAGCAGATAAAAACAGAATTCATAGGAGTAACAGGATTCTGTAGTTTAACTTCTAACTATGGTTATAATTAGCTGGGAGACTCATGTTTAAGCCTCATCATAAAGTAGTTTTTCAAGGCTGACATCCATGCATTTTGTATTCTACCTCAGCCCTACAATGTCTAACCATTATTAGTATTTGTCTGCTGGTAGCACAAGCCAGGATTGGACCAATCCTCTTGTGGGTGGCCATCTTCTCCATAAAGCTTCCTCTGCCGTCAGCCCTGGCCTCTCTGGGGACACTGCAGCTGCCACCTCCCCAGCCTCCAGGGACTTTCAGATCTTCTCACAAGGTCATCTCCTCAAAGAAAGGAAACACAAAAGCATCAGGGGCAACACGTTAGGCACTGAGGTATGAGCTTGCTTATTTGTAGCATCTAGGACTAGCTGCCACATAAGTGGGATTACCATAATACCAGAGAAGAGAAGAACTTTGTCCTTTCTGGAGTCACATTTTGCCACTTTGAGACTCAGAAAATAGACCCATTTCTTTTTCCTTTAAGAAATCCAGGGAAGTCAGTAGTGGAAGTTGAGGAAGGAAAGCATTCCAGAGAAAATGGCTGGAACTGAGAGATGAGTGTCTTGTTTGTAGAATAGCAAAGAGGTCAGTATCACTGGATCAAAGTATATCAAGGAATAAGGCATAAAAATGTAAAAATGACAGGATGGGGCTAGGTTATGAGAGGCTTTGAATGCCAAACAGAGTATTTTGTACCTGATCCTGGAGGCAATAGGAAGTCACTGGAGTTTACTGAGTGTGTATCTATGTGGGAGTCTGTGATATGGTCAGGCCTACAGTTTATGAATATCACATTGGTAGCTAAATAGAGAATGGTTTGTAGCAAGGAGTCAGGCAGAACCTGTTTGTTTGTGATAGTCCAGGAATGAGATGATAAAGGCCTGGACTAGAGTGGAAACAGTGTCAGAAGAGAGAAGAGGCATATTTGAGAGATATTTCAAAGGTGAAATCCACAGGAGAATCTACCTGTCCCATATCTGATTCACTTTTCTTCACTAAATGCCTTTGCTACTTTCCCATTTGGGGAAGAAACCCCAGCCTTGTATGTTAATGCAAGGTTAATGGTCAGTAGGGGAAAGAATTAAAGATCTTCCCTGCCCATGAATAGGCCTCATGCCTTTTGTTAATTTCTATTGAGCCTCTAGGTCAGAGGGTTGTGCCCTCCAGCTCTGAAAAGTGTATAAACCTCTGAGGTAAGGTTTTACTTTGGGGCTTACTCATTGGAAATGTTTATTTGGCCAGATGAGACTCTGGGCAGCCACTAAGGAGCCCCCTAGCTTTGAAAACCCAGATGTCGGCGCTTCTCTCTCTGGTAGCTATGTATGTATGTTGGATCTGTCTGTTGATCTGTGATGTATATATTGCTTATGGTCAAACAGTTGGAAGCCCTGTCTGTTTGTATTTTCTCTGAAGTTCAGGGGGCTGACTTTTTCCCCTGAACTAAGTGAATGATATAAGTGCTTGATTAAAGTGGATCGTTGACCCCTCAAAAGTTGCTTTCCTTTTAGAAAAGCAGATGTAAGAACCTGTACTGTATGCTGGAGTCCTTGCTGTTACATCTTGTAAGTCATAATTTTTTCTACAATTAGCATCATTTGAAAGCTGCCTAGATTGATGGGGGCAGTTAAGAAGCCAATGAATAAGAGAAAAGGTAACCCCCTTTCCCTAGAAGTCTGCCTTCTCTCACAACTAAACTTGGTCCACGAACCTTAGTGGCTGGATAGGAGACATATCCTTCCGTTTCAGCTGAGTGGTGCATGTCTATGTTGGAAGAGGAAGAACCGAGCTCTAGAGAGGAAATAGCTTTTCATCTTTTCCTTGGTTGGGTGTGGGGAGAATTTCTCTAACTTTACCTTATGCAATCTTACCTTGTAGTGGAGAAATTCAACCAGTAGGAGATGCTGTGAGCAGCAGAGAGCAGGGCCCAAAGAGACCAGCTATTGCTAAGCTTGAGTTGAGTTGAGTTGAGTTGAGTTGAGTTGAGTTGAGTGAGTTGAGTTGAGGAGAAGAGAACAGGCCCTGCCCAGTAGATTCACTGTATTTAGGGAAGTTAGTGAGGATACCATGAGAAAAGGTTTCAGAGAGCTGTGGTTCTGGAGGTATGAGTTACTTTAATCATGTATGTTGCTGTATCAGTGTGTTCTACATATGTTCTTACACTTTCCAGTGCCACTCTATGTATTAAGGGAAGATTGTACCCCAGGTTTATAGAAGAAATATTGAATAGCTACTGTTATTACTATTCTATTTCATTAAATGCCTTTCATTTAAGCTAATTGTGCTTTCTGGCTCCCCACTAAAGGTGGGTTTCTGAACTAAAATTTCAGCAGTAAAGATCTATAGAGTATCTTGAAAGGAGAGTAGTTGTTCCTTGATTACCCAGTCTACAAGTTTGAATTCAGAGGGCTAATGGGAAGGGGGTGATGGCTCCAAATGAGGAAACTCAGACCCAGAGTAACTTGTCTAAAGTTGCATGGCACTATTGGGATTTGAACTCAAATCTTCAGCCTGCAAGTCCAGAATTCTTTCCACTGAACCACACATGCTGAAAACTGGCATAACATTAATGAAGTTCAAATAATAAGTTTTGTGGGGTTTTTTGTTTTTTTTTTACAAAGTCCTAATTTGGCATTCGTCAACTGTTCTAGTCTAATGGGACTAACATAATATATCAGGAGATGCAGAAGACTTCATTCTCACTAGAATTTTAATGAATTCTCCCTTCATATCTTGTACATTTTTCTCTCGTCATTGTTGATCAGAAAAGTAAAGCAGGGAGGGAAAGAATAAAAGCAAAAATAAACCAACAAAAACCAATAATAAAACCCAAGTGGTAACCTTAAAAATACAATTAAGGAGAAATTTCATTGAAACATTCACCCTTGCATAATAACAATCAAAACCTCAAAGAATTATTTCCCTTCAATGTGGTGCATTCCTCATTTACCTGATATTTCTCACCTGCTTTACTGTGTGAATATGAAAAAGAATATTCAACCTGATGTGTTAAAAGTAGTAACAGCAAAGGCGGGGAGGGGGAGAGATAGCCAGACAATCAGAAACAGACAGATGAGAGAGAGAGAGAGAGAGAGAGAGAGAGAGAGAGAGAGAGAGAGAGAGAGAGAGAGAGAGAGAAACAAGAGAAACAAGAATGAGGTTCCTTTAAATATCTACTCTCCTTCCCTATTTGATTCAATAAAGCTTCAGTTTTGGCTGCAGAATACCCTGTAGCTAGATAGCTACAATGGTACAATGGATAGAGCCCTGAGTCTGGAGTCACAAAGACTTGAGTTTAATTTCAGCCTCAGACACTGGCCATATGATCCTGGGCAAGTCACTTAACAACTCTGTTTACTTTAATCTACTGGAGAAGAAAATGGCAAACCACTCCAGTATCTCTGCCAAAAAAAAACCCCAAACCCTTAGACAGTTAAGTCCATGGGGTCACCAAGCATCAGACACAACTATGTAACTGAGCAACAACATAGTGAAGTGAACTGAATTTGGAGTCAAAAGGCTTGGGTTCAAATCCTAGTTCAGCTATGCTGTCTCTCTAGACCTCAGTTTCCTCCTCCATAAAACATGAGGGTTAGATATTTTTTTTGTTGTTCAGTCATATCTGACTCTTTGTGACCTCATGGACCACAAGGTCCATGGGGTTTTCTTGGCAAAGATACTGGAGTGGTTTGCCATTTCCTTCTCCAGCTCATTTTATAGATGAGGAAACTGAGGCAAGCAGGATTAAGTGATTTGCCCAAGCTTACATAGCTAGTAAGTGTCTGAGGCTAGATTTGAATTCAGATCTTCCTGACTCAATGCCAAGCTGTATCCACTGAGTCATCTAGATGCTTCCAAGAGGGTTGGACTGCCTTCTAGCTCTCTCCCTATGCTCCTATAATCTGAAGGATGAGTATCCTTTTAAAATGGCAAGGTGCATCTAAATCAAAAACAAAATATACCATCCCATGTAATCCAGAAATAAATCCCAATCCCATTTCATTACATAATGATTTTAAAAAGAAATATCTATTAGTATTCCTTTCCCCTTTCAAAACCAATAAATTCCATTAAATACATCATTGAAGGACAAGGACTTTTGCCATGACTCTAGACCAAAAGTTGCTAGCCCTTATACCTTGTCTAGTGTTTCCAAGTGTCTCTTTAAGGGTTATCAAAGTTTCATGGCCAGGTGCTAGCTTCCAGGTACATGATAGGAATTGAAAGAGAAATGTAGATTGTTGTATGTGTTTACCTATAACCTCAGGAAAACTCAGCAGACTCTGTGAGTGTTGCATAGTGTACCTTATGGGCTGGGAAAAACATAAAAGGAATTCATTACACCAGGCTCTAAATTAAGGCTGGGTCCTTTACTGAGAGATCTTGATTTTTTTAGGAGCGGCTAGATGGTGTAATAGAAAGAGCACTGGGCCTAGAGTCAGGAAGACTGAATTCAAAGCCAGACTCAAATACTAACTGGGTGGCCCTGGGCAAGTCACTTACCTGTTTGCCTCAGTTTCCTTATTTGTAAAATGAGCTGAAGAAGGAAATAGCAAATTACTCCTGCATCTTTACCAAGAAAACCTCAAAAAGGTTCATGAAGAGTTGGATAATTCAGTTATTTGAATTTGATTCTTTTATATGTCTACTACCACTTCTTTGAGAAGGAAGCCAAAGCAGACAGCTTCTGTGGATGGCAAGCAACATCTGGAGAAACAATGAAGAGTGTGGCTTTGGAAGTTTAGAGCTGTAGTAGCAAATGCAGCTTCAGTGGATGAAGGCTGAGCAGATGACAGTGGGTTAGTAACATCAGGGGAACTCCAGCACCACACCAGGGTGCTATGAAAGGTAGGGCAGAGAAACAGGAAGGTTAGTTAAGTAAATTTCCAGGAGATAGAGCAGTGAGAACTCAGGACAGAGAGGTGTTCTAACCATGATACAACCTTATTTTAGAGGAAAAGAGGTGGCAAAATGGATAAAGTATGGGACCTGGAATCAGGAAGAATCAGAATCAACTACAGATGCCTACTAGCTGTACAACCCTGGGCAAGTCACTTAACCTCTATTTGCCTCAGTTTTGTTAACTGTAAAATGGAACATTGTTAATTGTAAAACAGCGTCCGCCTTGAGGGGTTGTTGTAAAGATCAAGAGAGATAATATCTGTAAATGCTTAGCAAAGTACCTGGCAGAAATGCTTATTCCACTTCCAACTTTCTCTTCTTTTATTAGCAGAAACAGGATTTGAATCCAGGCCTTCTCAACTGCAAGAACAGAATATATTCAATACATGAAGATGCCTCTCTAAAAAGAGCTTCAGTTCCTCTTGGTATGAAATTTTGATAACTTCTTAATGTGAAATCAACAAATATATATAGCGAAGGGGCCCCACGGTACTGCTCTGTGTAGTTGGGGAGCTAGAGTCCACTCTCTCTGTCTTCCTTCAACTCACTCAGCCCCACTGTTTATAACTCAGTAAATCACAAATTATTTGCTAAGAAATATTCTTTTGTTTGATTTTTTTCTTTTATTCTTGGCAAAGAATAAAAAGAGAGAAACTGTTCTGTCTTAATTAAATGCTTTGCTATTTAATTTATGGTTCTCCCCTGGTCTGTTAGGAAAGGACTCATGATAATTATTAGTCCCCATACTGAAAAGAACATTTTATATTTTATGAGGACTCATCTAATAAGTTTATGAATTTGTGTTTGTAGATGGTAGTGATTTAAGCTAAAACGATATATACTAGCTTTTTGGTTATTCATTAAAAGTCTTTGGTTTTATGTATAGGGAAATCTAGGCTACACTATTATTATTTTAAGATATAAATTGTTTGCACCAGTAGGCTTGAATCAGTAAACTACATTGCTTAAGCTGCTTATCCTAGGAGCAAGAACAATTTTTCTTCCTTCTTTCCCACCTCCCCTTCCCTTTAAGTCCTAGGTTATAATTTTAGCAAGTTTTTTGTTTGTTGTTTTAAATAATCCACCACCCTACCACCTCATGTAGACTCTATTAGCAGTTTCAAATCTTTCATTCAAAGAATTAATTTGTTTTTAAAATCAAATGAGATAATATTTAGAAAAGTACTTATCATAGTGCCTAGCACATAGTAGGCCATATAAATGCTTATCCCCACCCCTATATAATTATGTTTTTACTTAAGTTTTAGTTTCTTCAATCAATGAAAATCCACCTTCTCTCCTACTCACCTCTTTCCTTTCCTCTTCTCCACTGAGAAAGAAAGATAAAACCCTTGTTACAAACATGTGTAGTCAAGCAAAATATGTCTATGTTTTTAAAAAATTTTGTCTCAGTCTGCACTCTGAGTTCATCACCTTTCTGTCAGGTGGGTAGCGTGTTTCATCATGAATTCTCTGGAATTGTGGTTGGTAATGAGTTAATTCGAGTTTTAAAGTCTTTCAAACTTGTTTGTCTTTACAATAATGTTATTGTGGAAATCAGTCTCTTGGTTCCAGTCACTTTACTCTTCATTAGTTCACACAAGTCTCCTCAGGTTTCCCTGAAACTGTTATTTTTATCATTTGTTACAGCATGATAGTACTTCATTACATCTTATACTATAACTTGTTCAGCCATTCTCCAATTGATGGGAACCCCCTCAGTTTCTAGTTCTTTGCCAACACAAAAAGAATTACTATACATATTTTTGTACATGTGCTATATACAAAGGGTATGCACAGTTTAATAACTTTGGGGGCATAGTTCCAAATTGCTTTCTACAATGGCTGGATCAGTTCACAATTCCACCAATAGTGCCTTAAATGTATGTTTTCCCATAGCCCCTCCAGCATTTTTCATTTTCCTTTTTTGTCAATGTGCTCAGTCTGATGGCTGTGAAGTAGAATCTCAGAGTTGTTTTAATTTGCATTAGTGATTTAGAGCATTTTTCATATGGCTACTGACAGTTTGGATTTCTTCCTTTTAAAAATTCCTTTTCATTATGTATAATTATGTTAAAGTATCTTTGCATACTTTTCAGAAGTGCTATTGAGTACAATGTTGAAATATATTGTTTATTTTGTTAAACTAACATTGTTAACTGTCATCGTGCATTTTTTTTTTTTGTGCAGAAGCCAAAGCTTCACCCTAGCCACTAAACTATTAGGCAAATGGTGCTGAGTAGTAGGGCTGGAACTTCACTGAGTACTGTCAGCTTTGAGAATACCTATTAACTGTGTTAATGGTGATATTGAAAGTACTTTATACAATGCTATAGCCAAGGGTGGGAAACCTTTGGGTCTTGAGGGCATATATGGCCCTCTAGGTCCTCAAGTGCAGTCCTTTAACTGAATCCTTAATAAAAGATTTGTTCTGTGAAGTTTGGATTCAGTCAAAGGCCACACTTGAGGACCTAGAGGGTTGCATGTGACCTGGAGGCATCGTGTTCCCCACCGCAGGACTAAGGCTACATGTATAGATCTTGGAATCATGGATGCTAATGAGATAAACAAGTGAGATAGTATAGAGTGAAAAGAAACAAAAAGATGAACCTAAAGGAACCTTGGTAACATGCATGGTTAATGGACATGATAATGGGGATGAAGATCCAGCAAAGGAGACTGAAAAGGAGGTCAGGAAGGTAGGAGGACCAGAAAAGAGATGTGTCACAAAAACCTAGAGTAGAATGAAGTATCTGAGAAAAGAAGGTGATGAACATGCACCAGGAGACATTCATCCCAGATGAGTCTGGCCAACCTTCAAAAACTGATCCACCAAAGTAGAAGTATTCCATGTCATGTTTTACCTTGGGGCCTAGGAGAAACTGGCCTAACCTACCATGCTACTTTCCTCTTCTTATTTTAGTATGACAGTTAACAATGTTAGTTTAACAAAATAACAGGAGACAAATTTAAACAAGAAACAAATCTACAGACTAAAGATCTCTACTATAAGGGGTATACTTCCTTGAGCTCCTGAAAAAATCCCTCCACATTGATCAATATGGGACTTTTCAACAAGATAAAGGGTTGACCCAGTAGGCAGCCTCCCCAACAAGGTGCAATATGGTGAATGCTTCTTTGATCTAGACTAGGGAGAATATTTAGGAGTTACTGTTGTTGTTTATTTGTGTCCAACTCTTTGTGACCCCATTTGGGGTTTGCTTGGCAGATATTGCAGTAGTTTGCCATTTCCTTCTCCAGCTCATTTTGCAGCTGAGAAACTGAGGCAAATGTGAAGAAACTTGCCCGGAGTCACCCAGTAAATGTCTGAGGACAGATTTGAACTCAGGAAGATGAGTTTTCCCTGACTCCAGGCCTGGCACTCTATCCACTGTGCCATCTAGTTATCTTTCTTTTTTTCTCCACTTAATAGTATTTAATTTTTTCTAATTAAAGATAATGTAAAGATAGTTTACGACATTGATTTTTTATAAGATTTTGAGTTCCAAATTTTTCTCTCTCTCTGCCTCCCATTCCCTTCCCCAAGACAGTAATCTATCTTATATGGGTTTTACATGTACAATCATGTTCAACATATTTCCACATTAGTCATGTTGTGAAAGAAGAGTCTGAACAAAAGAGAAAGCCATGAACAAAAAGTGAAAAACAAAAAAGTGAAAATGGTATGCTTCGATCTGCATTCAAACCCCATAGTTCTTCTTCTGGATGTGAATAGCATTTTCCATCATGAATTTTTTGGAATTGTCTTATATCATTATGTCAATGAGATGTGGCATCTGCCCCTCTTTGGGGCTAAAGCTCCATAAACAGGGCCAGGAACACTGGGAGTTTCTCTGTCCACTTGGAAAAAGCATCCTGGGGGATGTAAGGGCTGTCTTGAACTATCTAATCCAGGGGCTGCCCCTGGAAGCATTACTACGACTCAGAGATCTGGGGCAACTTAGTAACCTTCTGTGGTTTCTGGTTCACCTTGCTATTGGACTTGTTGCCCTTCACACAGTTCTGCTCTTATCAGTCACACATAATTTCAATCAATTAATCAACCAAGTAATCAACAAGCACATTATTAAGCACTTCCCATATGCTGGCACTTTACTGAGTGTTAAAAGACACAAAACGAAACAAAAGCACAGTTCTTGGCCTCAAGGCACACTTACATTTTTAAAGGGAGAGATGACATATAAATAACTAAGTACATAATACATAAATACCTAAAATGGGGAAATAATCTCAGAGGCAAGGCCCTAAGAGTGGGAGGAGGATGGGGAAAGGAATCTCTTACTACAGAAAGTGGGATTTGAGCTGAACCTTGAAGGAATCCAGGGAAGCCACAATACACAGACAAAGAGGGGAAAACATTCCAGGCATTGGGAGACAAGAAGTGAAAAGCCACTGAATGGCGAGATGGAGTGTTGTGTAGAAGGATCATCAAAGAGGTCAGTGTCATGCTGAGTTCTATAGGATGTGGAGGGAAATGAAACAATGTAGCCTAGGTTTCTCTGGGTAGGTTTTGAGCAAGATCAGTTTGTCCAGTATGGAGCCCATTTCTTCCCCTACCACCTCTCTGCTTTGGAACTATAAGTGTAAGGAGACTGGAAAGATGGGGAAGAGCTAGGTTGTGAAGGGTTTAAAAGCCCAGCAGAGGATGCTAGAAGTAATAAGGAATTATTGAGTAGAAGGGTGCCATGGTCAGACAATACTCTCGTACCAAATAGGCAATCCCTTGTCTGGGGAAGTTGGCAATCTTAAAAGCCAGGCTAAACTGATACCAAAGCATCTTCAGAGTACAAATATCCAAGGGATTAAAACAAGTAGGAAAACTAAGTGCAGCAGAGGTTCAGGGCAAGAGGTCAATACAAAATCAGAAGCTAAAATGTAAGGGGTTCAGGGAGCTGAGCATTTGTCTGGCTCATCTTACTGCCCCAAGTTCCAGCCTTTATAGCAGCTGCTTCTGTTTCCTGTGCTGCCATGCCAATGTGGTAAGGAGATAGGTCTACCCTGGCTCCCTGTCATTCAGCTGTACCCATCAGGCTATGGGCTCCAACACAAATGATATGTATCTGTGAAAAACCAGAGTTAGACTAAGTGGTAATTATCATAGTAAAGGCTTAGTAAAAGGGTTAAATTAACCATTAAGATTAAGTTAAGCTGGCTAACAAATCATGGTACATGAATGTAACGGAATAGTGCTCTGCTTAAAGAAATGACGAGCATGAAGAATACAGAGAAATATGAAGGGAAGGTTAAGCAGAGCCAGGAAAACAATATATATACTGACTACAACAAAGTTCATGGAAAGAAC
Source organism: Potorous gilbertii (assembly GCA_028658325.1). Classification (NCBI taxonomy): domain Eukaryota; kingdom Metazoa; phylum Chordata; class Mammalia; order Diprotodontia; family Potoroidae; genus Potorous; species Potorous gilbertii. Next base: position 543,898,858 of record CM053770.1, read on the forward strand.
AGCCAGCAAACAGCCCAAAACTAAATGCTGTAAAATTATGAAGAACAAACATGACCCTGAAGAAGAACTATGATAAGATATCTCCCCCTTCCCTCCCCACCCTGAACTCCTTTGTGCAGTTCTGAGTCCGCAGGTGTGAAACATTGCACGTAATCTCAGATATTTTTTTCAATATGTTGATTGGTTTTGCCAGGGTTTTTCTTTCCTCTCTCATTCCTCCTGTTCTTTTTTTTAAAAATTTGTTAAAAAGTATGATTTTATGTGCAAAATCTAGATAAGATAATTCTATGTCAGTTACTGAATGAGAAGAGAAAGGAATATATATTTGTCAGCTATTCACATTTATAAAAAAAACTGATCATGTGTTGGTATGTGCTAGCAATAGCATACAAACCTCAAAAATAAATTCAGAAAAGCAGAAATGTTTAAAACATCCTTTACTGACTATAATGCATTAAAAACTGTAATTAGTTTAATGCATTTGAAAAAATGATTCAAACTTAAATGTAGGCTAAATAATTCAGCCCTAAAGAACTGTGGGTTCAAAAAGAAACATAAATCATAGAAACAATAAATAATTTTATCAAATAAAATTATAATGAAGCAACATGTCAAAACTTTGAGATGCTGCCAGAGCAGTCCATATGGAACATTTATAACTCTAAATACTTTAATCAACAAAATAGTATAATAATATAATAATGAATTGGTCATACAACAAAAACACAGCAGACGAAAACAAATAAATACAAAAATAGAAATTCTAAAGATTAAAAACAAAAACTTCATCATTTTGATAAATAAAAATAGTAACTTAAAAAAACTAATGAAAAAGTAAGCCCTTAGTTAATCTCATTTTTAAAGTGAGGAAAATCAAAATGCAATATTAAAAAGGAAAACATAACAAATGAAGAAGAAATAAAGTTATTATAAACTCTTTGACACAATTGATAACAAATTAAATGAATAAATATTTACCAAGGGGGAAAGACACTCAGTACCAGAATAAGAAATAGAGTATTTAAATAATTCAATCTCAGGAAAGAAACTCATCAAGTAACTCATAGGAGAAAAATCCATGGTAGATTTGTAACTTAATTTTATCAAATAGGCAAAGAATAATAACTCCCATATTATATAAATTATTTGTAAAAAAGTAGGGAAAGGACTCCTATCAAATTCCTTCTATGAAAGAAATATAGAGTTTAATTACTTGTTGGGTCTGATCTGGTCTCTGTGTGTGCCCAGCTTTCCTCCCTGAGAAGCCAAACCTAGCCCAGCCTAGTCTCCACCATGCTGGTCAAAGGAGGTACCAAGTGCATTAAATATCCACTGTTTGGATTTAACTTCATCTTTTGGCTTGCAAGAATTGCGGTCCTTGCCATTGACCTATGGCTAAGATTCAACTCTCAGACAAAGAATATCTTTGAACAGGAAGAAAACAGTTCCAGTTTCTATAGAGGTGTTTATATCTTGATTGGGACTGGTGCCCTCATGATGCTGGTAGGTTTACCTGGGCTGCTGGCAGGGCTGTGCAGGAATCACAGTGCATGTTGGGCTTGTTCTTTGCCTTCCTGTTGGTGATTTTTGCCATTGATATAGCTCTGGGGTTATTCCCACAAAGAAGAGGTGATTCATGAGATCAAGGAATTTTATAGGGAAACATACAAGATAAAGACCAAAGAAGGCCCCTACAAGAAAACCTTCAAAGCCATCCACCATGTGCTAGATTGTTGTGGCTTGAATGGAGTTTTGGATCAGTTGATCACAGACACCTACCCTAACAAGTACTTGATCTCATCAGTAACCATTAAACCTTACCCAGTAGCTATTGAGGAAGCAGCCAACGATAAATTCCACATCATTGGAGCTGTTGGCATAGGGATTGCTACTGTGATGATCTTTTGCATGATTTTCATATGATCCTATGCTGTGCTATCTGGAGGAACCAAGATGTGGTCTAGAGTCTTTGCTTTCATCCCCTGAGCAGGAAAATCTGCCCTCTAGAACTGTTCTGTTTGTGTCTTTTATTTTATTTTGTTTTGTTTGCCACTAACTTTAGTATTCATTCTGCATTTTTAAATGGACAAAGTTGTTCTGAAAAAAAAAAAAGTAATATAGTACTGATGCCTAAACCAGAGAGAAAGATAAAGCAGAGAATGAAAACTACAATCTACTATCTCAAGTGAATATCAGTGCAAAAATACTGAAAAAAATAGTAGCAAAGAAGCTACAACATATTAGAAATATTATACAATAGGACAAGGTTATATTTGTATCAGGAACTTAGGATTGATTCAATATTAAGAAAACTATAAACGTAATTGATCATATTAATAACAAAATAAAAAAGTGACTATCAATGAATGCAGAAAAAAAGCTTTTTGACAAAATGCAACACATCTTTATGTTTAAAAAAATTTTAAAAACATAGGAACAAATAAAACATTCTTTAATGTTGGCAAATCACATCTATCTGAAACCAAGAGTTTTATTAGTAATGGATTAAAAACTAGAGGCCTTTTCAATAAGAACATGACAAAGTAAAGATACCCATTATTACCACTATTATTTGACATAGTTCTAGAAATTCTAGCTATAGCATTAAGATAAAGGAACTAAAGGAATAAGCATTGGCAAAAATGACATTTATTGCTCACTTTTTACAGATGGTATGTTGTTTTATTGAGCCAATTTTAACCATTCAATCAAAATTAATTATAATAACTTCAACAAAATAGCAAGATATAAAATAAGCCCATAAAAATAACTAGCCTTTCTGTGTCTTGTCAAAAAAACTGAGTAGGAAGAGGAAAAAGAAATCCCTTTCAAAATTACTAGAGACTGCACAAAGCATCTGGAAATTTACCTCCTGAAGTATATACAGGAAATACATGAACACAACTTCAAAATATTCTCTACAGGAATAAAGAAAAACAAATAATTAGAGATATTAATTGCTTGTCTCTGGTTCATCCCAATATAATAGAAACATCAATACTACCAAAACCTGTTTACTTATTCACTGCTATGCCAACCAAACTACCAAGTTACTTTATAGAAATGGGAAAAGTAATTTTAAAATCTATCCATAAGAACAATAGGTCAAGAAACTCAAAGGATATAATGAAAAAAAATGGGAAGGGAAGAGACTTCCAAAATCTCAAATTCTGCCACAAAGCAATAGCTATCAAAACTAACGGGTACTAATTTAAAAAAATAGAAAAGTTGATCAATGCAACAGATTAGATACTTAAGACCCAGAAGCAATCAAATATAGTAATACAATCTTCAAGAAATCCAAAAATTCCAACTACTGTGATAAAGTCTTACAATTTGACCAAAAAAAGCCGGGAAAATTTAGTGGAGTGGGGTTGAGTGTGGCAGAAATGAGATGCTCTAAAAAGTAGCATTTTACACCATATGCTGCAAGCTCCAAATAGATACATGAACTAAATATTAAAGGTGCTATCATAAACAAATTAGTGGAGCAGGAAAGGAGGCATCTTTCATAACTGTGAATAGGGGAAGAGTCGTTGACTAAACAAGGTACATAGAGAATCACAGGAAATAAAATGGACAATTTTGATTACATAAAATTGAAAGGTTTTCACAAGCAAAGTCAATTCTAGAATTAAAAATAAAATAATCAACTAGGGGAAGGAATCTTAGCATCAAATTTATTTGATAAAAGTCTTGTATACGAATATAAGGAAAACCCATTCCCCAGGAGATAAATGGTCAAAGGATATGAAGAGAAAGTTTTCAAAAGAAGTTACAAGCTTTAAACAACCATATGAAATAATGCTTTGAATCAGCAATAATAAGAGAAATGCAGGAATTAAAGAAACCCCAATATTCCACCTCACACCTGTCAGTTTGGCAAAGTTAACAGAGAAAAGTAAGATTTGGTTGGAGGGGCTATGGAAAAAAGGGACATTAAAGCACTGTCATGGAATTGGTTCAGTTATTCTGGAAAGAAATTTAGACGTATACCCCCAAATCACTAAACTGTGGTATTCTTTAATCCAACAATATCACTACTAGGTACATGCCTCCTAAAAAATTGAAGAGATTAATATCCCATATGCACAAAAATATTTGTAGAAGAACTTTTATTGTAGCAAAGAACTGGAAACAAAATAGATGTCCATTAATCAGAGAAATGATGAACCAATTATGATATATGAATATAATGAAATATTATTGTGACATAAGAAATTATGGAAGGGATAGAATTAGAGAAATTTCTATGACCTGAAGTCGAATGAAGTGAGAGAAACCAGGAAACCAATTTATACAAGAACCATAACATTGTAAAGGAAAACAGTTATGAAAGACTTAAGAACTCTAATCAATACAATGCCCAGCCATGACTCGAAAAAACTGATGATAAAACATGGTTTCTCCCTCTTGGCAGAGAGATGATAGTAGACATGCAGAATGAGACATTGTCTTTCAAATATTCCCAGTGTATGGATTTGTTTTGCTTAACTATTTCTTATAAGGAAGAACTTTTAGGGAAGGCAATTTTAGTGATGCTGAGGAAAAAAAAAGAAGAAAATGTGGACAAAACGTTAAAAATAGACATAGAAGAAAAAAGTTTGGGAGGAGACACAAACAAGCATGGCAATATAAGAACTGCCACATTAATGTAATATATCCTTAAAAGAGAAGAAAAACCCAAACTATATACCGAATGGCATAGGGAACAGAATGTTACACTTCTCTTTCCTCACCTCTGACAAGTACGAGCTATATGATGCTAAAAGAGTCACTTAGTATCTCTGAACTTCAGTTTCCTCATCTAGAAAATGAGGGGTAGGACTATGGTCCCTTCAGTTCTTAATCTATGAACTTATGATCCAATGTAACAGAGGTTCACATTTTTATATATGTATAAAAAAATCATTGGCTACCTTTAACATAGTATTGTTTAGTTGTTTCAGTCATGTCCAACTCTCTATGACCCCATTTGGATTTTTCTTGGCAGATACTGAAGTGTTTTGCCATTTCCTTCTCCAACTCATTTTACAATGGATAAATTTGCCCAAGGTCACACAATTAGTAAGTGTCTGAGGTTGAATTTGAACACAGGTCTTCCTGCTTCCAAGCCTAGTAACTGCCCTAACATAGTATTACTTCATTATTTTCATTGTCATATTTCTTCAAAAGAGAACACCAAAGTCAAGAATTTGCTGCTCACCTTCCAGTGTTAAGTCCTAATTGGAGAAAAAGCAAATTAACAGCCTTTAAAAATTCAAACCTCTTAAGTGGCATCACAATGAACATATTGTATGGTGCTGTGATAGACTGATGACCTCACAGGCTACTGAGGCATGTAAAGCTACTTGTCTCCACATTAAATGACTTCTAGTCAACTTTTGCTTTTGCTTCACTTGGAGTCAGGTCTTGCTCTGACTTTGAATCCCAGTGGCTGGTTTCCTACATTTTATCCCCTTGGTTTCCCAACACACTGGGTCTCTGGCACCTCCTGTGAAATATTTCTGATGCTGATCTCCTGCTTCCATGGGCCTCCACTGCTGGCCCATTATTTGGATTTCTGCCAATTGTCTGCCTTGACCCCTGCCTAGATTCATGTCCTAGACTCATGCTTTGACTTTGTTTTATAACTATTTCCCGATGGAGACATTGTACTTTAGGGATCTGTCAAATTCTTTGAAGTCTAATGTTTTCTCTCCAGAGTGTGAGCTCAGAGGGTGAGTTGTTCCCTGAACTAATACTGCATTTTGAGATATTTTGATATGAAAATTGAAATTTTAATCAAGCCTTTCTCTTAATGGAATTCAGTGAGAAGGCTTAGATTTACATAGCTTTTTGAGAGACACCTTTTTTTCATAACCACTGCCTGGAACACATTGGCCTTAAAATCCAGATATTTTGCTCGATAATTATCCTGTGGGGAAAGAAGCTTTACAGGGGAAAGGAAACAGGCGAGACAAACTGGAAGACAAACCCATGAAGAGGACAGAAAAGCCTGTGCTTGCTCTGAGCTGTTTTTGTTTGTCCTTTGTTCTCAAAGAGGACCATGACATCAGGCATGTGATGCCATCAGGCATGTGATGCCATCAATTGCAAGTTAATTGAATTTAAGTGAGAGAGGATTGCACAATCACCAGCCTCACTTTCTCCTCCAGAGGCATCTGGGACCAGCGGCAAATACAGATCAGGGTGACTAGAGGTGACCCTGGATGCAGTGGGAGACCTTGGCCTTTTTTAAGCTAAGGTCTTTCCTAGTAATAATTTCTTTCTGAGACTCAGAGGAAAGATGAAATTCTGAAGACCACTGTCCTTGACAGAGAAAATAGAAATAAAACACTGCTAAGTATTGTGAGTATTTCAGTTGGGCAGCATCAAGGGAAGGAGTGTACTTGATGTACTGTGTACCAGTGAGACAACATATAAACTATTATGTCCAACTGGAGGTAAAATTTTAAGAGGGACATTAAAAATTGCATCCTATCCAGGAGAAGGCAATCAGAATGTTGAAGGGGCTTAAAACTATGTCATGCAGAAAATAGGAGAAAATAGATTTGGTAGAGGGCAAAGGACAGAGTTGGAGAAGGAATACAATTATCTTATTGAAGAAGAATTAAACTTTGTGTAATACCAAAGGAGAGAACTAGGATGAATGAATGGGCAGCATAGTGTGGTAAATTTCAAGTCAGAGGATGTGGGTTAAAATCCTGGCTCTGAAGAAAAGAAATAAAAAAGACATGAATGAAGGAAGAATAACATTTCCTGACTTCAAACTATATTGCAAAGCAGTAATCACCAAAACCACTTGGTTTTAGTTAAAAAAAATTTTAAGTTGATGAATGGAACAGACTAGACAAGGAAGTATTAGAAATAATTTAATTCAATAACCCAGTGTTTGATAAACTCCATAATATAAATTGCTTGTGAAAGAACTCTATGTTTGACATAAATTGTTGGGAAAACTGTAAAACAGTTTGGCAGAAATTAGGTTTAGACCAAAAACTTACACCAAATGCTGCAATAAATTCAAAATGGATATGTGACCTGAATATTAAAGATTAGACAACAAAAAAATACATTTCACAGGTGTGGCTGAGATGGGGGGAATTCTTAACCATTTACAAGAAGTACACAAAAAAGCTTTTTCATGAACAAAATTAATTTAATGAATGTAAGAATGGAAGTGGTGACTGGGAGAAATCTTGGTATCAAGTATCTCTGATTAGGTTCTCATATCCAAAAACATAAATATGTAAATCAAAAGACATTCTTCAATGGATAAGTAGTCAAAAGTTACAAACAAATAGTTCTCAAAAGAATTATACACTATTAACAACTGTGTGAAAGAATTTTCCAAATGACTAATAAGAGAAGTGCAAATCAAAAGAACATTGAAATTTTACTTCAGATCCAGAATATTGACAAAAAAAATGATGGGAGTAGTCAATGTTGAGGGCAATTAGGTGGCACAGTGGGTAGAATACCAGACCTTAAGTCAGGAAAACTTGAGTTCAAATATGGCCTCAGAAACTTACTAGCTGTGTGCCTCTGGGCAAGTCACTTCACTCTGTTGAGTCAGTGTCTCATCTGTAAAATGAGTTGGAAAAGGAAATGCAAACATCTTCAGTAACTTTGCCAGGAAAATCCCAAATGGGGTCACAAAGAATCCAAAAAGACTGAACAGCAACAGTAACAGAAGTTGATGTTGAAGGCTGAAGGCTGAAGATAGGCACAGTAATGTACTGTTAGTAAAGTTACAAATTGGTTTAATTATTTCGGAAAGCCATTTGGAATTATGTGAAGAGAGTGATTAAAATGTCCATACTCTGATCTACAGATAATTGATAGACATAGACCCCCAAGAAGGTCGATGACCAAAAGGAAAAAAAAAGATTCCACATATACTCGAATATTTATAGCAGTCTTTTTTATGGCAGCAAAGAACAAGAAACAAAGTAGCTGCCTAGCAGTTGCATAATAGGTAACAAATAGTGGTATATGAACGTGCTGTAAGAAATAATAAATGTGATGAATACAGAGAACTGTCTTCAGTGAACTGATTCAAAGTGATGCAGAACCAGGAAACAACATACACAATGACCACAATAATGTAAGTGGAAAGGACAACTAAAGAATCAAAATTGAGTCCTGTGATTATAGTAATTGATCTTTACCTCCAAAGAAGAGATAGGAGAATGCACCTCCCTTAACTTCTTTGAGAAAGTGGGAGATCATGTGCAGAACACAAGACATAATATCAAATTTTTTTCCATTGTGTTAGTATTGTTGGAATTCTTTTTCTTCTTATTTTTGTTTTTCATAAGAGATGGTCTTCTGGGAGAAGTATAAAAGAGAAACAGTAAAACGAAAGTACCAATACAAACTTTTTTTTAAATCCTGATTTTGCTACTTAACTGTGTGAACTTGGGCAAATCACAAGTTTCTTCCTTTGTAAAATGATGGGGTTGGAATATTTAGGAGTGTGAAACCTACAGCCTCGAAGCCACATGTGGTCCTCTAGGTCCTCAGGTGTTTCTCTTTGACTGAATCCAAACTTCACAGAACAAACTTCCTTAATAAAAGGATTTGTTCTGTAAAACCTGGGCTCAATCAAAAGGCTACATCCAAGGACCTAGAGGGCCACATGCGGCTTCAAGACCATAGGTTTCTTCACCCCTAGACTTGATCATCTCTAAGGTGTCATCAAGCTTATTTGGGCTCAGTATAAGTACAATAAGTTCAGATTCCAATGACATTAATGGGACCTCTCTGGCACAACCTCAAGTGTCCATGCTAATATGGTGAAGGAATTTCATTGAAAGAAAACTCATTTGGAAGGAATGAGGTAGCAAGGTGGTAAAGTGGATTGAATGTTAGAGTTGGAGTCAGGGAGACCGGAGTTCACATCCTGCCTCTGGCACTTACTAGCAAGACAAATCATTTCCGCTCTATCAGCCTCAGTTCCCTCATCTGTAAAATGGGGGTAGTAATAGCACCCATCTCACAGTGTTGTTGTAATGATTAAATGAGATAGCATATGCCAAGTGCTTTGGCAAGTCTTAAAGTACTGTACAAATGCTCACTATGATAGCTGTTGAGAGAGCTCCAGGAAGTGGGGTTATACTTTAGCAGGTTCTGCAAATGGTCCCTCACTGTGGCATTCAGTCTTGTACATACAAGTACCTACAGCTGCTTTGTAAAATGTTCATTTGATTGAAATTTCCAACTGTTTAAAGACTTTGGATTCTGCCACAGTTGTAATGTTCTAGTTCAGGACCTGATGAACCACTAAATGTTGCAGGACCACTAATCCACTAAAACAAGGAGCTTAGGCTACTAATTTGAAACTTGGCTTGAGTCCTTGGCATCTTCATTCAATACTAATTGTGTAGTGGGTACTCTTCTGTCCTCTCCCTTGGCGTGTACCCAATCTTATTATTAATTCCAAGCAATCATAAAAGCCTATTGTTGTTCAGTTGTATCAGTCATGTCCTCTTCTTTGTGACCCTTTGGGGGGTTTTCTTGGCAGAGATACTGGAGTGGTTTGCCATTTCCTTCTCCAGCTCATTTTACAGATGAGGAAACTGAAACAAATGGGGTGAAGTGACTTGCCCAGGGTCACACAGTTAGCAAGTGTCTGTGGCCAGATTTTAATTCAGGAAAATGAATCTTCTTGAATCCAAGTCTAGCTCTCTATCCACTGTGCCACTTGGTTGCTTCTTGAGATAGTCTGCCCTTGAGTAATTAATATTTCTCCAATTATTTAGGTCTTTTTTTCTGTAAAGACAGTTTTGTAGTATATTCTTTTGTTTGATTTTTCTTTTTGGTAGTTGTATTCTTAATGTTCCTCTGTGTGTTGGTGGGCCAGCTCCCAGATATTTTATACATTCGATAATTATTTCTAACGGAGTTTCTGTTTTTGTCCACTGAACAGAACAAGCCCAATCCCTTTTCCACAAGACAGACATTCAGATACTTGAAGATTTGATATGGTTTTCAACTTGAGTCGTCTTCTTTCCAGGATAAATGCACCTAGTCCCTTTGACCAATACATCCTTGACTCCAACCAATCTCAATAATATTTATTAAGCACCTGTTGTGTGCCAGACACTGTTCCAAATGCTGGAGATACAAATACAAAAGTAAAACCATGACTGTCCATAGGGAACTTCCAATCTACTAGGAGGATACAACCTGTACCATGGGGTAGAGGTCAAGGAAGGGAGATTAGGTCTTGGCAGGTACCAGGATTGGAAGTGAAGCCAAGGGGCAATTGATTGTCACATACCTTGTAGAAGCAATAACTATATAGGTTGGATTATGGTTGATTAAGGTGGAAAGTATGAGAGTAACATGCAAGATGTCCTGATGAATGGCTCAGTGAGATAATGCATGAATTGAGAATGACTATTGAGAAAGATGGACTTATTCTAATACAGGAAAGCTCTGGTACCCACCAAATGAATTAACTCCTTCAGAAAGTTGGGAGAGATCCTAGAACTTGTGCTGAACTTAGCCCATTCTCTTTCTACTGAACAGGTTGCTCTTCCCCTGGGGCCTTACATGATGGGATAGAGGAAATTGTCAGTTCCCTAAATTGCTAGGGAGTTTGGGGACCCTTTGACCTTTCTTCCCTGACCACTCCTCTATTGAAGAAGGGGTATGGTATGAGGAGGAAATTGCTTCACCTCCAGCTCTGCTGTTTAAGTCAAATTTTGATTTTTCTTTTGTAAGGTGAGGACTAGGATAAAGGACACATGCCATCCAGGATCTGTACCCCTTTTCCTGTGTCCCTCCGTCATTGGCATGGATTTTACTTCATTTCATACATTGGCTTCTTTCCCACAAAGAGATGGAAAACAGGAATATGACACATCTTTGTCTGAAGACTTTGAACAAAATTTTAAAACTAGGTCAAAAATCTTTTAAGTAGCAGCTCCATGAACAGTTTTATTTTTAAAAAGCAATTGGAAATATTCTTTTTTATGTAACCTTTGGAGGGGGATAACCTCATGGTAAGAAGATAAGCATTAAACATTATTGTAGCATTAATTATAAACTCATAATATTATTTGTAAAGATGCAGTCTAGAAAAAACCCTTGGAACTTATTGCCTTCACTTTCTCACCTCTGACTCACTTCTCAAACCCCTTGCAATCTGACTTGCAGTCTCTACCACATCACTGAAATGTTCCTTTTCAGAGTTTCTAATTCATTTTTTTTCTCTCTCTCAGCACTGATACTTTTTATCTCGGGGCAGCTATGTGGTACAGTGAACAGATTACCAGTGCAAGAGTCAGGAGAACCTGAGTTCAAATCTCACTTCAGACACTTGACACTTACTAGCTGCGTGACCTTGGGCAAGTCACTTAACCCCAATTGCCTCATCCTGGGTCATCTCCAGTCATCCTGATGAATATCTGGTCACTGGATTCAGACGGCTGTGGAGGAGAAGTGAGGCTGGTGACCTGCACAGCCCTCCCTCACTCAAAACAAAGTCAAGTGCAAGTCATGTCATTATTTCTCTGATGGCATGGTCTTCTTTGGCAATGAAGGATGAACACACATTTTTTATCTCTCTGCAGCTTTTGACCCCATTGTCCCTTCTTCCCTCCCTCTTTTCCCTAGCTTTTCATGATACTAGTTATTTCCTAGTTTTCCTCCTACCTGCTGAACTGCTTTTTCTCAGTCTCCTCTACATGATCTTCATATGTGTCCTGCTCCTTAGGTATGAATGTACCCCCAAGACTTTCTCCTGAACCCTTTTCCATCTGTTTCAAATGTTCTTAACCTTCAATGCATGAATTTATTACTATTTTTATATTTGATGACTATTTCAATATACTTAGTTTCCTTTGTGATCCTTTGTATTTCATTTTATGTAGTTAAAAATATTATTCTCATGAATCCATAGGCTTCACCAGATTGCCAAAGGGTCTATGATCCCCCCAAAAAATAATAGTTTTTGCTCTACATTCTGTGTCTTGATAATCTTTGGGGCAATTACCATCTCTCTGCAGATGATTCCCAAATTTAGATAACCAGCGTTTGTCCCATTCCTGAATTCCAATTCCCCATCTCTTAATTCCTGCTAGTTATTCAACCTCGTTGACCCATAAACACCTCAAAGTCATCATATTCAAAATGAAACTCATTATCTTTCCTCCTGGACCCTCCCCTCCTTCTAACTTCCCTACTGATATGAAGGGCATCACTCACCCATGTTCACAAACTCATTCATCCTGCTACCTACCTTTCTTCAGGCCCTTCTCACTCTTCACCTAAACTATTAAATAACCTCCTGACTGATCTCCCTTCACCCATTCTTTCCTCTCTCAAATCTATTCTTCCTACAACTGCCAAATTAGTATTCCTAAAGTATGGGTCTGACCACATCACCCTACCATCACTAATTAGTATTTTTCCTTACTTCCCTTCATGAATTCTGTGTTCCAGTTTGTTTTTGTGCAGACTGTCCTCCATGCCCATCACGTTCTCCCTCTTCACCTCCAGCTCTTAGAATCCTTAGCTTCCTTTAAAGCTCATCTCAAGGGCCATCTCTCTCATAAGGCCATTCCTGTTGATCCAAGTTGTTAGTAATTTCCTCTCCCCTCTCCCAAATTTTTAAATTTTGTATTTAGTTATCTGTGTACTCATTGCCTTTCCCCCAACTAGAATGTAAACTACATGAGGTCAGGAACTTTTTTGTCTTTGACTTTGTGTCCCCAGAATCCAGTACAGATTTGCACATATATACAAGGCACTTAATAAATGTTTAATTGAATTATTTTAGGTTAAATTTTATTAATGATTCTTATTGTGTTTTTATGATGTTCCCTAATATTCTTAGTAAAATAAGAGACAGAACCCTTAACTGAGAAGGTAGGTGGTGATGGAGAGGTTGGGAAACTTGAGGAGAAAAGGTTTGGAACAACTTCTGTGAGTACTGAGGAAATTAGTTAGCAAGGAGTAAAAGGATTGCCTTGCTTCAGTGAGGGTCCACTTGAAGTTAGATCTCCAAATGTCTAGTGTAAACAGTCAGGTAGGTTATGTGACTAATAGCTCTTTGACTTGTCTTAGTAATAATTTCATCCTTCTAAAAGTAAAGGAACCAAGAAGCAGAAATTTTGTCCCAGATCTGAGTCTTGCTAACAGGAAGGATTTAGTAGTTCAAGTGGAAACAATGGGAGCTCTAAGGGGAATTTACTCCCTCTGAAGTTTGTGATAGAGGTGAGAAAATCTGGGCATGATGAAACACACACACTGGATTTGGGGAAAGTTGATTTCAAAGGGTTCAGAGGAAAGATAGGTAAAAATAATATGGTTTAGAGAAAGAAAGTCTATGAGGATTAGGAGGTGCTCAAGAACATAATGTGTAATGCTAAAGATGCGAGGTAGCACAATTCCAATGAGGAGAAAAAATGATGGGGGGCCTAGATGGTACAGTAGATAGAGCACTGGTCCTGGAGTCAGGAGGACCTGTGTTCAAATCCATCCTCAGACACTAACTAGCTGTATGATCCTGGATCTATGGAAGGAAGTGAAGAAAGAAGGAAAGGAGGAAGGGAGAGAAGAAGGGAGGAAGAAAGAAAGAAAAGAACAGAAAAATGGAATTTGAATGAAGATTATAAGCTTCTCCATTCTATTGTAAGCTCCTTGAGGGCAGGGACTGTCTTTTGCCTTTTTTTGTATCTCCACTTGCCTGGCACATTGCAGGAACTTAATAAATGTTTACTGAATTAAATTGAAGAGAATGATGTGGATGTACAAGAAACTCATTGGTTATCTTAAAGTTTAAAAAGAAATATACAAAAGACAGAAGTAAAGCCAGGTAAAAGAGGCTAAGTATGAGAACATGGCACAGTCCTGTCAAATAGCATCAGGAATACTAAAACTCAGAATGAACTGAAGCTGGTGAGGGAAGATAAGGGTGAACAACAAAGCAAAACTTAGATATATTTTTGGTTTGGTTTTCTTTGTTTTAGCTCTATTGGAGAAAATAGAATAGGACCTTTGCTCGAGGTAGATGGAACTGTAATATCTGATAACATAGAGAAAACAGAGGGGATCTATTATCTGTTTTCTCTGCCAAGGAGAATGATTTTATACCCAACATGACAGAACAAAAATGACCAACAGAGAGTTGGTACCCAAGATAGTAAGAGAGTGCCTAACTGCCTCTGATAAAATGACTTAGCACAGATGAACAGCTGAAAGAAATAGCAGGTATAATTATTAAGCTGACATTATAATGGCAGCAATATTTGACACATCATGGAAAATTAGATAGAGAGCAAAGAAGGAAGAAACCCAAATGTTATGCTGATTTTGAAAAAGAAATAAGATCAGAGAACAGTATGCCAGCTATTAGCAAGTGATCTTGACCTGGTAAACTTTTTTGGAAAGAAAGAAAATAAAATTATAGAATAGATTATTAAAGAGATGTTGGGTGAGTATCCAAAAAGGGAAACTGTGATTACAAGAAACCCACTTGGTTTTATCAGGAACAAATTATAGGGTAGAGTTCTAGAACACAACTCCTCCAAAAAGATCCACAAAATGTACCAGACTGAATCCTGATGGACAAATCCAGGAAAAAAATCACAATGAGTCCTTTGTTTGGCCCTGGTTGGTAAAACAAACAGATCTATAGACACTATGGACAAGTTCTGGGCAGAAGTACACAGGAACACAGAACACACCAGCAGTCAAGAAAGGTTGTGCACCAGCACAAAAGGCGGTAGCATTCTTGGGCCCATACAGGAGCAGGGAAACAGGGATAGGTTCCAAGTGGCAGGTTTGTCACTCACTTCCCAATCCTGGGTCATGGTTCCAGAAGTAGAGTAAAAAGGGGATCACCTCAACACTTTTTCCAGGTAAGAAAGCCCTGGGCAGCATATTGAAAAGAGGAAGTTGAGAAGTCAGAAGCCACAGTAGCATGGCTCACACCCACAAGCTCAGAGCAGGGACTCACTTCCAATACCTAGTCTGTCTTCAGAGGAAATACCAAGACAGGAAACAGAAACCAAAGAAAATATAAAATCCTGGCACTTTGAAACAACATTGTTTTCCAACTTGTTGATAGGGCAGAGTATAGCAGAATTCTACTTGCATAGATCCAAACCCAGAGCAGGAACTTGCAATGCTCAGACCAAGGGGGCAGCAATCATACCTTGTCCTCCATCAAGCTCCTTTGGAAGTTCCGAAAGTTTACTAATCCTCAACCTGTCCCTGAGATCCTATAATAACACAGCGCTCAATACTCCCAAGAAAACAGCAACAGCACCATCTCAGACCTTCCCTCCAGAACTGCTAAGAAGAATCCAGTCCTAACATCATTTCAAAGTCAGGATGTAAGTTGGAAGAATGGCCAACCAAAAAAAGAATCATTTTATAATGAATTAATATGGTAGCAGGGCATAAACATAAAAAAAGAAATATCTACAAACAGTGCTTCAGATTACAACACAGCTTGAGTACAAACTCAGAATTCCTGAAAGAGCTAAAGGAAGAGTTCAAAAAAGAGTTTTTAAAGGTTTATATAAATGCATTGAGAGTGCTTAAGGAAAAAATTGGAAAAGAAATGAGAGTCACAGAAGAAAGAATTGCAAAGAACTTGACACAAGAGGTATAAAACTTTGCCCAAGCAACAAACTCTGAAAATTTGAATGGATCAAACAGAAGTCAATGACTTCATGAAGAAACAAGAAATATTAAAACAAAGTCAGAAGGCTGAAAAAGTGGAAGAAAATGCTATGTTATAGCAAAAACAATTGTCCTGGAAAACAGATAAAGAGGGAACAATTTAAGAACCACTGGAAGATCTGGACACAATGACAAATAAAATGAGCCTAGACCATCTGACTTCAAGAAATCTTTTTTTTAAATTTAATTTAATTTAATTATTTTATTTTATTTTTTTAATTTTTTTTTAATTTTTTATTTTATTTATTTATAAATGTTCTACAATCATTTCCTTAAAATTAAGATTTTATACCCCCACACCTTCCCCCCGCTACCCTCCTCCCTCCCTATGACAGCATACAATTCTGTATAGATTCGACATATACTTTCCTATTGAGCATATTTTCACTATAGTGATGTTAAGTAGTCACACTGACATAAGTGGAAGAAATCATATAACAAATCAAAACATAATACACTAAAACCCACACACACACAAACATGATCTGCTACATTCTGCGAATGACTTCCATAATTCTTTCTCTGAGTGTGGAAGGCATTTTGCCTTAGAAAATCGTCATTGGGATTTTTTTTTTTTCAGTAAGTTCTTGTGTTATTACAAAGTTCCAAGTCTACCAGAAAAAACTCTCGCACACTGTGGTCGTTGCTGTGCACAAAGTGTTCCTGGTTCTGCTCCTTTCGCTCAGCATCAGATCATATAAGTCTTTCCAGGCCTCCCTGAAGTCTTCTTGTTC
>CM053770.1:543915796-543947382 GCA_028658325.1 Potorous gilbertii
CAGGGCTTTTGGCGGCAGGCTTGACTGCTCTTCAATGGGGGCTTATCTGCTGGTTCTCAGGTGGGGGCAGGGCCGCCTCTCAGGCTCAGTTCCCTCAGGGGGTTTATACAGAGATCCTTTGTAGTGGAGCTGGGGTGGAGCTCCAGCCTGCTCTGGGAGTCTCTGGCTGAGCTGCCTCTGCCTCTGGCCGAGCTGCCTCGGCCTCTGCCACAGCGGCCGCTTCCCAGGGGGTCCGAGTCCCGGAGATCCCCCGCTCCCCTCTCAGCCCGTCTCTCTCACTGACCTGTGGGTCTGTGGGTGGAGGGACCTTCGCCACTGCCGGAGATCCAGGTCCCTGACGCCTGCAGGGCTCTGCTGGCTCCTCTCAGTGCCGGGTGGCTGGGGCGGGGGAGGGGAGCGCTGGGCAGGGCAGGACTCCGCTCCCGCCCGGGGTACCTTTGCGGTCGGTTTTTCAGGGCCCTCTGCAGCAGAAATCTCCTTCACTGTGTTGCTGCGCGGTTTCCACTGTTCCAGAATTTGTCAGGAGTTCTTTTTACAGGAAATCTATGGGCTGTGGGTTTGGACCTAGCATAGGTGAGTCTTTCTATTCCGCCATCTTGACTCCGCCCCCCCACCTCTATTTCTCTAAGTATACCTGTATGTTCACTATCATCATTCTATATAAGCACTTACTTGGAGCTGTTAGACTGACACACAGACCTCAAACTATGTAATTAATACAAAATCCAGGAACTAATTTGACTGTGTTACTTGGAGAAACAGAACTGTAATTATTTTCTCTACTGTTCTGAACTAGTCACAGTACAGTTTCATGCTATTTGATTTTCTCTACGTGGAATTCCTAACAGCTAAGATTATAACTTAACAATTAATTAAAAACTAAAATTTCAACTTAATTGTTAATTACTGGTTGCTTTTTTAGAAGGTGATTATCAAGATTACATAAAGCTACCAGACAGGATTATTACTTTCTGACAAGTAGAATTGATAATGAATTCTCATATAATAAATGACTTAAGATATGAATTTTTTTGTTGTTGCCATCAAAACAAAATCCAAGATGTTTCAGTTGTTTCAATCATGTCTGACTCTTTGGGATCCCATTTGGAGTTTTCTTGGCAAAGATACTGGATCCTCGTTTGAGTTCATTTTACAGATGAAGAAACTGAGGCAAACAGTGTTAAGTGACATTCAGGAAGATGAGTCGTCCTGATTTAAACTATCCACTGCGCCACCTAACTGCCCTCTTTTATATATTGCAACTCTTTAATTAAGGCTATTTCTTTCCCTTAGTATTGCATGTGTCTTGATAATCTGGACAATGTTCCATGATCCCAAATTTAATAAGTAACATTTTAGAAAAGTTACACTTAATTTTATCAGAATACAAACTACCTTCAATTTTTATGAGATGTTTCTTAGTAACTGGTTAATTTTTGACAGTTAAACTAAAGCTAATATTGTATTGTACTCCAAATGATTTTAAATCAAAAGGAAAACTGAATTAAAACCATTTATAAAGAATTAAGTTCAAGGAAAAATCTAAAGCTACTCTGAAAAAAAACAATAAGAAATAAGGATTATGACCTATGAATGCACTTCATTTTTTTTTCCATCACTAAAGAGCAGTATCTGAATATAACCTTCAGTACACAGTGGTGTCAAACTCAAATAGAAATACGTGGATGTGGTCCACATTGACTTAAAAAATGACAAATTAACATTATCTATGTTGCATTTTTCTATTTCCAAATACCTTTTAATCTAGTTCTGGCTCTACTTGGGAGCAAGTAGCCCAGGGGTTACAAACTTGATACCTCTCTCTAACATACACTAGGTCTGCCTTAAAAGTAAAGGCAAGATGGGGTTGATTAGGGATAGCCACCCAACTGAACTCTTCTGACATTCCCCTCCAAATGCTTTTAAATTAAGGCCTCAAATCAAATTTTGGAGTGGAAGGCCAACAAAAAGTCAGAGTGAAACATTTTTATGGCCTTAGAAAACTTGGGAGGTCAGCAGGAGAAGTCTGTGTCAGCAGAGTGGAGCCTGTTGTGAATCCATGCACACTACAATGGCAACAGTGGCCACAGCAACAGCAACTTTGGGAGTCCTCAGTCCAGAGAGGAAAAGGGGGCTAGACAACTGGTCAGAAAGAGATTACAGGGGATCTTTTGCTGGCACTGGATACAGCTGGTGGCAATTGGTGATTCTATTGCCCATACAAAGTTCTGTGTCACAGTTCTAGGGTGGAGAGGAGCACTGGTCCAAAAAGATCAGGCATCCTGATCACACTTTCAAAGCAAAGAGGAAGGTTAGTACTTCTGACTGCAGGGGACCACAGACCTTTCATAGGTAAAGACCAGAATGCAGAACAGGAGAACAGTAATCATACCTCTTCTAGGATCCCACCACTTTGGAAGCACCAAAAATTTGTCAACCCCCAGAACTAGCTCTGAAAGTAGCATCATGGAAAAGCCCTAAGCTTGGGACAGGGCATTCTCACCAGCTGAGCAGAGCCCAACTTTAACCAAAGTTCAAAGTCAAGAAATGGGCTGGAAAAATGAGCAAACAATCACAAAAAGAATTTCACTATAAAAAGTTACTATGGTGGCAGGGGAGAGCAAGACATAAAGTCAGAAGAACACATCAATGTGAAAACAGCTACCTCCAAAAAAAAGCTTCAAAGAAAAATGCTAATTGGACCCAAGTTCAATAAGAATTTCTAGAAGAGTTAAAGAAAGAAATGAAAATGATAAAGGAAAAACTGAAAAAAGAAATAGAGTGATGCAAGAAAATTATGAAAAGAGAATTAATAGCTTGGTAAAAGAAACATCAAAAAATCCTGAAGAAAATGATACCTTAAAAAACAAAATTGGCCTAATGGTAAAAAAGGCACAAAAATACACTGAAGAACTCCTTGAAAAGCCAAATTGGCCAAATGGAAAAAGTGATACATCTCATGGAAGAAAATAATTTCTTGAAAATTAGAATTGGACAAATGAAAGTTAATGATTCCATGAGACATCAAGAACCAAAATAAAGTCAAGAGAATAAAAAAAAAAAGAAGAAAATGTGAAATATCTCTTTAGAAAAACAACTGACCTAGAAAATAGGTCAAGGAGAGAAAATTTAAGAATTATTGGACTATCTGAAAGTCATGATCAAAGAAAGAGTCTAAATGTCACAGTTCAAGAAATTACCAAAGAAAACTGTGTTGATATTTTAGATCCAAAAGGTAAAACAGAAATTGAAAGAATCTACTGATTATCACCTGAAAGAGACAAAAAGAGAAAATTAAAACTCCCAAGAATGTAAAGTCAAATTCCAGAGCTCTAAGATTAAGGAGAAAATATTTCAAGCAGTCAGAAATAAATAATTCAAATATGAAACCACTGTCAGGATCATACAAAGATTTAGCAGCTTCCATATTAAAGGAGCAGAGGTCTTGGAATATGATATTCCAGAAGGTAAAGGAGCTAGAATTACAACCAAGAATAATCTATTCTTCAAACTGAGTGTAATTCTTAAAGAAAAAAATGGATATTTAATGAAATAGAGGAATTTCAAGCATTCCTGATGAAAAGCCCAGAGCTGAATAGAAAATTTGACATTCAAACACAAGACTCAAGAAAAGCATAAAAAGGTAAACATGAAAGAGTAATCATAAGGGACTCAATAAAGTTAAACTGTTTACATTTCAAATGGGAAAATGATCCATGTAACTCCTGTTTACATAGAGAATGGGCCGGGGTGTGTTGACTAGTATGGAATGATATTAAAAAAATGAAAAGATGAGAAAGAGGGATTCACCAGGAAAAAGGGGAAGGGAGAGGTAGAATGGAGAAAATTTTCTCACTTAAGAGATATGCAAGCAATACTTGACTCTCACTCTCATTGGAAGTGGTTCAAAGATGGAATAATATATGTATGTATGTATGATACACACACACATATACATTCAGTTGTGTATAGAAATGTAACTTACCCAGTTGGGAAATAGGAGGGGAAAAGGATTAGAGAAGGGGGTGGATAATAAAAGGGAGAGAAAATTAAGGGAGAAAATGACTAGAAGCAAAACAGACTTCTGAGGAAGGGCAGGCAGGATAAGAAAAGAGGAGAGAGGAAGAAACAGAAGAAAATGGGATGGAGGAACTAGACAGTTCATATTCATAACTGTGAATGTAAATAGGATGAACGCATCCATAAGACTGAAGTAGATAGCCAAATGGGTTAGAAACCAAAATACAATAATTTACAAGAGTTTACAAGAGACATACTTGAAACAGAAAGACACACACAGAGTTAAAATAAAGGGCTGCCACAGAATCATATATATTTCAGCTGAACTTAAAAAAAGTCAGGGGTAGCAATCACAATCTCAGACAAAGCAAAAGCAAAAATGAACCTAAACTACATTATATTAAAAGGTATCATAGATAATGAAGTAATATAAAAAATTTCTACAGCAAGTTTCTCTGATAAAGGCCTCATTTCTCAAATATATACTGAGTATACAATAAATTCAAATTTATAAAAATAAGAGCCATTCCCCAATTGACAAATGACCAAATGCTATAAGCAGGCAGTTTTCAGAAGAAGAAATCAAAGCTAATTATAATCATATGAAAAAAATGCTCCAAGGCACTATTGTTTAGAGAAAGGTAAATTAAAATAACTCTGAGGTGCTATCTCACATCTATCAGAAATGATAAATGCTGGAGGGGATGAGGGGGAAATAGGTGCACTAATGAATTCTTGGGGGAGTAGTGATCTGGTTCAATTATTTTGGAGAGCAGTTTGGAACTATGTTCAAAGGGCTATGAGACTATGCATAGCCCTCAGTTCAGCAGTGCCACTGCTAGGTCTGTATCCCAAAGAGATCAAAGAAAAAAAGAAAAAGACCTATGTGTACAAAACAGCTTTTTTGTGGTGCCAAAGAATTGGAAATTGAGGAGTTGCTCATCAGTTGGGGAATGGCTGAACAAGTTGTGGCATATGATTGTGATGGAGTACTGTTGTGCTGTGGAAAATGACAAGGGAATAGTTTCAGAAAAACATGGCAAGACATATATGAAGTAATGCAAAGTGAAGCTAGAACAACTGGGAGATCATTGTACACAGTATTAGCAATGTTGTAATGATGATAACTGTGTAAAATTTGGCTTCTCTGATCACTATGCAAGACAATTCCAAGGGACTCATGATTTAAAAAAAAAATGGGATGCGGTGCAAATTGAAATACAACTTTCTCACTATTTTTTAAAAATATGGCTAATATGGAAATATGTTTTGCATGATTTCACATGCATGATTGATATCATATTGCCTGCTGTCTGAGTGGGTGTGGTCAGGGTGGGAAGGAGAGAAAGAATTTGGAACTCAAAACTTAAAAAGAAAAGAATGTTTTAAAAAATAAATAATAAATTAAAATGGTTTTTTTAAGGCCCCTGAGAGTTTTCCTAAATGAATTTTTTAAAAATTCTAAATGATATATTCAATAAAGGTGATTTTGAACTGTAGGACTTGATGAAGGCTATAAGAATTTCCTATATCCTCAAAATAAATAAAGCCAATCATTTAAGTCTCAACTGAAGTTAAAGTATTTAATATCTAATCCATTATATGATAAAAAAAATACAGTATAGATGTTATTTATAAATATTGTAATATTTTGTTCCATTAATTTGTTAAAACACCTAAGTTCATAACTGGCAAGAAAAAAAATTAGAAAGTTATAGCAAGTGTTCATGGAGCAAAAATCCCAAGAAGGAAAATCTCAGATATTCAATTTCTCTTCCCTAGGCATTGCTAGTTAAAGAACCAATACTAAGGGAAAACTGACACTTAGAGAAATAAAGTTTCCACAGTTATTTTAAAACAAGCATTCAGATGAAAGCTAAGCATTTGCATGAAAGAGAAAGAAAACTAGATAATGTTAAGCAAATGCTAATAATTTAGAATAACAAAAATTTTTGAAAGTATGTTTCGAGAAAAAAGTGCAAATTTTATTTACATAATTATATTCTTTGACTTTTTTCTTTTTTACCCTCTGTTTATGTTTTTTTATGTTTTCAAATTTCACAAATTAATGCGTAGATAGCATCACCAACACACTTTTGCTTTTGCTGATGGTTTAAAGAAAGGAATTCCATAACTTCTTGGTAAGTCCTGGGTTTGTTTTGTATCTACTGTTCTGGAAGGCAAATCACATTTATTTCTGTAACTCTTTTTATTCATTTTCTATAATGGTAACTATATTCAAACAATTTAGTATTATTTATGGCAAATATATATATATATATATATATATATATATACACAAATATATATACATATATACGTATATATATACATATATATATACACAAATATATATACTATATATACATATATACGTATATATATATATATATATATATACACAAATATATATACTATATATACATATATACGTATATATATATATATATATTTATAAAGCCCTTCCCAGTCCTGATATACTGGTCCCTCATTGTACCATCTTCCTCTTGATCTGCCATATAGACACTATCCCAGAGAGAGATCTACTTACCTATTACTACTTGTTTCCTGCAGGAATCCTCCATCGTAGGATCACACTCATCTACGATGTGATTCTGAATTAGCTGTGTTGTCAAGGCCCTCTTGCCTATGCCACTGGTTCCTACTATCTGTCACAAACTTGAAGTCAGTCATTTTCAGCAGACCTCTTTCTTTGTTGCCAGAGAGACTTTGAAGCCCATGCTGAAATGTCTGGGGCGGGAGAGTGCTGAAGGAGACAGAGCTGGAGGTGTAGCCACTTCTCTAGCTACCACCTCTGCTGATGTCACTGGTCCAGCAAAATGGAAGTGCCCATTTAAAAAAAATACCTATAAGAATTTCTACATTACTTTCAAAACTGTCCTCTTTGTCTGTTCTTTCTTCTGTTCTCTTCAGTGAACTCATTTCTTTTTCTTTCTTTTCTTCTCCAAAGGTCTTCTTTTTTGGCGTCATTATTACTCTACCTACTTGTCTCCCTACACTCCCACCTAAAAAGAAAAAAACACAGAGAAAGAAAGAAAAAACTAGTAACAAATAAGTGTGGTTAAACAAACGAAATCCACACAGTAGCCATGTCCCAAAATGCACATCTCTTTCTACATATTGAACTCATTTGCCTCTTTTTTAGGAAGTAACAGTGCTTTATCATGTTGGACCTCTTTTAGGTCCAACAGAAAATATTATCTGATACTTTGAATCCTTAGTGCTTTTTTCCTTCTTGAAATTACTTAGTGTTACTTTATATAATCTTTGTGTTTATTTGCGTACAAATTGTTCATTCCATTGATCAGAGTTCTCAAGTCTTTCAAAGTTGCTTTTCTTTATATTGTTGCTATCCTTGTAAAAATTGTTCTCTGGGTTCTCATTTCACTCTCTATCAATTCAAACTACCTAGGATTCTCTGAAATCATCTTTCATTATTTCATATAGTGCAATATTCTATTACATTCATATACCACAATTTGTTCAGTCATCTCTTTAGATTCCATTTTTTTTTCTGATTTCCTTTTTAAAAATCCCCTTTTAATCTCCATTTTGGAATCAGGAAGTTTGTTTTGCTTTTCACTGTTCCCTCCCCAGTGTTTTCCTCCCTACTCTTAACCCTCCCTACTCTTATCCTCATTTGTTTCCTTGTTGAGTTTGATGAATTTCCTAGTGAACCCTCTTTTATGTTTCAGAAAAGAGTAAGATTCATCTGATGCCCCTGTCCCCAACCCTTCTTCCATGTTTGTATACTTTTCTTCTTGTATTCCCCAAATAGAGAATAGCAAGTCCTACCCTATTCTTACTTCTTTTTACACGTAATCCAGACTTCTCTGAGCATAACCAGTTTGTCTAAGAAGCTCAGGTAATGTACAAGAGTGTATTCCTTTTATTCTTCCTTCTTTTTCCTCATCTTAAAATCCTCAGAGTGGAACCAATTCAGTACTCCAGCTCCAACATTCCCCATCCCCAGGCTCTCTAGTGTTGGGGTTTTTTTTTTTTATCTCCCTCAGCGCTCTTGGAAGACATTAAGTTCTGAAGGACACATTTCTTTTCTCTCAATTTTCATTTGTGATTTCTTGAAATATGGTGTTTAGGCTTCTTTTAACCATGGTTTTCATGAAGTCTAATGATTCTTAAGTTATCTTTTTTTTGAGTTGTTTTCCAGGTCAGCTTTTCTTTAATATAGGATACATTTTTTTCCCTATTTTTTCAATCTTTTCATTTTGTTCCATGCCTCAAAAATTGATTTCTGTTTGTACTGTTCTAGTTTTTAGGGAGTCTATTACTTAGGCAAGTTTTACCACTGCCTTCTAAGCTAGTTATCCTTCTTCCATTTTTTTCCAGAGCTTTTTAACTCTTCTTTCATTTCTTCTATGTATTATGGAAAATCCATATTTTTTCTTGTGGTTTCTCTTTGCAAGTATTACAGAATTTCTCTTGACTGCAGCCATGAAATTAAAAGATGCTTGCTCCTTGGAAGGAAAGTCATGGCAAATCTGAACAACATACTGAAAAACAGAGACATCATCTTACTGACAAAGGTCTATATAGTCAAAGCTATGGTTTTTCCAGTAGTGATGTATGACTGTGAGAGTTGGTTTGTATGAAAGTTGAGTATTGCAGAATCAAGACTTTCAAACTGTGGTACCGGAAGAGACTTTTGAGAGTCTCTTGGATAGCAAGGAGATCAAATTAGTCAACACTTAAAGAAATTAACTCAGTTTATTCACTGTAAGGTCAAAACTGAAGCTGAAGCTTCAATATTTTGACCACATAATGTGAAGATATAACTGACAGAAAAGACCCTGATGCTGGGAAAGATTGAAGGCAAAAGGAGAAAGGGTACAGCAGAGGATGAGATGAATAGATAGTGTCATGGAAGCAAGAAATACAAATTTGGGCAGACTTTGGGAGATGGTAGAGAAGGGGCTAGCATGCTATGGTCCACAGGTTCAGGAAGAGTAGGACATGTTGGAACAAATGAACAAAAAAACAATTTTAGGAGGTCTACAATAAAATTATCATAATAGTTGGTGTGTTATTTAGTTTACTTATCTCTTCTCCCAAACTGGGGCTTTGTGCCAAGGTCAAGTCAATCAACAACATATGTACTTTTGGATAGGGTGATTGGCCCTGCTTGGTCTTGCACTTGGTTCCTGCACTTATCTCCACTTCCTGGGTTTATGCCCTTCTGAATCTGTGAGGTTCAAAGCAAAGGCCTTCTCTGACATCTCAGAATAGAGTGCTAGGGACCTTAGGGACCTTGGACAAACTGAGTTATTCCAGTCTGAGCACTACTATTCCATGAGGCTTGCAAGGTCCTGACCCCTGGGGCTTTTTGACTTCCCTGAGCCCTGTAGGTTATATGTATCTCAGGCCTTTTCCTGGTCATTCTGGAAGGCTCCCTTTCCTATTATTCATAGGCTTCTGGCTGACTTTTTTTTTTTTTAGTTCTAGAGTGGAAGAATTCATTTACTGAAACTTCTCATGGGATTTCTTGTTCATTTTTTTTGGTGTGGTTGTGAATTTCAAGTTTTTGTTGGAGCAGGTGTGTGGAGAAGCTGGGAAGACTGCCTCCATTCAGGCAGCTATTTTGCACATGCATAGGTTTCAATAATACAGAAATGATTTCACTGGAATATTATCTGGGGGTCACAGAATATATCCTGAACCATTTGCACCACTGGTTATGGATTTCCTTAAATTCTGACCAGTAAAACATTAAATTTACAGAGATGAAGTATTCAACAGCTCCACAGACACCCATACTTTTCTGAATAGATTATGCTAAAACACAAATCTGAGCATATCATTTCAAAAATCTTCAGTGTCTCCCCATTGTCTAAAAGATAAAAAATGAAACATTCAGGCTAGCATTTAAATCCTTGAACAATCTTCTTCCTACAAACCTTTCCAGTTATTTCATATTATGCCCCTTTATCTACTCTCTTTTCTGGTCAACCTGGTTTTCCTGGCATCTTCTCCATTCCTAGAGATGCCACCTGGAAACTGCCTCCATGGGTGGTGTAGCTCCTTCCTCCTGAGAATCCACAGCTACTTAAGATCTGGAAAAGAAAATCCCATTATCAGTTAATTCAATTCAAGTACCTACTAGGCACTAGGCACCATGCTAAGTACTGGGGATACAAAAAAAATTATTCCATTAGACTTGATGTTCTTTGAGGGTGGGGATTGTCTTTTGCTGCACAGTTTGGGCACATAGTAAGCACTTATTAATATTTATTTATTGATTAATTGATTGATTGATGAGACAAGTTCTGCATAATATTTGATACTAGAGTCATTAGGAAACTAACGGAGTTTATTGAATTTTACTGAACTGCATGCTTGGAAGTATGGGGGCTACCTTGTCAGAAATAGGGAAGTTTGGAAGATGAGTGAATTTGTAAAGGAAGATAACATGATGTTATCTATGATCCAGATTACAACCCATTCTTGCCTGCTCATCCTGTATCCTTTTGGTTTATCCAGAATGAAAGGAGGAAGTGGAGGGTGTCTCTTACCAGTCACTGCCCCCAAGCACAGAGCCCAGACTTTGAGCGGTACATGAAGTGATCTTAGGTATAGGAGATGGAGGAGGAATTTTTCCAATGGAACCTGAGCAACTGTTGTGGATAGTGGTTAGCTTGGATAAAAATGGCCTGAGTTATAAGGAGTCAACACTTGGCTCAGAAAGGAGATTAGAAGCTTGTACAGCAGAGGAAGTTGTCAGAGTTGGAGAGTATTGGGAGATACTGATAGGTATGGGTGTGTTAGAGACAAGCTCCATAGTTAGCTATTCTATCAAGGGGGGAATGTGACCTGTTTTCTTGTTATTTGATTGATTGGTAACATACCTCCTAGGGTCAGGCTACAATTCTTCCCTCTCCCATAGTGATTCCAGGGCCTCCATTTTTGAGACCACTTTTCTAGTCAACTACTTCTGGGGCATGACTTAGTTTTCCTTTCAAGACTGGAGTGGGAAATAACAATGGAAAGAGAAACTGACCAGAATGCTTCATCTCATACCAGTCACAGCTAGCTGCAGCTTTCCTCTTAACCAAAGAGTTCACACATTTGTCTTTCGAGAGATCTGGGTCCGTATTCTTATTCCTACTCTGGAATGTTACTATTTTTTTCAATATGAATCAATTCTAAGTCAGTGTGGCAAAAAATATCCCAGCAGTTGTAAAAATTTTCTCCCTCCTTTCAGGTGTTCCCCACTGTATCATAGAATAATGCACACTCATATGTGGCCCATTTTGTGATTATCTGTCAGACTATTTGGTTCATTACTATATTCATTCTCCTCACCCTAAGTTCTTAGGTAAGCTGGAGTATGTTTGGCTTTTACCTCTGCAAACTCAACCTCTCATTAACTTATCAATCAGCTCTGAGCTCCTACTCCAGTTTATTTTTCAACAAGCAGCTCTTCATGTTTCTGCATCCAAACCCTTGAACTCAGGCATTAAATTTGCATTTAACATTGTAAAAATAAAACAAAGGCAAATAATTATTACAATTTTCAGCTGTGGGAAAGATCAGAATTGACTCTAATCATAATGCTAGTTAACTTTTTTTTCAGTTATAAACACACTCGTTGGTTAGTGAAAGAGCTGTTAAAGTAAAGCTGCCTTCCATATACAAATGATAATTATGAATAAACATTTACTGGACAGATGGGACAGAGACAGAGATAGCCCCCTTACACTGATTCCATCTCAAGCACATCCTGGGTTCTGTAACAACTGATTGATGGGCAGAATAACCAGAAGGGTTGACAGACCGTTGATTCCCTCAGAAGTGAGGAGAAAAGCACTCTGGAATGGATTATGTGTCTTGAAGTCTCTGGAAAAGGCTACTCTGGGTATTTTGATCTTCCTCATGTATCACTCAATGCCTGGCAGGCAAACTCTGGTAGAACAAAGGCTAAATATGGTGGAATCTGAGTTATAGTATTTCAGATTCATCTTCTCAACTTGTTCCTAAGTCACTTCCTTGTATTGGCTCTTATAAATCAGTGCTTGGGATCTTGCTGCGTAACATACAGCTAAGCTGATATTTAGGGCAGATGGAAACAATGAAGTAGGCATATTCCACAACAGGGAGTATCAGAGTTGCAGAACTGATGCAACTCCATGATTTTCAGATTTAGCCACTGGCATTCCTTTATGGGGGCCAGGGAGTTGGTCATGATTACATTGTAACTGTTTTGGTTTTGTTACATGAACTTGAAGCCATTTTGAACATGCAAGGTCAGCTTTGGGTTGGAGTAGCCTACCACTACTACCATGCCTAGAAAATACTTCTTAGAGATGTGAACCCCATTCTCCTCAATCTCATATTGGACCACTGATGGCATTGATAGATGTTTCACTACTTCTTACAGGATGTGCCTGTCTCCACTGTCAATGATCATCAACTTTCAGGTGAATGGGATGGCTGCAGAGGGGCAGGTTGGCAATGATCTCCTGATATAAGAACTTATTCATCTCTGCATATTGCATGACTCAATTCAGCACCAGGACATTGCTGTAGGTCTTACTCTGAAAGACCCTGGTAGTTGGAGCACTGGTGGTATAAGCTCATCCACTTGTAAGAACATTGCCTAGGCTGGCCATAGGATGTAGTCTTTTGGAATCAGCCCTCCTAAATGGAGAGAAAGTGGAGATTGCAATGCTTTCAACACTGACCTTTGCCTGCCTATGCCACAACTTAACAAATACTTAATATTTACATAGTACTTTAAATTTTACAAAGCATTTTGCATGTATTATCTCACTTCAGAAACGTACATATATCACTTCATTCGATCCTCCCAACAGCCCTGTGAGATAGTTAGTGGCTGCTATTATCTCCATGTTACAAATGAGGAAACCTAGACATAAGTTTAAGTGACTTGCCTAGGGTTTCATAACTAGTAAGTGGCTGAGGCATTTGAACTCAGGTCTTCCTGATTCTAAATCCAATACTTCATTCCATTATATCACATAGCTGCAATTACTTTAAAGTAATTGCTGACTTCTCTGCAATTCTGCAATAGTGCCATCATTCAGATTTCTTAAAATAGCAGCTAAAACCTTTTAAGAATTCTCTTTATATTTCTTTGCAAGATAAAATGTTAAAATAGTTCTCTCAGGAAAGAAGTTCTTTTCATCCTCTTTCTCCGTGCACCTCACTCAGTCACTCACTCTTTAAAAAAAAATTATTCAATTTTATTTTCAATTTCAAATTCTCTCCCTTCCCTTCCCTCATCCATTGAGAAGGCAAGAAAAACAAAAACCATTATATCTATCTATCTATCTATATCTACATATGTATATATCTATATACATAAAATTCCTTCCATGGCCATTCCAAGAAGGAATGAAGGAAGGAATGGAGGGAGAAAGGAGGGAAGGAGGGAGGTGTGTGTGTGTGTGTGTGTGTGTGTGTGTGTGAGAGAGAGAGAGAGAGAGAGAGATGTTTCAGTCTTCACTGAGTCCATCCACTCTTTAGAGGTGGATAGGATGTTTCAACACCTTGGTCTCTCTTTAGCCATGACTGTTCACAATTTCTACAGAGAAGAGAATCAAACTAATGTCCTTTCAAGATCCAATTACCTCTTAAAGTTACAGTAATGGTATCTATAGTCTTTGCAAGAGAAGCTATTTAAAAGAGGTATCAGACTCTCTATTACCTTTTATTTTTGCTGCATTTGTGCATGGATACACACAAGTGAGTAATGCAGTGGTCAACCACATTATCTTAGAAAACTGACTTTAAGACAGGTGTGAAACAGAAAGCAAACAAATACTTAAGAAACAGAAATTGGAAAGCAGATATTTGTCTCTCCAGAGAAGGGAGAATGTAAAAGAGAAAGGCTTGGGAAAGTGAGGAATCGCTAATGGTTCTCAGAAGCCTGAACCGTTCCTGCAACTCATTCTGCTCCAAGGGCTCCCAGTATAAAATCTGGGCACACTACCCTTATCTTGGTGTCTTTGCAGAAGTTCCTCTCCAGCAGCAAGTGTCCTTGTTTTCCCAGTACTTAGCACAGTGCCTGGAATACAGTAGGTGCTTAATGAATGTTTATTGCTTGATTATTTGTCTGCTCCTCAGCTCCTGTCCTGCTCCTCCCTGAGGAGGATTGGGTGTGGGGGTGTCGGGGGCTGGGCAGCGCACCTCTTGCCTCCTCCTCCCCAAACCAGTTCTGTGTCTCATTGCCTCATCTAGCCTACACCATGTCTCCATGCTTCCTGAGTGAGGTGCATGGGATTGTATCTATTTTTTACTTGTTCTTTTCCTCCTGATTTGAGGATGAGCTTGGCAATCACACGTCCATGTATGTTATGCCCATGTCATCATGAGTGTTAAATTCTGAGGATTAAAGAATGAGGAAAACTGGAAGATTCTCATCTTGACCAGCAAGTTATCTGTATATGTTTGGCAATCTGAATGAGTGCTTCACAGAGATTAATCAGTGAGATCAAAGTTCACTCTTGAAGAGAAATCAAAGTCCACTCTTGAAGGGAAATTCAACAGCTGGTGCCCCTCCCCCATTCCCTTGTTAGATGTAAAAAGTAACATGATTTGTGCTTGACTTCAGTGAAAGGGAAATCAAACTATCACTTTAAGCATTCCCTCTTTAATAAACAAAACCCTATCCAAGTTCAGTGGTTGACTTTTTTCCTCAACTAGTCCCAAGCTACTTATATTGGGAAAGCATTTTTTCCTCTTTAATTAAGGATCCCTTAGTAAAAACACTGAAGCCAGGGTAAAATAAGTGGATCCCCCCCTAGCTCATTAGAAAAGCCTCAAACTGGGACTGGACAGATTCTCTATGCCTCTACCTCGCTCCAGGCTATTTTAAAAGTAAAATGTTGCATAGGAATTCAAATCACTTAGAGCAAGTAGGTTCTTTGTGAACTGGATAATAGAGCTTCCTGGGGCCTTAGAGATCATCTAGTTCCTCACCTTTCATTTTTAGAGGAAGAAACTAAAACCCTAGAAGGTGAAATAAGTTGTCCTTAGTCATGCAGGTAGCAAGTGGTCAGGGATTGGATTTGAGTCTAGGCCACAGAACCCTTTCGTTTTAGATTTGGAAG
The DNA here is from genome assembly GCA_028658325.1 of Potorous gilbertii. Lineage (NCBI taxonomy): Eukaryota > Metazoa > Chordata > Mammalia > Diprotodontia > Potoroidae > Potorous > Potorous gilbertii. Next base: position 543,930,925 of record CM053770.1, read on the forward strand.
GATCTTTGCAGGTCATTGAGTCCAAACCCCATTTGAAGCAGACTCAGATTCCCGCGCCCCCCCTCCCTCCCCCAGCTATACAACATCACCATCAACTCCTTATCTAGTTTCTACTCAAACATCTCTAATGATTAGATACCTAGTCTTTCTCAGGACACTGAATTTTTGCACAGCTCACATAGGGAATTTTTCCTCATATCCTCTGACTCCACTTCAAGGAAGATGCCCAGGGTAGCCAGATGGCTGATGATGAGATCATCATTTCCCAACTGGCTGCACTCCTGGACTACGTAAGAATCTCATCATCCTGCAATATCAACCCTAAAACTCACATGTCCTCTGTACCCCCTCACCCCACCCTAGGCGTCTCCCCTCCTCTAATTACAGCAGAGAATGGATAGCAGAAAGCCCTTCACAGATTTTTTGTTTAAGGAGGGCATCTGTTCATTTCCCATTCAGCTTTAGTCTTCTGGACTTCACCAGTCCCACCCCACTCTTCCTCTCCTCCCTTTTCAAATTCTTTTGTGAGCTCCTTGAGGGAAGGGAGGACACTTTGCCTTTCTTTGTAAACCTAGTACTTAGTACATAGTAAGCACTCCTTCATGCCTGGAATCTTGGGCCCCATGACAGGGCTCCATGGACAGTATCGTTTGGTTTGCCATTTCCTTCTCCAGTGGATTAAGACAAACAGAAGCTAAGTGGCTTGCCCAGGGTTATATAACTAATTAGTATCTGGGGCTGTATTTGAATTTAGGTCTTCCTGACTTCAGGCCCAGTGCTCTATACACTTAATAAATGTTTGTAGACTGATGGACTAACTCCAAATCCAATGTTGCTTCAATTTAAAAAATTATTTTCATCAATTTAATTTTCCAATATATCTCTCCCCTTTCTCCAGTCAGAGAGCTATCCCTTATGACAAAGAATAAATGATAAAGAGAAAATAAAAATGCTTCACCAAAACTAGCCACTGAACCAACCATATCTGACATCACAGGCAATGTTCCACACCTAACATTCCCCCACCTCTACTAAGAAGGGAGGAAGGTTCATTCTTTGGGGTCAAGCTTGGTAATTATAATTACACGTAGTTAACATGTAATTAACTTTCTACGGGTTTGGGGGGGGGGGGTTCTTTTTTAAAAAATATTGTAGTCATTGCATTGTTTCCTTATCAGTATTCTTTCTACCATTCTAAAACGCATTATATGTGTGTGTGTGTGTGTGTGTGTGTGTGTGTGTGTGTGTGTGTGTGTGTATGGAGAGAGAGAGAGAGACAGACAGAGAGAGAGAGAGAGAAGAGAGAGAGAGAGAATATAGGACCTGAAATCAGATCCCCTAATTTAATGTGTGTGTGTGTGTGTGTGTGTGTGTGTGTGTGTGTGTGTGTGTATGTGTATGTCAGAGGCAGGGCCTGAAGTCAGATCCCCTAATTTAGTTATCTTACCATCCTTTGCCTCCCTTTAAAATGCATCTCAAGTCTCATCTTCTGTATGAAGGCTTTCTTCATACTCTCAAGTTCTAGTGTCCAAAATCCCAAGCTACCTTGAATTTAACTACCTTGTAATTAATTAGCACTTTATATTTATTCTATATGTATATCTATATATGTGCATGTTATTTTTGATTCCCTCATTAAAATGTTCAACTCTTTACGCATAGGGATTGTTTTACTCTTTGTACTTGTATCTCCAGTGCCTAACACAGTGCCTGGCACTTAATAAGGCCTTAATAAATAGTTGTTTATTGATTGATTGACCATACCACGAAGTCTTTCATGCTCCCACTTGATTGTGCTGGACTCAAATAGTAAAGAAAACAAAGCAACAATACTGAGAAACCTAGTTTATTTAGCTTATAGGTATATAGGCCTTGGCTCTTCACTTTGCCCAGGATGCAAATGGGCCCAATCAACCTAGGAATTCAAATATGAGATAGAAACCAAAGGATCCTTCCCCTTTCATGTACATAATAAATTTCCAAAACAAAACAAAAACTGAAGAGACCTGGAAACTGTTGCATGACAAAAGGATCATTAGGTTGTCATTTTGTTCTAAACTGCCCTGAGGACTTTAGAGAGAGAAAAAAACAACTTAGGATCTTGAGACCTTTTTGAGAAGTCCAGTTAAAGAGTGAACTTGGGTAGTCACCTTTGTTAAGAAAATTTTCCCCTCATTTCTTGATGAAAGAGGAGAAAAAAGAGAGTGCTTCCCAAAACCCTTTTATATTCAAATGAAGAATATCCTTGATAAAAGAGGAAAATTACCAAGTATAATCAGGAATCTCAAAATGTACATATCTGAATCAGTAGTAAATGGGGTAGAAAGTCTTCAATATAAAATCATAGTGCTTTATGCCTTGTATATATTTATACTTTATTCCTCCTTAAAAAAATCTGCATGTTAAAAAAAGTTAAGTAATAATATTTTGAAAATTAACATACAAGACACATGGGCTCGTTTTTAGGAAAACGTCTCTTGAAAAATCCAGTCTAAAATTATGTTACACTAGTCTAGAGCCATAACTAGAAGTTTTTCAACTGGGGCAAAACCCCAGGGAGTAGGGTGAAAAAGAGAAGATCTTGGGACGTAAGCCCTGAGTGACTCAGCTCTGAGGGTAGAGGCTGTACCGTAATTGTACTGGCAGAGGACCTACAGACTAGACTTGGAGATGGAGGATCCCATAGGGAGGAAGTATCCATCGAATTCTGTGGCACAATTCTGTCTGCTTTCCTCGTCCCCATGTCAAGTAAGAGTCTTCTCAAAGCAACAGTCTTATTTTTTAAGTCTCAAAGACGGTAACATAAAGTAACACTTGATTATGTTCATTTGATGTCTCTTTGTCCAGCTCAGTAATGATACACAAAGGGCCATAACCTAGTGAAAGTATCCTAAAATGAAATAATAAGAAATATTATTCAAGAATAAATGAAATTCAATGGCAGATGAGAGAATGATATACTGTAGAAAATGTTTTCTCCATTAAGTGTTAGGTAGTAGCCTTGGGAAAGTAAAGTCCTCCAATGTGCTGTTCCCAGCCTCCTCTCTGTTGCGACCAGGGTAGATAATTTTTCTAAATACTTTATTGAATGAATGAAATTAATGAAACAGTATTTCTTAATTACTTGCCATGTGAAAGTACCACGAAAAGGACAGGAATATAAATGGAAAAGTAAGATAGTTCTACTCTCAGGGAGCTTACATTCTAATAGGAGGAGATAACACAGATAGGAGGTTCTAGCTATAGAGCAGTGGGAAAGGCCTAGTGGTCCTTAGCGGGCAGTGGCAAAGCAGATGGTAATGCATCTTCTTCAATGTCATTTCCATTGAGAAGATCCTATCATTTTTTTTTTTTATCATTGAGTCATTTGATGCTGTCAAGAGCTTTGGTGATGAAAACTTTTCTTTTCTGGGTCTTTAGTAGCTAGGGCTGCTGAGGAAGTGGAATCTATAGCACCTGTAGAGGAAACTACCAGGCTTCATTTTGACAAGGGTTAATTCCTTTGATTATGCCTTTGGGGGCTGGGCTAGAAACAGAACTAGTGATCAGGACCATGGGGAAATTTCTATTCCTGTGATTCTCAAGGATACATATGACAACAGTTGGTATAGAAGGTAGTAAAGATGTTAGGTCTAAGGGGTTGTTCTCAAGGACAAGTTTCTTGGGTTTAGGATCCTGAGCATCTAGGGTCCTATCAGTATCTAAAGGGAAATGGTGATCAAGATCACATCAGGGTCTTGAGAGGTCCACCTAGCTCTACCTAGTAGCTATGCAGAAAGTTTTCAGTGCCCAGCATAGGTAAATTCCAGTTTCTTCCAGAAATATAGAGCTTATCAACAAGACATAGTTCTTCTTTCTATCAACCTTATCATCCTTGTAGCTTTGTTCATACTAACTCTTTTCTAATGTCACTCAAACAAGAGAAAGGGATGTTCTACCTCTGTGTTTATTTACCCTCATCATATTACCTTTGGGATACAATGGCATTTGTTCAGTCATTTTAGACACTTTGGGACCCCATTTAGGATTTTCTTGGCAAAGAAAATAGATTGGTTTGTTATTTCCTTCTCCAGCTCATTTTACAGAGGAGGGAACTGAGAGATAGAGTTAAGTGACTAGCTCAGGGTCACACAGCTAGTAAACTTCTGAGGCTGGATTTGAACTTAGGCCTTCTTATCTCCAGACCTGGTACTCTATCCACTGTTTTATGTAGCTACACTACATTGGCATAGTCCCATATATATTCAGTTCAAGTTTTAGTCTATCATCTTAGCAGTCAAGTCAAGTCAAGTCTATCATCTTAGCAGTATTTTTATTGTGTTTGCATGTCAAGGATCCCCAGATTGTGCTTGATAGTTTAGCATTCCTTTGGCTTCTGGGAGATAACCTTTCTCCAGCTAAATCCAAGAAGTCTTGTTTATATCTCAGCTTCAAAGAGTCTTTCTCATTCACACGTGGATATTTTAAGATTAAATGCTAGTGTAAATTTTAGTCAACTCCTTCCAGTGTCAAAGACCATCTAGTCCAATACTTTGGTTTAAATAGGTAATGAAACTGAGGTCTTGGAAGGTGTAGTGACTTCAAAATCACAAAGGTGGTAAGTACCAGAGGTAAGATTTGAACCCATATCCTCTGATTCCTGAGGTAGCATTTGTTCCATTTTACCACGATGTCAAAGTTCCCCATCAGTATGGTGGAGAGGGTCTCAGTCACTATTTCTTGTGTGATCTTAACTTCTCTGGGTGTCAATTTCTACATCTGTAAAATGGAGGGGGAATGGATCAAATGGCCTTTTCCTAAATTTGTGATTGTATTATCCCAGGTCCTCCTAAAATTGGTATGGTTCTTCAGGTACTACTAGCCCTTTGCAAGAGAAATCCTTCACTATTGTGGGCACTGTGCCATCTCTACAGAAAACAAATACCCCAGAACTTCCTTGTTTTTTCAGGACACACAATTCTTCCTGTGTCATAGTTCTAACACAGGGCTCTGTGAGGCACTTCTACTCATAGAGCTTTACTTGTTGCTAATGGACTTTGGCTTCAAAGAAGTTTGCCCAGGGATCAGTAACACCCTGTACCCTATCCTTTCCAAGTAGGTCTCAGTCATTGATTGACACCAGGTTCAGACTCCCTGAGCTAAAGCCCAATGTCCTCTCTCAGTCAGGCACACCTCCTCAAGTGAACACTTTCCACTAATCTATGAGCTTGACAAAGTAACCCCCACCCCCATTTCTCCTCTTCTGCCTGTCAGATTTCAGGAAATCACAGGCCACTGGGTGGGAATATTCAAATTACTCTAGGTTGGAACTATCCTACCTGGGGGAGGGGAACCCATCCCTTCCCAGTGCCTCTTCCCTTTCCCCCAAAGACACCAGTCACTAGAAAAACTGAAAGAAAAAGAGAAATAGCTCACAATTACATTTCTAAATCTCTTATAATCTGCTTGTTGAAAGAAAACATGGCTACTAATAGGTTAGAAACCTCTAAAGATACCATGTAGCTTCTCTAAGGAAAAGATCTATTCTTATGTTTTTCTCTTTAGTTTACTGAATGTATAAGAAACTATTGAGGTTTTTGTTGAACTTTTCTCCTCTTTTTAAGACATAACTCCACCACAGGAGATGGGTGAAGGGGAGGGGGGGGGGCTAAATAATTATGGAACAGTGAATTTCGAGACAGTAAAAGCCTCTATAAATAAAATCTATTGTTATGCTTTTAATTGCCTGAGCCAACCAGGCTGGAGTCCTCAAACACCACAAAGGGAGTAAAAAATCCTCTGGGATCTTGTTACATTTCCAACTGAGGTGACTAAATCTGCTTCAATTGCTGTATCCCCCTTGTATTCATAGGAACCCTGCATGTGGTTTGGGGTCCAGGTGTGCGCTTTCTGTTGACACCAGATTTGGATCTCCTGGCTTCCCTTGCTGTCTTCAAGTCTCAGCGAAAATCCCACCTTCTTCAGGAAGTTATCAAACTCTTCCTTCTGTTGATTATTTCCTATTTATCCTGTACATAGCTTGTTTGTGCATAGATATTTGTGTGTTGTCTCTCATTAGGTTATGAGCCCTTAGAGGACAGGGAAATTCTTTTGCCTTTCTTCAGCACTTAGCAAAGTGCCTGGCCCATAGTAGGTCCTTCTTGAGAACTTTGGAATTGATTGTGTGACATGGGAGACACTGGCCCAGGACACTCAGCCTGGTGTGCCCACTTCAGAGAAGGGACTGTGCTCTATGAGCAAAGCAGAAATGAAACAGCTCAAAGGAAATGCAGGATGAGCAAATTTAGAGTATCCACCCCAAAAGTTCACATGGACTATCTGAGCTTAACCTGTGGTAGAGCGTTTCAAGCTCATATTGGTCTGATCAGCTCCAGTTTGACACACTGAAACTTAACTTTAGCATAGTGATGTCATTTTGTTCCTCTTTGAGAAAGGACAATGACCAATCAACCAACTATTTAATGCTTATTGACTGACTATATCTATATTCAACACACTATCCTGTGGCATCAAAATAATACAAGGTAATAGTCTGTAAATCCTCCCGTCAGTACCAAGGCTCCCCCAAAGGTCTGCATTTTCCCCTTATGTATTTTGCAGATAGGAAAATAGAGGCACCAAAAGGTTTAATGACTTACCCACTCATGATTAGTAATTGACAAAGCTAGAACTAGAACCCAGAGCTGTGATTAGGGTAAGGCAAATGGGAAACACACACACACACATATATATATATATATATATATATATATATATAAAATGTATGTTTATATTTGTCTCCATATATTCAAATTTATATGCGTACATACACATGCAAATACTTTGAGAATACAAACTACATGAGAACTTTGGAAGTAAAGAATGGACTGTATTCTAAGTCAGAAGTGAGGAAGACTGGGCAATGGGTTAGAGTTGGTCCTAGTTTTAATTCCATCTCCACACTTACCTTGTATTTATTTATTTTTGTGCAGCAGCCATCCCCTTGTATTTATTTTACACATACATGCATACCTATATATACACACATACATATATGTGTATACACATATATTATCTCTCCCCATCCAATGTAAGCTACTTAAGGTCAGAATTTGTTTAATTTTTGCCTTTACATTTCCAATACCTAGCACAATAGAGGCATTTAGGTAGCTCAGAGGATAGAATACCAGCCCTGGAGTCAGGAGGACCTGAGTTCAAATTTGATCCCATATACTTATTAGCTGTGTGATGCTGGGCAAGTCACTTAGCCATTTTTGCCTCAATTCCTCATCAGTAAAATGAGCTGGAGAAGGAAATGGCAAACCACTTCCACATCTTTGCTAAGAAAACCACAAATGGAGTCACGGAGAGTCAGACACACTAAAATGACTCAGTAACAATACCTAGCACAATACCTGACATATAGTATGTGTTCAATAAATGTTTGTTAGTTAGTCTGACTCAAGCTAAATATGAGAAGCAATCATTTAATCATGATAACAGCTGACATTTATATAATGTTTTGATGTTCTCAAAGTATTTATTTATACATGTCCATTTTTTCATTTGAACCTCATAATGACTCCATGAGGTAGGTATTATCATACTCATTTTACAGATGCCCAGGGTTTTGCAGATGCCCAGGGTTTGTGCCTATGGTTGCAAGAACACAACATAATTCTAAGGCATTAACAACAGTACTTTGAAAAGCCACAAAATGGAGATGTTGCTTCATATGAATAAGAATTTTCCTTTACAACATGAGGATACTCTTTAGTTAATAGAGCTAAATGTGAGAGTTTTCTCTGCCATTGTAGATGAAGTGGCCTGAAAGTCAGAAGATCTGAGTTCTAGGCAGTTTTGTTACTCCCGAGATGTGTGATTTTAGGCACATCATCTCATCTTTTAGAATTTAGTTTCCTTCTTTTGAAGATAAAAGGATTAAACTATATAATCTCTAAGGTTCGTTTTGTCTCTAAAATTCTATGATTTATATCTGTATTAAAAAAGGAAAATACATCTTTGTTACCAATTCTAACAAAGGTAGATTACCCTTTTTTTGCACTTGGAGAATTATTTTTCCCCCTAGAACGAGCAATGTTAGTGCAGAGGTAAAGGTTGCCCATGTAAGATGTGTACGTGTATCCACATGGGTTGCCTAAATGTGACTTGCCTGTAGGACAGCCAGTGAAGAATCTTGGAGTGAGGGTTGTGGTTGTTCGGTTGTACCCAACACTTTGGGGACACCACCCCACCATTCCCGGACCATGCTGTCTGTGGGATTTTCTTGGCAAAGATACTGGAGTGACTTGCCATTCCCTTGTCCGGTGGATTAAGGGAAACAGAGATTTAGTGACTTGCATAGGGTCACACAACTAGTTAGTATGTGAGGCTGAATTTGAACTCAGGTATTCCTGACTCAAGGCCCAGAGATCTCTCCACTGAACCATACAGCTGCCTACTGGAATTAGGATTAGAGAATTGTAAAAGGATTGCTTTGCTTCTGTGAGGGCTCAATTGAGGTTGTGTAATGTAAATAAACCTGTGTAGGACCCAGTTCATAGTGCAATTATTTCCCTTCTCTTCTACTTAATAACATGGTGTTTACAACAAATGGCATGTGAAGTTAAGTGAAGGAAGCAAATTCCAGGAGTAATCCACAACTGAGGCTTGGAAAGGCATTATTGGTGCTAAATGCAGGGGACAAGAGACGTGATAGTATAAAGAGGCAAGACACTAACTAGAGGGTTGAGGATAGTTTAATTAATTAATTAAATTAAAACCAGAGGATCTGGTTTAATAAGGGATTAAGATAAGGAAGGGAGGAGAATGTATCAAGGACAGAGGTCGTAGCCTGAGAAAAAAGTGCTAGGGGAAGGGAGAAGAGGTAAACGTCCCATAATAGAAGCACCGTCAAGGTGGTCAGTGGATATTACACCTGAGGGATGATTTCCAAAGGACAAGTGGAGATATGTGTAATTATTTTTATTGTGAGTGCTTGCTGAGGTCGCTAGAGCACTGAGAGAAAAACAGATACAAGGAATGGGTGGTCTTTATGTGGCGCCATTTTTGCTTTCACTTAACTTGAGGTTTTTAAAAAATTCTGTTAATAAATACATTGGGTGGATTTACTATTATTTCTCATAACACCAGTGAATGACCCTGCCCTTTTATTGCCTGGTTTCTCTCATTCATGGCATGAGAAGATGGGACAGCTCTGGGAGTCACACAGGAGAGAATGGTTTTTCCTAAATTGCAGGGCTGGACTCTCAACCCCTACCCATTGTTAGAGAGTTTTGCTTTCTAACTGAAGGCATAAGCACGAGCCATTTCATAACTACATTCCCCAAAGCAGAATTACTGTGGATTTGGACCATTTTTCACAAATTTGTCTCTTACTCATGAAAGAGCCTAATATTGTAACTAAAGGTTACATACACAAAGAAATATTATGCTTAGTGGTAATATTCAAACTGAGAATACATCAATTTTAAATATGCATGCACTAAACAATCTGGTAGTTAAATTTATAACAGAAGAGCTTATTGTTTTACAAACACAAATAAATAGAAAACTAATAGTAGGAAATTTCAGCATTGTACTATCAGAACATTAAAGTTTTTTAAAAGGATAATTGAGAAGGGACTTGCAGACTTAAATCGGCTTTTTCACAGTATATATTTCAAGGATAAATGGAAATAATTTAATAGGGGAAAGCCAAGATAGTATTGTTTTCAAGTACACAAGAATAAAACATACATTAGCGCATAAAGAAGTTTAGATTTAGAAAGGCAAAAAGAGTGAGTGCTACGTTACTAGATGATTATATAATAAAATTAAACACAAATAATTGTAATACCATCAAAAAGTTCAGGTCCAAATGGAAAATTTTAAAAAATGGATGCCTCAATGAAAGATAAAATTATGAAAACAAGCAAACTTCCACACAGATAAGGAATACATGGATCTTATATAATTTAATTCAATTTAATAAGCTATTATTAAGTGCCTACTATGTGCCATGCAATGCTTACTATATGCTGAATGTTGTCGATAAAAATAATAAATGACAGTTCCTGTCCTCAAGAGACCTATAATCTAAAGGGAAAAGATAACACACAAAAGGAAGTGGAAAAGGAAACAACACCCTTTTGGGATACTCAGTGGTGGCGGAGGATACTACTCCATGCAGTAGAAGCCAAGCAGAGCTGCTGATGGAGGATGGAGTTACCAGGAAGTTTGTGAGTCCACCATAAAGACCTGAGACTTTGGGAGGAGTTTAGTGCTTCACCCTCTAACTCTCCAATCAAAGGGAAGAGGCGGCAATCTAGGGGATGTAGTGATAGCAATATTCAAGAACAAATTTATAGCTCTTGATTTACAAACATTTTCTATATGAATATGAAAGAAGGAACAGACTTAGCTAATTGAGTAAACATTGAAACAACTTACAAGAGACAAACTAAAAAAAGGAAAGTGGGTAATTAAGATCACAGCAGAGATGAATAAAATAGAAAGTAAGATAACGATTAAAATGATAAATCCAAGAGATCAGTACAACAAATGAACAAATAAAGTAAATTTTTAAAGAAAAACTCAAATGATCACAATTTTAAATTAGAAAGGAGAGACCATGAGTGCACAAGAATTTAAGAAAATTGTCAGAAATTATAATGTACAGCATTGTGATAATGAATGTAAAACTTTAAAGAAAAATGTTAAATTCTCATATGTAGAGGAGAACCTACAGAAATCTAAAATGCTTAAACTCACAAAACAGGAAGTGGCTAACCTAAGCTATTCTTAGGAGAAATCAAACAGGCCATGAATCAGCTGTAGGTGCAAAAAGGTGTTAGAACAAGATGGAATCACATGCCTCTTTCCATGCATTAAAAGAATGAGTATTTCTTGTATTTCATACATTTTTTCTACACATAAGAAAAACCAGAATATGACCAAGGGGCAGCTAGATGGCCCAGTGGATAGTGTGCTAGACCTGGAATCAGGAAAACCTGAGTTCAGATTTGGTTTCTGTGACTTCCTTGTCTTTCATTTTTGAAGAAGACCAATGGTATCTCAAGGTGATGTCTTGACTCATGCATGAATTGGAGGCATGAGGCAGAGTTACACAGTCATCAGACTCAGTCTCTCATCCAGAATCATCAAAGTCCAATGGCAAGACAAAAGTCAGGAAGACTGGGATGGCCCAGCATGCAGTGGGATCTTGACATCTTCCATGCCTGACTAAGCTCTAAGTGCTCCACAGAGCCTAGTCAGCCACCTTCAATAATGTTGGAAGAAATAGTTCTCATCCATGGTTGGGATGGGTGGTGGGTAGAGAAGTCTTCACAAGGTTGGAGCAGACATACCCCTACCTCACCAATGGGGCTGAGGTCTGTTGGTTACTTTCAACCTGGTTTAGTCTATCTGCTGAGATGGTTTTACCAGGGTGTGGTCACTGCACATGCTACAGCTTCTTGGAGTCATAAGTGAGAACTGGGTGAAGGTGGACACCAAACGGGGATGAACAGCCCTGAAAAGGGTTTGACAAGCCTTTACACCAGAGGTGCTAATCCTCCCTTAATCCTCATACACCTCAGGCACTTATTAGCTGTATAACACTGGCAAGTCACTCAGCCTCCATGTGCCTTAGTCCCCTGGAGAAGAAAATGACAAATCACTTCAGTATCTCTGCCGAGAAAATCACATGGGAGTATAGTTGAGAGGGTCACAAAGAGATGGACATGACTGGACAACAACAAAGCATTATGACCTAACTGTTTCTCTAATGTTCATGTGATTTTGATCCCCATACCTCACAAATATAATACTGAGGGGGAAAAGATTGTACACCAATATCATTAGTAAATGTTAATGTTTATATTAAATAAAGAACTGTCAAATCCCATAATCATGGAACTTCAGGGTTGGAAGGGATCTTAGACTGAGTTTATTACTCCAACCCACAAATCCCTCTATCACTAATAAATTGTCATCTAGCCTTTTTTCCCTTAAAAGACAGTAAACATACACAAAAATTATTAAGGCCAAGTAGAATATAGACCATCCTAGAATGCAAGGCTATTTCAATATTAGGAAAGCAATAAATAAAATAAAACTATTTGATTATGTCATTGGATGCAAAAAAAGGCTTTTAATAAAATATAATATTAGAAGGATCTTTTCTTATTGTGGCAAAAAAAACTATTTTAAACCAAGAGCTAATATTATATACATTGAAGAAATTTCCTTTCACAACATGCATAAACAAACTCACTCTCATCACCACTTTTATTTGACACTAAGAAATGTTAGCTATAAAGATGAAGCATTAAAACAATTAGCTAAATATATATTAGCAACTGAGAAGCAAAAATGTTGCTATTTGTAGATGATATGATTTAATATCTTTGAAACCTGTAATTCAACAAAAATTGAGATAACCAATGATTTCAGTAAAGTAGTAGGATATCAGATAAACCAACAAAATCAACGAAAAACTCACAAATTATCTCTCTATAAAAATATTAAAAACTTATAGAAAAAGAAATATCATTTACATTAATGTTAAAATATATCAGATATTTCATTATTAACTTGTCAGATAAACAACAAATTCACAAAAACAACTTATAAAATTATTTAGACAGAATTAAAGTGGAACTATATAAGAAGATGGATAGCTGTAACACATGGTTAGGTCTAGCTAACATAGTAAACTTGTCAATATTCATTGTAATATCAATCAAAATACAAATTAACTACTTTATACAATTAAGTAAACCAAAAATTCAAATGAAAAGTATGTTGGCAAGTGAGTCAATATTGTTCCTATTTATATATACTCACATATAAACACATTGTTTCCTCCAGTAGACAATTTAATCTGTTGCAAATGTAAGCTCCTCGACAACAGGAATTATTTAATTTTTGTGTGTTTGTATCCTTAATGCCTAGCATAATGCCAAACCCATAGTAGTATTTAATAAATGCTTATTTATTAATTGACTGAATAGGAACTATAAAAAAAAGGATGGATGGGGATTGATATGGACATACTTTAAAATATATTCCAAAGCAATAAACACAGAAACTATCAGGAACTTAAATTACAGTTCAAATCCTTAATTGGTCTTTATCACTTGAGTTTCTTTAGTATAAGCTGGTGACTATAACAAAAACAAACAAAAAAAACAATCCATGAGCAAAATTTACGTATTTCTTGTTGAGTGAAATGGATTTTTGTATCCAATTTATGTGTGTGAGTGTTTATGTGTATGTAATCTTCCTTCTTTTGACAATTTCAGATGAGAGGGGTCTCAAATATTAGCTGCTCCCCAATCACCTGCTTCTTGTTTATAGATATCTACTTATGTACCCCCTGATTAGGTGAGATAATTTCCCCTAACCTTCCTCTCCTTTCCCCCTAATGCATTCATCTTCCCTTTCTTTCCATTCTTTTCTTAAGATCATCAAGACATAACAGAGCCACTCAGATATTGTCTAATTGGATACCCTCTATGAAACCTGATGATGATAGGATCCATAGGGGACACACATATCATCTTCCCATATGTGAATGAAATCAGTTTATCCTTGTTTATTCTTTTAACATTGTTACACTCCTGTATTTGAATAGTAAAGTTTTTCTGCCAGTATAGTTTTTTTCCCCCATCAGGAATGCTTGGAAGTCCTCTAATTTATTAGGATCCATTTTTTTCCTCCTCCTGTAGCATTACACTAAGTTTTGCTGAGTAAGTTATTCTTGGCTGTAAGCTCTTATACGTTGCTTTCTGGAACATTATATTCCAAGTTCTGCACTGCTTTACAGTGGTAGCTGCTATAATGTGTGTGATCTTAATTGGATCCTTGATGCTTGAATTCTTTCCTTCTGGGGCCTTGAAGTATTTTTCTCTGACCTGAAAACTCTGGGAGTTTTCATTTTGAATTTTTTTCCAGGAGATAACCAGTGGATTCTTACTATATCTACTTTTCTCTCTAGATCTAAGAGATCTGGGCAATGTTCTTTTTAAAAATGTTTTTATTGATATTTTCTGTTTCTCACATCACCATAGTGTCCCATGTATCATTCCTCTCTCTCCATTTCTGAGAGCTATTCCCGATGACAAATAGTTTTTTTAGAGAGGGAAAAAAAGTAAGTACAACTAGTCAATGCATTGAAAAAGACTGAAAATATATACAATATGCAATACCTGGGATTCCCCATCTCCAAGAAGATTTAGTTTGGAGGTTGTAATGCTAATGAGATTAAAGATCTTCCCCACCCATTAATGGGATTAGAGGAGATTTGTAGGAAGGCCCCCACCTTTTGTTAATGAGGCTCTGGTTCTCAAGAGTTGTGATGTCCTCTGGCTTTGAAAAATGTATAAATACTCTGAGGTAAGGTTTTACTTTGGGGCTTACTCTTGGAAGTGTTTGTTTGGCCAGAGGAGACTCTGGGCAGCCTCTAAGGACTCCTCCCACCTTTGAAAACCCAGATGGTATTGCTTCTCTCTCTGGTAACTATGTTTGTATGTAATGGTCAGAAAGCTGGATCTGTCTGTTGATCTGTGATGTATGTATTGCTTATGGCCAGACAGCTGGAAGCCACATTTGTTGATTTTCATTTCTTTGTATTTTCTCTGAATTTCAGGCTGCTGACTTTTCCCCTGAACTAAGTGAATGAAATATGTGACTGACTAAAGTGATTGTTGACCCCTCAAGTTGCTTTCCTTTTAGAAAAGCAGATCAAAAACTGTGATAGTAGGTCTTCCTGTGTATGTTGGGGTGCTTGCTTTTACGGAGGTGTCTTCTCATACCTCTTCATTTGAGTCCCACTTGATCTTTATAATTTACTTTTTATAATTTATTTGATTCATTTACTTTTGATTTTTTTGGTGAGTTGTTACTTCTATTTATATTGTTGTAGTTACTTTGTATACTGTTTTCTTGGTTTTGCTTACTTCATTCTGTATCAACTCATATAGTTCTTTCCATGCCTCTCTGTGTTCATCACTCATATCATTTCTTATAATGTGATAGTATTCCATTACATTCATTTGCCACAATTTGTTTAACCATTCCTCAATTGATTAGCATCTACTCTTTTCAATTCTTTGTTGTTATTGTTGAGTAGTTTCAGTCATATCTGACTCTTGGTGATCCTATTTGAAGTTTTCCTGGTAAAGATCCTGGAGGGGCTTACCATTTTCTTGTCCAGTTAATTTTACAGATGAGGAAAGCACTATCACAAAGTGTTGCTATAAATATTTTGGAGTATATGGGGATTTTTTTTTTATCAGTGGCTTCCTTAGGATATAAGCCCAGTAATAGTTTCTAGTTCAAAGAGTAATCTACATTTTAGTCACTTTATTTGCATAATTTCAAATTGTTTTCCGAAACAATTTTACCACTTCACAACTCCATCAACAATGTGATAGTTTACCTACCTTCTCACATCCCTCCAACATAAACTATTGCCATTTTCATCATTTTTGCCAATTTGAAGGATGTGAAATGAAACTTGAGTTGAATTGATTTTCATTTTTCTTATTATTGGTGATTTGAAGCATTTTTTTCATGTGATTGCAGATACTTTGCAGTTCTTTTAAGAATTGTTAGTTCATACCCTTTGACCATTTTTCTACTGGGGTATAGCTATTAGTCTTGTACATTATATCTTGGATACCAAACCTTTATCAGAAAAATTTGATACAAAGATTATTTTTTCCCATTTAACCACTTCTCATCCTAAATACATTAATGTCTGTGCAGAAGCTTTTCAGCTTCAAGTAATCAAGTTATCTTGTAATTTAATCTTGTAATTGCCTTTTTCTCTTGCTTAATTAAGAATATGTCTTTTACCCATAGTTGTGAGAGGTCTATAATCTGTTTCTCTTCTAATTTGTTGCATAGCATGATCTTTAATATTAAGGTCACATATCAATTTAGAATGTATTGTAGAGTATGATTTAAGTGTTAGTCTAAGCCTAATTTCCACCAGACTGCTTTCCAGTTTTCCCAGAATTTTTTATCAAATAGGGAGTTTTTCTCAAACATTTGGTTATTGAGCCCTATTGATTTTTAATCTCCTTTGTTTAGTCTATTTTGTTTATCTTCTCTATTCTTTAAACAGCATTATATGGATTTGATAGTTGCTGCTTTATAAAATAGTTTGAGGTCGGGAAGTGCTAATTCCCTCTTCATCTTTCCTTTTTTTCATTATTTCCCTTGGTAATATAGATTTTTTTGTTTTTTTTTTAAATGAATTTTTAAAAATTATTTTATCAAGCTCTGGTCAGTTTTCTTTTAAGATTTCTTGAAGTTACACAAAAATAAAGTCTAGATGGGTACAAGATTTAGGTATAAAGATTGATACCATGAATAAACTGGAGAAGCAAGGAATAGTGTATTTATCAGATTTATGGAGAGGAGAAGAATTTTTTTCTAAAGAAACGATAGAATGCATTTTGAAATGCA